>OY744481.1:337686719-337855982 GCA_963556165.1 Tipula helvola | reverse complement strand
AGTTGATTTTCAATAAAATTGAATTTTCTGCGAAATGCGTAGAAATGTGCGAGCGATCCAAATGACCGTTTACATGACGATTACAGGTCGCAACGCCTGTTGATAGAGGTATCAATCAACGAAATCGGAGCTCAATTGCAGATTTTCGATTTTTCTGGCTCTGAATTTGTGGGCTATAGTTCAGTTGATTTTCAATAAAATTGAATTTTCTGCGAAATGCGTAGAAATGTGCGAGCGATCCAAATGACCGTTTACATGACGATTACAGGTCGCAACGCCTGTTGATAGAGGTATCAATCAACGAAATCGGAGCTCAATTGCAGATTTTCGATTTTTCTGGCTCTGAATTTGTGGGCTATAGTTCAGTTGATTTTCAATAAAATTGAATTTTCTGCGAAATGCGTAGAAATGTGCGAGCGATCCAAATGTCCGTTTACATGACGATTACAGGTCGCAACGCCTGTTGATAGAGGTATCAATCAACGAAATCGGAGCTCAATTGCAGATTTTCGATTTTTCTGGCTCTGAATTTGTGGGCTATAGTTCAGTTGATTTTCAATAAAATTGAATTTTCTGGTAAATGTGTAGAAATGTGCGAACGATCCAAATGTCCGTTTACATGACGATTACAGGTCGCAACGCCTGTTGATAGAGGTATCAATCAACGAAATCGGAGCTCAATTGCAGATTTTCGATTTTTCTGGCTCTGAATTTGTGGGCTATAGTTCAGTTGATTTTCAATAAATTGAATTTTCTGCGAAATGCGTAGAAATGTGCGAGCGATCCAAATGTCCGTTTACATGACGATTACAGGTCGCAACGCCTATTGATAGAGGTATCAATCAACGAAATCGGAGCTCAATTGCAGATTTTCGATTTTTCTGGCTCTGAATTTGTGGGCTATAGTTCAGTTGATTTTCAATAAAATTGAATTTTCTGGTAAATGTGTAGAAATGTGCGAACGATCCAAATGAACGTTTACATAATGATTACAGGTCTCAACGCCTGTTGATACAGGTATCAATCAACGAAATCGGAGCACAATTGCAGATTTTCGATTTTTCTGGCTCTGAATTTGTGGGCTATAGTTCAGTTGATTTTCAATAACGCAACGCCTGTTGATAGAGGTATCAATCAACGATTACAGGTCTCAACGCCTATTGATAGAGGTATCAATCAACGAAATCGGAGCTCAATTGCAGATTTTCGATTTTTCTGGCTCTGAATTTGTGGGCTATAGTTCAGTTGATTTTCAATAAAATTGAATTTTCTGCGAAATGCGTAGAAATGTGCGAGCGATCCAAATGACCGTTTACATGACGATTACAGGTCGCAACGCCTATTGATAGAGGTATCAATCAACGAAATCGGAGCACAATTGCAGATTTTCGATTTTTCTGGCTCTGAATTTGTGGGCTATAGTTCAGTTGATTTTTAATAACGCAACGCCTGTTGATAGAGGTATCAATCAACGATTACAGGTCTCAACGCCTATTGATAGAGGTATCAATCAACGAAATCGGAGCTCAATTGCAGATTTTCGATTTTTCTGGCTCTGAATTTGTGGGCTATAGTTCAGTTGATTTTCAATAAAATTGAATTTTCTGCGAAATGCGTAGAAATGTGCGAGCGATCCAAATGACCGTTTACATGACGATTACAGGTCGCAACGCCTATTGATAGAGGTATCAATCAACGAAATCGGAGCACAATTGCAGATTTTCGATTTTTCTGGCTCTGAATTTGTGGGCTATAGTTCAGTTGATTTTCAATAAAATTGAATTTTCTGCGAAATGCGTAGAAATGTGCGAGCGATCCAAATGACCGTTTACATGACGATTACAGGTCTCAACGCCTGTTGATAGAGGTATCAATCAACGAAATCGGAGCTCAATTGCAGATTTTCGATTTTTCTGGCTCTGAATTTGTGGGCTATAGGTCAGTTGATTTTCAATAAAATTGAATTTTCTGCGAAATGTGTAGAAATGTGCGAGCGATCCAAATGACCGTTTACATGACGATTACAGGTCGCAACGCCTGTTGATAGAGGTATCAATCAACGAAATCGGAGCTCAATTGCAGATTTTCGATTTTTCTGGCTCTGAATTTGTGGGCTATAGTTCAGTTGATTTTCAATAAAATTGAATTTTCTGCTAAAGGTGGAGAAATGTGCGAGCGATCCAAATGACCGTTTACATGACGATTACAGGTCTCAACGCCTATTGATAGAGGTATCAATCAACGAAATCGGAGCTCAATTGCAGATTTTCGATTTTTCTGGCTCTGAATTTGTGGGCTATAGTTCAGTTGATTTTCAATAAAATTGAATTTTCTGCGAAATGCGTAGAAATGTGCGAGCGATCCAAATGACCGTTTACATGACGATTACAGGTCGCAACGCCTGTTGATAGAGGTATCAATCAACGAAATCGGAGCTCAATTGCAGATTTTCGATTTTTCTGGCTCTGAATTTGTGGGCTATAGGTCAGTTGATTTTCAATAAAATTGAATTTTCTGCGAAATGCGTAGAAATGTGCGAGCGATCCAAATGTCCGTTTACATGACGATTACAGGTCGCAACGCCTGTTGATAGAGGTATCAATCAACGAAATCGGAGCACAATTGCAGATTTTCGATTTTTCTGGCTCTGAATTTGTGGGCTATAGTTCAGTTGATTTTCAATAAAATTGAATTTTCTGCTAAAGGTGGAGAAATGTGCGAGCGATCCAAATGACCGTTTACATGACGATTACAGGTCTCAACGCCTATTGATAGAGGTATCAATCAACGAAATCGGAGCTCAATTGCAGATTTTCGATTTTTCTGGCTCTGAATTTGTGGGCTATAGTTCAGTTGATTTTCAATAAAATTGAATTTTCTGCTAAATGCGTAGAAATGTGCGAGCGATCCAAATGACCGTTTACATGACGATTACAGGTCTCATTGCCTGTTGATAGAGGTATCAATCAACGAAATCGGAGCTCAATTGCAGATTTTCGATTTTTCTGGCTCTGAATTTGTGGGCTATAGTTCAGTTGATTTTCAATAAAATTGAATTTTCTGGTAAATGTGTAGAAATGTGCGAACGATCCAAATGAACGTTTACATAATGATTACAGGTCTCAACGCCTGTTGATAGAGGTATCAATCAACGAAATCGGAGCACAATTGCAGATTTTCGATTTTTCTGGCTCTGAATTTGTGGGCTATAGTTCAGTTGATTTTCAATAAAATTGAATTTTCTGCGAAATGTGTAGAAATGTGCGAGCGATCCAAATGACCGTTTACATGACGATTACAGGTCTCAACGCCTGTTGATAGAGGTATTAATCAACGAAATCGGAGCTCAACTGCAGATTTTCGATTTTTCTGGCTCTGAATTTGTGGGCTATAGTTCAGTTGATTTTCAATAAAATTGAATTTTCTGCTAAAGGTGGAGAAATGTGCGAGCGATCCAAATGACCGTTTACATGACGATTACAGGTCTCAACGCCTATTGATAGAGGTATCAATCAACGAAATCGGAGCTCAATTGCAGATTTTCGATTTTTCTGGCTCTGAATTTGTGGGCTATAGTTCAGTTGATTTTCAATAAAATTGAATTTTCTGCGAAATGCGTAGAAATGTGCGAGC
The DNA here is from genome assembly GCA_963556165.1 of Tipula helvola. Classification (NCBI taxonomy): domain Eukaryota; kingdom Metazoa; phylum Arthropoda; class Insecta; order Diptera; family Tipulidae; genus Tipula; species Tipula helvola. The sequence continues at coordinate 337,852,349 of OY744481.1, read as the reverse complement.
GATCCAAATGACCGTTTACATGACGATTACAGGTCTCATTGCCTGTTGATAGAGGTATCAATCAACGAAATCGGAGCTCAATTGCAGATTTTCGATTTTTCTGGCTCTGAATTTGTGGGCTATAGTTCAGTTGATTTTCAATAAAATTGAATTTTCTGGTAAATGTGTAGAAATGTGCGAACGATCCAAATGAACGTTTACATAATGATTACAGGTCTCAACGCCTGTTGATAGAGGTATCAATCAACGAAATCGGAGCACAATTGCAGATTTTCGATTTTTCTGGCTCTGAATTTGTGGGCTATAGTTCAGTTGATTTTCAATAAAATTGAATTTTCTGCGAAATGTGTAGAAATGTGCGAGCGATCCAAATGACCGTTTACATGACGATTACAGGTCTCAACGCCTGTTGATAGAGGTATTAATCAACGAAATCGGAGCTCAACTGCAGATTTTCGATTTTTCTGGCTCTGAATTTGTGGGCTATAGTTCAGTTGATTTTCAATAAAATTGAATTTTCTGCTAAAGGTGGAGAAATGTGCGAGCGATCCAAATGACCGTTTACATGACGATTACAGGTCTCAACGCCTGTTGATAGAGGTATCAATCAACGAAATCGAAGCTCAATTGCAGATTTTCGATTTTTCTGGCTCTGAATTTGTGGGCTATAGTTCAGTTGATTTTCAATAAAATTGAATTTTCTGCGAAATGTGTAGAAATGTGCGAGCGATCCAAATGACCGTTTACATGACGATTACAGGTCTCAACGCCTGTTGATAGACGAAATCGGAGCTCAATTGCAGATTTTCGATTTTTCTGGCTCTGAATTTGTGGGCTATAGTTCAGTTGATTTTCAATAAAATTGAATTTTCTGCTAAAGGTGGAGAAATGTGCGAGCGATCCAAATGACCGTTTACATGACGATTACAGGTCTCAACGCCTATTGATATAGGTATCAATCAACGAAATCGGAGCTCAATTGCAGATTTTCGATTTTTCTGGCTCTGAATTTGTGGGCTATAGTTCAGTTGATTTTCAATAAAATTGAATTTTCTGCGAAATGCGTAGAAATGTGCGAGCGATCCAAATGACCGTTTACATGACGATTACAGGTCTCATTGCCTGTTGATAGAGGTATCAATCAACGAAATCGGAGCACAATTGCAGATTTTCGATTTTTCTGGCTCTGAATTTGTGGGCTATAGTTCAGTTGATTTTCAATAATGCAACGCCTGTTGATAGAGGTATCAATCAACGATTACAGGTCTCAACGCCTATTGATAGAGGTATCAATCAACGAAATCGGAGCTCAATTGCAGATTTTCGATTTTTCTGGCTCTGAATTTGTGGGCTATAGTTCAGTTGATTTTCAATAAAATTGAATTTTCTGGTAAATGTGTAGAAATGTGCGAACGATCCAAATGAACGTTTACATAATGATTACAGGTCTCAACGCCTGTTGATAGAGGTATCAATCAACGAAATCGGAGCACAATTGCAGATTTTCGATTTTTCTGGCTCTGAATTTGTGGGCTATAGTTCAGTTGATTTTCAATAAAATTGAATTTTCTGCGAAATGTGTAGAAATGTGCGAGCGATCCAAATGACCGTTTACATGACGATTAGGTACAGGTCTCAACGCCTGTTGATAGAGGTATTAATCAACGAAATCGGAGCTCAACTGCAGATTTTCGATTTTTCTTGCTCTGAATTTGTGGGCTATAGTTCAGTTGATTTTCAATAAAATTGAATTTTCTGCTAAAGGTGGAGAAATGTGCGAGCGATCCAAATGACCGTTTACATGACGATTACAGGTCTCAACGCCTGTTGATAGAGGTATCAATCAACGAAATCGAAGCTCAACTGCAGATTTTCGATTTTTCTGGCTCTGAATTTGTGGGCTATAGTTCAGTTGATTTTCAATAAAATTGAATTTTCTGCGAAATGTGTAGAAATATGCGAGCGATCCAAATGACCATTTACATGACGATTACAGGTCGCAACGCCTGTTGATAGAGGTATCAATCAACGAAATCGGAGCTCAATTGCAGATTTTCGATTTTTCTGGCTCTGAATTTGTGGGCTATAGTTCAGTTGATTTTCAATAAAATTGAATTTTCTGCGAAATGTGTAGAAATGTGCGAGCGATCCAAATGACCGTTTACATGACGATTACAGGTCGCAACGCCTATTGATAGAGGTATCAATCAACGAAATCGTAGCACAATTGCAGATTTTCGATTTTTCTGGCTCTGAATTTGTGGGCTATAGTTCAGTTGATTTTCAATAAAATTGAATTTTCTGCGAAATGTGTAGAAATGTGCGAGCGATCCAAATGACCGTTTACATGACGATTACAGGTCTCAACGCCTGTTGATAGAGGTATCAATCAACGAAATCGGAGCTCAATTGCAGATTTTCGATTTTTCTGGCTCTGAATTTGTGGGCTATAGTTCAGTTGATTTTCAATAAAATTGAATTTTCTGCGAAATGTGTAGAAATGTGCGAGCGATCCAAATGACCGTTTACATGACGATTACAGGTCGCAACGCCTATTGATAGAGGTATCAATCAACGAAATCGTAGCACAATTGCAGATTTTCGATTTTTCTGGCTCTGAATTTGTGGGCTATAGTTCAGTTGATTTTCAATAAAATTGAATTTTCTGCGAAATGTGTAGAAATGTGCGAGCGATCCAAATGACCGTTTACATGACGATTACAGGTCGCAACGCCTATTGATAGAGGTATCAATCAACGAAATCGGAGCACAATTGCAGATTTTCGATTTTTCTGGCTCTGAATTTGTGGGCTATAGTTCAGTTGATTTTCAATAAAATTGAATTTTCTGCGAAATGTGTAGAAATGTGCGAGCGATCCAAATGACCGTTTACATGACGATTACAGGTCTCAACGCCTGTTGATAGAGGTATCAATCAACGAAATCGGAGCTCAATTGCAGATTTTCGATTTTTCTGGCTCTGAATTTGTGGGCTATAGTTCAGTTGATTTTCAATAAAATTGAATTTTCTGCGAAATGTGTAGAAATGTGCGAGCGATCCAAATGACCGTTTACATGACGATTACAGGTCGCAACGCCTATTGATAGAGGTATCAATCAACGAAATCGTAGCACAATTGCAGATTTTCGATTTTTCTGGCTCTGAATTTGTGGGCTATAGTTCAGTTGATTTTCAATAAAATTGAATTTTCTGCGAAATGTGTAGAAATGTGCGAGCGATCCAAATGACCGTTTACATGACGATTACAGGTCGCAACGCCTATTGATAGAGGTATCAATCAACGAAATCGGAGCACAATTGCAGATTTTCGATTTTTCTGGCTCTGAATTTGTGGGCTATAGTTCAGTTGATTTTCAATAAAATTGAATTTTCTGCGAAATGTGTAGAAATGTGCGAGCGATCCAAATGACCGTTTACATGACGATTACAGGTCGCAACGCCTGTTGATAGAGGTATCAATCAACGAAATCGGAGCTCAATTGCAGATTTTCGATTTTTCTGGCTCTGAATTTGTGGGCTATAGTTCAGTTGATTTTCAATAAAATTGAATTTTCTGCGAAATGTGTAGAAATGTGCGAGCGATCCAAATGACCGTTTACATGACGATTACAGGTCGCAACGCCTATTGATAGAGGTATCAATCAACGAAATCGTAGCACAATTGCAGATTTTCGATTTTTCTGGCTCTGAATTTGTGGGCTATAGTTCAGTTGATTTTCAATAAAATTGAATTTTCTGCGAAATGTGTAGAAATGTGCGAGCGATCCAAATGACCATTTACATGACGATTACAGGTCGCAACGCCTATTGATAGAGGTATCAATCAACGAAATCGGAGCTCAATTGCAGATTTTCGATTTTTCTGGCTCTGAATTTGTGGGCTATAGTTCAGTTGATTTTCAATAAAATTGAATTTTCTGCGAAATGTGTAGAAATGTGCGAGCGATCCAAATGACCGTTTACATGACGATTACAGGTCGTAACGCCTATTGATAGAGGTATCAATCAACGAAATCGGAGCTCAATTGCAGATTTTCGATTTTTCTGGCTCTGAATTTGTGGGCTATAGTTCAGTTGATTTTCAATAAAATTGAATTTTCTGCGAAATGCGTAGAAATGTGCGAGCGATCCAAATGACCGTTTACATGATGATTACAGGTCGCAACGCCTGTTGATAGAGGTATCAATCAACGAAATCGGAGCTCAATTGCAGATTTTCGATTTTTCTGGCTCTGAATTTGTGGGCTATAGTTCAGTTGATTTTCAATAAAATTGAATTTTCTGCGAAATGTGTAGAAATGTGCGAGCGATCCAAATGACCGTTTACATGACGATTACAGGTCTCAACGCCTGTTGATAGAGGTATCAATCAACGAAATCGGAGCACAATTGCAGATTTTCGATTTTTCTGGCTCTGAATTTGTGGGCTATAGTTCAGTTGATTTTCAATAAAATTGAATTTTCTGCGAAATGTGTAGAAATGTGCGAGCGATCCAAATGACCGTTTACATGACGATTACAGGTCGCAACGCCTGTTGATAGAGGTATCAATCAACGAAATCGGAGCTCAATTGCAGATTTTCGATTTTTCTGGCTCTGAATTTGTGGGCTATAGTTCAGTTGATTTTCAATAAAATTGAATTTTCTGCGAAATGTGTAGAAATGTGCTAGCGATCCAAATGACCGTTTACATGACGATTACAGGTCGCAACGCCTATTGATAGAGGTATCAATCAACGAAATCGGAGCTCAATTGCAGATTTTCGATTTTTCTGGCTCTGAATTTGTGGGCTATAGTTCAGTTGATTTTCAATAAAATTGAATTTTCTGCGAAATGTGTAGAAATGTGCGAGCGATCCAAATGACCGTTTACATGACGATTACAGGTCGCAACGCCTATTGATAGAGGTATCAATCAACGAAATCGTAGCTCAATTGCAGATTTTCGATTTTTCTGGCTCTGAATTTGTGGGCTATAGTTCAGTTGATTTTCAATAAAATTGAATTTTCTGCGAAATGTGTAGAAATGTGCGAGCGATCCAAATGACCGTTTACATGACGATTACAGGTCGCAACGCCTATTGATAGAGGTATCAATCAACGAAATCGGAGCACAATTGCAGATTTTCGATTTTTCTGGCTCTGAATTTGTGGGCTATAGTTCAGTTGATTTTCAATAAAATTGAATTTTTTTGCGAAATGTGTAGAAATGTGCGAGCGATCCAAATGACCGTTTACATGACGATTACAGGTCGCAACGCCTATTGATAGAGGTATCAATCAACGAAATCGGAGCACAATTGCAGATTTTCGATTTTTCTGGCTCTGAATTTGTGGGCTATAGTTCAGTTGATTTTCAATAAAATTGAATTTTCTGCGAAATGTGTAGAAATGTGCGAGCGATCCAAATGACCGTTTACATGACGATTACAGGTCGCAACGCCTGTTGATAGAGGTATCAATCAACGAAATCGGAGCTCAATTGCAGATTTTCGATTTTTCTGGCTCTGAATTTGTGGGCTATAGTTCAGTTGATTTTCAATAAAATTGAATTTTCTGCGAAATGTGTAGAAATGTGCGAGCGATCCAAATGACCGTTTACATGACGATTACAGGTCGCAACGCCTATTGATAGAGGTATCAATCAACGAAATCGTAGCACAATTGCAGATTTTCGATTTTTCTGGCTCTGAATTTGTGGGCTATAGTTCAGTTGATTTTCAATAAAATTGAATTTTCTGCTAAATGTGTAGAAATGTGCGAGCGATCCAAATGACCGTTTACATGACGATTACAGGTCGCAACGCCTATTGATAGAGGTATCAATCAACGAAATCGGAGCTCAATTGCAGATTTTCGATTTTTCTGGCTCTGAATTTGTGGGCTATAGTTCAGTTGATTTTCAATAAAATTGAATTTTCTGCGAAATGTGTAGAAATGTGCGAGCGATCCAAATGACCGTTTACATGACGATTACAGGTCGCAACGCCTATTGATAGAGGTATCAATCAACGAAATCGTAGCACAATTGCAGATTTTCGATTTTTCTGGCTCTGAATTTGTGGGCTATAGTTCAGTTGATTTTCAATAAAATTGAATTTTCTGCGAAATGTGTAGAAATGTGCGAGCGATCCAAATGACCGTTGGCATGACGATTACAGGTCTCAACGCCTATTGATAGAGGTATCAATCAACGAAATCTGAGCACAATTGCAGATTTTCGATTTTTCTGGCTCTAAATTTGTGGGCTATAGTTCAGTTGATTTTCAATAAAATTGAATTTTCTGCGAAATGTGTAGAAATGTGCGAGCGATCGAAATGACCGTTTACATGACGATTACAGGTCGCAACGCCTATTGATAGAGGTATCAATCAACGAAATCGGAGCTCAATTGCAGATTTTCGATTTTTCTGGCTCTGAATTTGTGGGCTATAGTTCAGTTGATTTTCAATAAAATTGAATTTTCTGCTAAATGTGTAGAAATGTGCGAGCGATCCAAATGACCGTTTACATGACGATTACAGGTCGCAACGCCTATTGATAGAGGTATCAATCAACGAAATCGTAGCACAATTGCAGATTTTCGATTTTTCTGGCTCTGAATTTGTGGGCTATAGTTCAGTTGATTTTCAATAAAATTGAATTTTCTGCTAAATGTGTAGAAATGTGCGAGCGATCCAAATGACCGTTTACATGACGATTACAGGTCGCAACGCCTATTGATAGAGGTATCAATCAACGAAATCGGAGCTCAATTGCAGATTTTCGATTTTTCTGGCTCTGAATTTGTGGGCTATAGTTCAGTTGATTTTCAATAAAATTGAATTTTCTGCGAAATGTGTAGAAATGTGCGAGCGATCCAAATGACCGTTTACATGACGATTACAGGTCGCAACGCCTATTGATAGAGGTATCAATCAACGAAATCGTAGCACAATTGCAGATTTTCGATTTTTCTGGCTCTGAATTTGTGGGCTATAGTTCAGTTGATTTTCAATAAAATTGAATTTTCTGCGAAATGTGTAGAAATGTGCGAGCGATCCAAATGACCGTTGGCATGACGATTACAGGTCTCAACGCCTATTGATAGAGGTATCAATCAACGAAATCTGAGCACAATTGCAGATTTTCGATTTTTCTGGCTCTAAATTTGTGGGCTATAGTTCAGTTGATTTTCAATAAAATTGAATTTTCTGCGAAATGTGTAGAAATGTGCGAGCGATCGAAATGACCGTTTACATGACGATTACAGGTCGCAACGCCTATTGATAGAGGTATCAATCAACGAAATCGGAGCTCAATTGCAGATTTTCGATTTTTCTGGCTCTGAATTTGTGGGCTATAGTTCAGTTGATTTTCAATAAAATTGAATTTTCTGCGAAATGTGTAGAAATGTGCTAGCGATCCAAATGACCGTTTACATGACGATTACAGGTCGCAACGCCTATTGATAGAGGTATCAATCAACGAAATCGGAGCTCAATTGCAGATTTTCGATTTTTCTGGCTCTGAATTTGTGGGCTATAGTTCAGTTGATTTTCAATAAAATTGAATTTTCTGCGAAATGTGTAGAAATGTGCGAGCGATCCAAATGACCGTTTACATGACGATTACAGGTCGTAACGCCTATTGATAGAGGTATCAATCAACGAAATCGGAGCTCAATTGCAGATTTTCGATTTTTCTGGCTCTGAATTTGTGGGCTATAGTTCAGTTGATTTTCAATAAAATTGAATTTTCTGCGAAATGCGTAGAAATGTGCGAGCGATCCAAATGACCGTTTACATGATGATTACAGGTCGCAACGCCTGTTGATAGAGGTATCAATCAACGAAATCGGAGCTCAATTGCAGATTTTCGATTTTTCTGGCTCTGAATTTGTGGGCTATAGTTCAGTTGATTTTCAATAAAATTGAATTTTCTGCGAAATGTGTAGAAATGTGCGAGCGATCCAAATGACCGTTTACATGACGATTACAGGTCTCAACGCCTGTTGATAGAGGTATCAATCAACGAAATCGGAGCACAATTGCAGATTTTCGATTTTTCTGGCTCTGAATTTGTGGGCTATAGTTCAGTTGATTTTCAATAAAATTGAATTTTCTGCGAAATGTGTAGAAATGTGCGAGCGATCCAAATGACCGTTTACATGACGATTACAGGTCGCAACGCCTGTTGATAGAGGTATCAATCAACGAAATCGGAGCTCAATTGCAGATTTTCGATTTTTCTGGCTCTGAATTTGTGGGCTATAGTTCAGTTGATTTTCAATAAAATTGAATTTTCTGCGAAATGTGTAGAAATGTGCTAGCGATCCAAATGACCGTTTACATGACGATTACAGGTCGCAACGCCTATTGATAGAGGTATCAATCAACGAAATCGGAGCTCAATTGCAGATTTTCGATTTTTCTGGCTCTGAATTTGTGGGCTATAGTTCAGTTGATTTTCAATAAAATTGAATTTTCTGCGAAATGTGTAGAAATGTGCGAGCGATCCAAATGACCGTTTACATGACGATTACAGGTCGCAACGCCTATTGATAGAGGTATCAATCAACGAAATCGGAGCTCAATTGCAGATTTTCGATTTTTCTGGCTCTGAATTTGTGGGCTATAGTTCAGTTGATTTTCAATAAAATTGAATTTTCTGCGAAATGTGTAGAAATGTGCGAGCGATCCAAATGACCGTTTACATGACGATTACAGGTCGTAACGCCTATTGATAGAGGTATCAATCAACGAAATCGGAGCTCAATTGCAGATTTTCGATTTTTCTGGCTCTGAATTTGTGGGCTATAGTTCAGTTGATTTTCAATAAAATTGAATTTTCTGCTAAATGTGTAGAAATGTGCGAGCGACCAAATGACCGTTTACATGACGATTACAGGTCGCAACGCCTATTGATAGAGGTATCAATCAACGAAATCGGAGCTCAATTGCAGATTTTCGATTTTTCTGGCTCTGAATTTGTGGGCTATAGTTCAGTTGATTTTCAATAAAATTGAATTTTCTGCGAAATGTGTAGAAATGTGCGAGCGATCCAAATGACCGTTTACATGACGATTACAGGTCGCAACGCCTATTGATAGAGGTATCAATCAACGAAATCGTAGCACAATTGCAGATTTTCGATTTTTCTGGCTCTGAATTTGTGGGCTATAGTTCAGTTGATTTTCAATAAAATTGAATTTTCTGCGAAATGTGTAGAAATGTGCGAGCGATCCAAATGACCGTTGGCATGACGATTACAGGTCTCAACGCCTATTGATAGAGGTATCAATCAACGAAATCTGAGCACAATTGCAGATTTTCGATTTTTCTGGCTCTAAATTTGTGGGCTATAGTTCCATTGATTTTCAATAAAATTGAATTTTCTGCGAAATGTGTAGAAATGTGCGAGCGATCGAAATGACCGTTTACATGACGATTACAGGTCGCAACGCCTATTGATAGAGGTATCAATCAACGAAATCGGAGCTCAATTGCAGATTTTCGATTTTTCTGGCTCTGAATTTGTGGGCTATAGTTCAGTTGATTTTCAATAAAATTGAATTTTCTGCGAAATGTGTAGAAATGTGCTAGCGATCCAAATGACCGTTTACATGACGATTACAGGTCGCAACGCCTATTGATAGAGGTATCAATCAACGAAATCGGAGCTCAATTGCAGATTTTCGATTTTTCTGGCTCTGAATTTGTGGGCTATAGTTCAGTTGATTTTCAATAAAATTGAATTTTCTGCGAAATGTGTAGAAATGTGCGAGCGATCCAAATGACCGTTTACATGACGATTACAGGTCGTAACGCCTATTGATAGAGGTATCAATCAACGAAATCGGAGCTCAATTGCAGATTTTCGATTTTCTGGCTCTGAATTTGTGGGCTATAGTTCAGTTGATTTTCAATAAAATTGAATTTTCTGCGAAATGCGTAGAAATGTGCGAGCGATCCAAATGACCGTTTACATGATGATTACAGGTCGCAACGCCTGTTGATAGAGGTATCAATCAACGAAATCGGAGCTCAATTGCAGATTTTCGATTTTTCTGGCTCTGAATTTGTGGGCTATAGTTCAGTTGATTTTCAATAAAATTGAATTTTCTGCGAAATGTGTAGAAATGTGCGAGCGATCCAAATGACCGTTTACATGACGATTACAGGTCTCAACGCCTGTTGATAGAGGTATCAATCAACGAAATCGGAGCACAATTGCAGATTTTCGATTTTTCTGGCTCTGATTTGTGGGCTATAGTTCAGTTGATTTTCAATAAAATTGAATTTTCTGCGAAATGTGTAGAAATGTGCGAGCGATCCAAATGACCGTTTACATGACGATTACAGGTCGCAACGCCTGTTGATAGAGGTATCAATCAACGAAATCGGAGCTCAATTGCAGATTTTCGATTTTTCTGGCTCTGAATTTGTGGGCTATAGTTCAGTTGATTTTCAATAAAATTGAATTTTCTGCGAAATGTGTAGAAATGTGCTAGCGATCCAAATGACCGTTTACATGACGATTACAGGTCGCAACGCCTATTGATAGAGGTATCAATCAACGAAATCGGAGCTCAATTGCAGATTTTCGATTTTTCTGGCTCTGAATTTGTGGGCTATAGTTCAGTTGATTTTCAATAAAATTGAATTTTCTGCGAAATGTGTAGAAATGTGCTAGCGATCCAAATGACCGTTTACATGACGATTACAGGTCGCAACGCCTATTGATAGAGGTATCAATCAACGAAATCGGAGCTCAATTGCAGATTTTCGATTTTTCTGGCTCTGAATTTGTGGGCTATAGTTCAGTTGATTTTCAATAAAATTGAATTTTCTGCGAAATGTGTAGAAATGTGCGAGCGATCCAAATGACCGTTTACATGACGATTACAGGTCGTAACGCCTATTGATAGAGGTATCAATCAACGAAATCGGAGCTCAATTGCAGATTTTCGATTTTTCTGGCTCTGAATTTGTGGGCTATAGTTCAGTTGATTTTCAATAAAATTGAATTTTCTGCGAAATGCGTAGAAATGTGCGAGCGATCCAAATGACCGTTTACATGATGATTACAGGTCGCAACGCCTGTTGATAGAGGTATCAATCAACGAAATCGGAGCTCAATTGCAGATTTTCGATTTTTCTGGCTCTGAATTTGTGGGCTATAGTTCAGTTGATTTTCAATAAAATTGAATTTTCTGCGAAATGTGTAGAAATGTGCGAGCGATCCAAATGACCGTTTACATGACGATTACAGGTCTCAACGCCTGTTGATAGAGGTATCAATCAACGAAATCGGAGCACAATTGCAGATTTTCGATTTTTCTGGCTCTGAATTTGTGGGCTATAGTTCAGTTGATTTTCAATAAAATTGAATTTTCTGCGAAATGTGTAGAAATGTGCGAGCGATCCAAATGACCGTTTACATGACGATTACAGGTCGCAACGCCTGTTGATAGAGGTATCAATCAACGAAATCGGAGCTCAATTGCAGATTTTCGATTTTTCTGGCTCTGAATTTGTGGGCTATAGTTCAGTTGATTTTCAATAAAATTGAATTTTCTGCGAAATGTGTAGAAATGTGCTAGCGATCCAAATGACCGTTTACATGACGATTACAGGTCGCAACGCCTATTGATAGAGGTATCAATCAACGAAATCGGAGCTCAATTGCAGATTTTCGATTTTTCTGGCTCTGAATTTGTGGGCTATAGTTCAGTTGATTTTCAATAAAATTGAATTTTCTGCGAAATGTGTAGAAATGTGCGAGCGATCCAAATGACCGTTTACATGACGATTACAGGTCGCAACGCCTGTTGATAGAGGTATCAATCAACGAAATCGGAGCTCAATTGCAGATTTTCGATTTTTCTGCTCTGAATTTGTGGGCTATAGTTCAGTTGATTTTCAATAAAATTGAATTTTCTGCGAAATGTGTAGAAATGTGCTAGCGATCCAAATGACCGTTTACATGACGATTACAGGTCGCAACGCCTATTGATAGAGGTATCAATCAACGAAATCGGAGCTCAATTGCAGATTTTCGATTTTTCTGGCTCTGAATTTGTGGGCTATAGTTCAGTTGATTTTCAATAAAATTGAATTTTCTGCGAAATGTGTAGAAATGTGCGAGCGATCCAAATGACCATTTACATGACGATTACAGGTCGCAACGCCTATTGATAGAGGTATCAATCAACGAAATCGGAGCTCAATTGCAGATTTTCGATTTTTCTGGCTCTGAATTTGTGGGCTATAGTTCAGTTGATTTTCAATAAAATTGAATTTTCTGCGAAATGTGTAGAAATGTGCGAGCGATCCAAATGACCGTTTACATGACGATTACAGGTCGTAACGCCTATTGATAGAGGTATCAATCAACGAAATCGGAGCTCAATTGCAGATTTTCGATTTTTCTGGCTCTGAATTTGTGGGCTATAGTTCAGTTGATTTTCAATAAAATTGAATTTTCTGCGAAATGCGTAGAAATGTGCGAGCGATCCAAATGACCGTTTACATGATGATTACAGGTCGCAACGCCTGTTGATAGAGGTATCAATCAACGAAATCGGAGCTCAATTGCAGATTTTCGATTTTTCTGGCTCTGAATTTGTGGGCTATAGTTCAGTTGATTTTCAATAAAATTGAATTTTCTGCGAAATGTGTAGAAATGTGCGAGCGATCCAAATGACCGTTTACATGACGATTACAGGTCTCAACGCTGTTGATAGAGGTATCAATCAACGAAATCGGAGCACAATTGCAGATTTTCGATTTTTCTGGCTCTGAATTTGTGGGCTATAGTTCAGTTGATTTTCAATAAAATTGAATTTTCTGCGAAATGTGTAGAAATGTGCGAGCGATCCAAATGACCGTTTACATGACGATTACAGGTCGCAACGCCTGTTGATAGAGGTATCAATCAACGAAATCGGAGCTCAATTGCAGATTTTCGATTTTTCTGGCTCTGAATTTGTGGGCTATAGTTCAGTTGATTTTCAATAAAATTGAATTTTCTGCGAAATGTGTAGAAATGTGCTAGCGATCCAAATGACCGTTTACATGACGATTACAGGTCGCAACGCCTATTGATAGAGGTATCAATCAACGAAATCGGAGCTCAATTGCAGATTTTCGATTTTTCTGGCTCTGAATTTGTGGGCTATAGTTCAGTTGATTTTCAATAAAATTGAATTTTCTGCGAAATGTGTAGAAATGTGCGAGCGATCCAAATGACCGTTTACATGACGATTACAGGTCGCAACGCCTATTGATAGAGGTATCAATCAACGAAATCGTAGCTCAATTGCAGATTTTCGATTTTTCTGGCTCTGAATTTGTGGGCTATAGTTCAGTTGATTTTCAATAAATTGAATTTTCTGCGAAATGTGTAGAAATGTGCGAGCGATCCAAATGACCGTTTACATGACGATTACAGGTCGCAACGCCTATTGATAGAGGTATCAATCAACGAAATCGGAGCACAATTGCAGATTTTCGATTTTCTGGCTCTGAATTTGTGGGCTATAGTTCAGTTGATTTTCAATAAAATTGAATTTTTTTGCGAAATGTGTAGAAATGTGCGAGCGATCCAAATGACCGTTTACATGACGATTACAGGTCGCAACGCCTATTGATAGAGGTATCAATCAACGAAATCGGAGCACAATTGCAGATTTTCGATTTTTCTGGCTCTGAATTTGTGGGCTATAGTTCAGTTGATTTTCAATAAAATTGAATTTTCTGCGAAATGTGTAGAAATGTGCGAGCGATCCATATGACCGTTTACATGACGATTACAGGTCGCAACGCCTGTTGATAGAGGTATCAATCAACGAAATCGGAGCTCAATTGCAGATTTTCGATTTTTCTGGCTCTGAATTTGTGGGCTATAGTTCAGTTGATTTTCAATAAAATTGAATTTTCTGCGAAATGTGTAGAAATGTGCGAGCGATCCAAATGACCGTTTACATGACGATTACAGGTCGCAACGCCTATTGATAGAGGTATCAATCAACGAAATCGTAGCACAATTGCAGATTTTCGATTTTTCTGGCTCTGAATTTGTGGGCTATAGTTCAGTTGATTTTCAATAAAATTGAATTTTCTGCTAAATGTGTAGAAATGTGCGAGCGATCCAAATGACCGTTTACATGACGATTACAGGTCGCAACGCCTATTGATAGAGGTATCAATCAACGAAATCGGAGCTCAATTGCAGATTTTCGATTTTTCTGGCTCTGAATTTGTTGGGCTATAGTTCAGTTGATTTTCAATAAAATTGAATTTTCTGCGAAATGTGTAGAAATGTGCGAGCGATCCAAATGACCGTTTACATGACGATTACAGGTCGCAACGCCTATTGATAGAGGTATCAATCAACGAAATCGTAGCACAATTGCAGATTTTCGATTTTTCTGGCTCTGAATTTGTGGGCTATAGTTCAGTTGATTTTCAATAAAATTGAATTTTCTGCGAAATGTGTAGAAATGTGCGAGCGATCCAAATGACCGTTGGCATGACGATTACAGGTCTCAACGCCTATTGATAGAGGTATCAATCAACGAAATCTGAGCACAATTGCAGATTTTCGATTTTTCTGGCTCTAAATTTGTGGGCTATAGTTCAGTTGATTTTCAATAAAATTGAATTTTCTGCGAAATGTGTAGAAATGTGCGAGCGATCGAAATGACCGTTTACATGACGATTACAGGTCGCAACGCCTATTGATAGAGGTATCAATCAACGAAATCGGAGCTCAATTGCAGATTTTCGATTTTTCTGGCTCTGAATTTGTGGGCTATAGTTCAGTTGATTTTCAATAAAATTGAATTTTCTGCGAAATGTGTAGAAATGTGCGAGCGATCCAAATGACCGTTTACATGACGATTACAGGTCGCAACGCCTATTGATAGAGGTATCAATCAACGAAATCGTAGCACAATTGCAGATTTTCGATTTTTCTGGCTCTGAATTTGTGGGCTATAGTTCAGTTGATTTTCAATAAAATTGAATTTTCTGCTAAATGTGTAGAAATGTGCGAGCGATCCAAATGACCGTTTACATGACGATTACAGGTCGCAACGCCTATTGATAGAGGTATCAATCAACGAAATCGGAGCTCAATTGCAGATTTTCGATTTTTCTGGCTCTGAATTTGTGGGCTATAGTTCAGTTGATTTTCAATAAAATTGAATTTTCTGCGAAATGTGTAGAAATGTGCGAGCGATCCAAATGACCGTTTACATGACGATTACAGGTCGCAACGCCTATTGATAGAGGTATCAATCAACGAAATCGTAGCACAATTGCAGATTTTCGATTTTTCTGGCTCTGAATTTGTGGGCTATAGTTCAGTTGATTTTCAATAAAATTGAATTTCTGCGAAATGTGTAGAAATGTGCGAGCGATCCAAATGACCGTTGGCATGACGATTACAGGTCTCAACGCCTATTGATAGAGGTATCAATCAACGAAATCTGAGCACAATTGCAGATTTTCGATTTTTCTGGCTCTAAATTTGTGGGCTATAGTTCAGTTGATTTTCAATAAAATTGAATTTTCTGCGAAATGTGTAGAAATGTGCGAGCGATCGAAATGACCGTTTCACATGACGATTACAGGTCGCAACGCCTATTGATAGAGGTATCAATCAACGAAATCGGAGCTCAATTGCAGATTTTCGATTTTTCTGGCTCTGAATTTGTGGGCTATAGTTCAGTTGATTTTCAATAAAATTGAATTTTCTGCGAAATGTGTAGAAATGTGCTAGCGATCCAAATGACCGTTTACATGACGATTACAGGTCGCAACGCCTATTGATAGAGGTATCAATCAACGAAATCGGAGCTCAATTGCAGATTTTCGATTTTTCTGGCTCTGAATTTGTGGGCTATAGTTCAGTTGATTTTCAATAAAATTGAATTTTCTGCGAAATGTGTAGAAATGTGCGAGCGATCGAAATGACCGTTTACATGACGATTACAGTCGCAACGCCTATTGATAGAGGTATCAATCAACGAAATCGTAGCTCAATTGCAGATTTTCGATTTTCTGGCTCTGAATTTGTGGGCTATAGTTCAGTTGATTTTCAATAAAATTGAATTTTCTGCGAAATGTGTAGAAATGTGCGAGCGATCCAAATGACCGTTTACATGACGATTACAGGTCGCAACGCCTATTGATAGAGGTATCAATCAACGAAATCGGAGCACAATTGCAGATTTTCGATTTTTCTGGCTCTGAATTTGTGGGCTATAGTTCAGTTGATTTTCAATAAAATTGAATTTTTTTGCGAAATGTGTAGAAATGTGCGAGCGATCCAAATGACCGTTTACATGACGATTACAGGTCGCAACGCCTATTGATAGAGGTATCAATCAACGAAATCGGAGCACAATTGCAGATTTTCGATTTTTCTGGCTCTGAATTTGTGGGCTATAGTTCAGTTGATTTTCAATAAAATTGAATTTTCTGCGAAATGTGTAGAAATGTGCGAGCGATCCAAATGACCGTTTACATGACGATTACAGGGTCGCAACGCCTGTTGATAGAGGTATCAATCAACGAAATCGGAGCTCAATTGCAGATTTTCGATTTTTCTGCTCTGAATTTGTGGGCTATAGTTCAGTTGATTTTCAATAAAATTGAATTTTCTGCGAAATGTGTAGAAATGTGCGAGCGATCCAAATGACCGTTTACATGACGATTACAGGTCGCAACGCCTATTGATAGAGGTATCAATCAACGAAATCGTAGCACAATTGCAGATTTTCGATTTTTCTGGCTCTGAATTTGTGGGCTATAGTTCAGTTGATTTTCAATAAAATTGAATTTTTCTGCTAAATGTGTAGAAATGTGCGAGCGATCCAAATGACCGTTTACATGACGATTACAGGTCGCAACGCCTATTGATAGAGGTATCAATCAACGAAATCGGAGCTCAATTGCAGATTTTCGATTTTTCTGGCTCTGAATTTGTGGGCTATAGTTCAGTTGATTTTCAATAAAATTGAATTTTCTGCGAAATGTGTAGAAATGTGCGAGCGATCCAAATGACCGTTTACATGACGATTACAGGTCGCAACGCCTATTGATAGAGGTATCAATCAACGAAATCGTAGCACAATTGCAGATTTTCGATTTTCTGGCTCTGAATTTGTGGCTATAGTTCAGTTGATTTTCAATAAAATTGAATTTCTGCGAAATGTGTAGAAATGTGCGAGCGATCCAAATGACCGTTGGCATGACGATTACAGGTCTCAACGCCTATTGATAGAGGTATCAATCAACGAAATCTGAGCACAATTGCAGATTTTCGATTTTTCTGGCTCTAAATTTGTGGGCTATAGTTCAGTTGATTTTCAATAAAATTGAATTTTCTGCTAAATGTGTAGAAATGTGCGAGCGATCCAAATGACCGTTTACATGACGATTACAGGTCGCAACGCCTATTGATAGAGGTATCAATCAACGAAATCGGAGCTCAATTGCAGATTTTCGATTTTTCTGGCTCTGAATTTGTGGGCTATAGTTCAGTTGATTTTCAATAAAATTGAATTTTCTGCGAAATGTGTAGAAATGTGCGAGCGATATCCAAATGACCGTTGGCATGACGATTACAGGTCTCAACGCCTATTGATAGAGGTATCAATCAACGAAATCGTAGCTCAATTGCAGATTTTCGATTTTTCTGGCTCTAAATTTGTGGGCTATAGTTCAGTTGATTTTCAATAAAATTGAATTTTCTGCGAAATGTGTAGAAATGTGCGAGCGATCGAAATGACCGTTTACATGACGATTACAGGTCGCAACGCCTATTGATAGAGGTATCAATCAACGAAATCGGAGCTCAATTGCAGATTTTCGATTTTTCTGGCTCTGAATTTGTGGGCTATAGTTCAGTTGATTTTCAATAAAATTGAATTTTCTGCGAAATGTGTAGAAATGTGCGAGCGATCCAAATGACCGTTGGCATGACGATTACAGGTCTCAACGCCTATTGATAGAGGTATCAATCAACGAAATCTGAGCACAATTGCAGATTTTCGATTTTTCTGGCTCTGAATTTGTGGGCTATAGTTCAGTTGATTTTCAATAAAATTGAATTTTCTGCGAAATGTGTAGAAATGTGCTAGCGATCCAAATGACCGTTTACATGACGATTACAGGTCGCAACGCCTATTGATAGAGGTATCAATCAACGAAATCGGAGCTCAATTGCAGATTTTCGATTTTTCTGGCTCTGAATTTGTGGGCTATAGTTCAGTTGATTTTCAATAAAATTGAATTTTCTGCGAAATGTGTAGAAATGTGCGAGCGATCCAAATGACCGTTTACATGACGATTACAGGTCGCAACGCCTATTGATAGAGGTATCAATCAACGAAATCGTAGCACAATTGCAGATTTTCGATTTTTCTGGCTCTGAATTTGTGGGCTATAGTTCAGTTGATTTTCAATAAAATTGAATTTTCTGCGAAATGTGTAGAAATGTGCGAGCGATCCAAATGACCGTTTACATGACGATTACAGGTCGCAACGCCTATTGATAGAGGTATCAATCAACGAAATCGTAGCACAATTGCAGATTTTCGATTTTTCTGGCTCTGAATTTGTGGGCTATAGTTCAGTTGATTTTCAATAAAATTGAATTTTCTGCGAAATGTGTAGAAATGTGCGAGCGATCCAAATGACCGTTTACATGACGATTACAGGTCGCAACGCCTGTTGATAGAGGTATCAATCAACGAAATCGGAGCTCAATTGCAGATTTTCGATTTTTCTGGCTCTGAATTTGTGGGCTATAGTTCAGTTGATTTTAAATAAAATTGAATTTTCTGCTAAAGGTGGAGAAATGTGCGAGCGATCCAAATGACCGTTTACATGACGATTACAGGTCTCAACGCCTGTTGATAGAGGTATCAATCAACGAAATCGGAGCTCAATTGCAGATTTTCGATTTTTCTGGCTCTGAATTTGTGGGCTATAGTTCAGTTGATTTTCAATAAAATTGAATTTTCTGCGAAATGCGTAGAAATGTGCGAGCGATCCAAATGACCGTTTACATGACGATTACAGGTCGCAACGCCTGTTGATAGAGGTATCAATCAACGAAATCGGAGCTCAATTGCAGATTTTCGATTTTTCTGGCTCTGAATTTGTGGGCTATAGTTCAGTTGATTTTCAATAAAATTGAATTTTCTGCGAAATGTGTAGAAATGTGCGAGCGATCCAAATGACCGTTTACATGACGATTACAGGTCTCAACGCCTTTTGATAGAGGTATCAATCAACGAAATCGGAGCACAATTGCAGATTTTCGATTTTTCTGGCTCTGAATTTGTGGGCTATAGTTCAGTTGATTTTCAATAAAATTGAATTTTCTGCGAAATGTGTAGAAATGTGCGAGCGATCCAAATGACCGTTTACATGACGATTACAGGTCGCAACGCCTATTGATAGAGGTATCAATCAACGAAATCGTAGCACAATTGCAGATTTTCGATTTTTCTGGCTCTGAATTTGTGGGCTATAGTTCAGTTGATTTTCAATAAAATTGAATTTTCTGCGAAATGTGTAGAAATGTGCGAGCGATCCAAATGACCGTTTACATGACGATTACAGGTCGCAACGCCTATTGATAGAGGTATCAATCAACGAAATCGGAGCACAATTGCAGATTTTCGATTTTTCTGGCTCTGAATTTGTGGGCTATAGTTCAGTTGATTTTCAATAAAATTGAATTTTCTGCGAAATGTGTAGAAATGTGCGAGCGATCCAAATGACCGTTTACATGACGATTACAGGTCGCAACGCCTATTGATAGAGGTATCAATCAACGAAATCGGAGCTCAATTGCAGATTTTCGATTTTTCTGGCTCTGAATTTGTGGGCTATAGTTCAGTTGATTTTAAATAAAATTGAATTTTCTGCTAAATGTGTAGAAATGTGCGAGCGATCCAAATGACCGTTTACATGACGATTACAGGTCTCAACGCCTATTGATAGAGGTATCAATCAACGAAATCGTAGCTCAATTGCAGATTTTCGATTTTTCTGGCTCTAAATTTGTGGGCTATAGTTCAGTTGATTTTCAATAAAATTGAATTTTCTGCGAAATGTGTAGAAATGTGCGAGCGATCGAAATGACCGTTTACATGACGATTACAGGTCGCAACGCCTATTGATAGAGGTATTGTCGTAAACACAATCAAATATTGCATTGATGATACCTAAAAGAAAAAGGTTAAGAAACAAATTAGAAAATTATTTTGAATAATGTAAATTTATGAAAACTTATCTTTAATTTGTTGACATTTTCCATATACTAAGTTAACCTAAAAATATAATAATTCATTAAATTTATATTTATCAAATTGTATAATTGTGTAACGTAATAATACTTATCTTCAATGTAATAATTTATTGTTAAACTATATTCACTAAACTATAATCTACTTAAACATATTTAAATTAATTGTAAAGATAAACAGAAATATTTCATTCTGTTTACCTCAAATTTTGACGTTTTGAAAATAGAACATTACAAATTCAATTTTGTTCATGTGTTCGGTAAGAATACAAAGTAGTCACCTACCGACAAATTTAGTTAATAATAATATTTTTCTTTACATTGATATTGAGCCACCTAGAATCAAGTAGACAAACTAATCATATAATTTTATGTCATTTTGAAAGCAAAAATTATAATAAAATGTCTCTTGCCTATAAACCATCAAAGAAAGCGGACATAAAAATTAAATAAAATCATTTGCAACGCGGCCATAAAATTTGTGTATTAAAGAAAAGAAAATTATTAATAATAAATTAAAAACGTACGTATTATAACGTGTTAAAAATAAAGTGTTGTTTTTCTTGTGATCATTTTCAAATGATACGCGTATATTGAAATAAAACGAAGACACCATTTTGGATATTTCTTGTCACATAAAATCGAGCGGATATCACCCAGCTGTTATTGGAATACCAATTTATCACCAGAAAGTTATTGCGCCTTCATTGTACCAGGCCTACCTATATCTAAAGCCGAAGTTTGGTACATAAAGTTGGTCCTTCGAGCCGGATGGGAAAACCAATCCAGGAATTACAACATATCCAGTTACTGTAACACGCCGATAAACCGCAAGTATCAAACATATTTATTTATTATAAACTTAATAAATCGAAGCAAAGAGTTGCTATTTTAATAATCATATTTAAGTTTACCATTTGGTCTTTGATACACTTATTTATATCTATTGTCGGTCGAAAATTTACCGTTCGAAATTCTAACCTAAAAGTTTAAAAAAAAAAACGTGTTGTGAAGTGATTAACCAAAAGTGAGATTATAAAATGGCGGACATAACCTCACTAAAGAAAAGGCGAGCATCAATCAAAGGGAACATGACAAAGCTACTGAATTTTCTCAACGCAATTACCATCGCTACCAATGCTGAAGACATAAGGGTCAGACTAACAAATGTTGAGCGATACCGCACCGAATTCAATGATACTGAGGACAAAATAGTAGCGCTAAACAACGAAGAGGAATTGGATACGGAATTCGAAGATAATTATTATAAAATAGTTGCCGGACTAAATCTAGCATTAAGAAGGAAAATCGAGCCAACCATATCATTGAACGACACAATTCTCGAAACCTCAGGGACAGGTGTACACGTGGATGTGAAACTCCCCAAACTATCAATTCCGTCATTCACAGGCAATTATACAGAATGGCAATCGTTTCACGACCTGTTTTGTGCTACAATTCACGACAACTCTAGACTAACACCTTCGCAGAAGTTACAGTATCTGAAAGGGGCACTAAAGGGAGAAGCTGCAGGACTTTTGAAGCATTTTAGTATTACTGATGCAAATTATATAGAGGCACTGCAAAAATTACGAGAAAGATACGACCGGAAAAAGCATACTATATACACATTTATAAAAAACTTCATAAATCAACCATCAGTGATTGCTGCAAATGCTGCAAACGTGAGGCAAGTGCTAGATACATCCGACGAAATCTTACGCGGATTAAAGGCTTTAGGCGAAGAAGCTGAAACACGTGATCATTGGTTGATTCACATTTTAATCAATAAATTGGATAGTGAAACCAACAGTCAATGGGCTCAACTTTCGGCAGCATACGATCTTCCAAATATCAAACAGTTTTTCGATTTTCTCACCCAAAGAATCGATGCGCTCGAATCAATAAAGTGCTCAAACAAACGCTCTCAGCCACATTGCAACCAATCCAAACCCTATGTTCGAAGTCACGTTGTATCGTCCACACCAAGTTTTAATGAAATTCCAATCTGCTCGTTATGTCCCGAAGAACGTCACCGGTTATTTGAATGTAATAAGTTTAAAGATATGTCCATTAATCAAAGATTGAATTCAATAAAGCAGCAAAATAGATGTTTTAATTGTTTTAATGATAATCACAGCGTTCACATGTGTAAGTCAAAGTTTAGATGTCGTCAGTGTAACAGAAAACATCATTCACTATTGCATGAAGATCTATCAACCGAGAACAAATCAACTGTAGCTGTATCCAATATCCAACCTAATGAAGAAAGTCAGTCGAAATCCAACCAGCAGATCTACACCACAACAACCAATCATTCAGGAAGTGCCTTACTACCTACGGCATTAGTGAAGGTGGCAGATGTAAATAACCAATACCAACTATGTCGACTTTTATTGGATTCAGGATCACAAGGATCATTCATCTCAGAAAGATGTGCCCAAAAATTGAAGTTAAAGAGAAGCAGCGCTAAATTGGCCATATCGGGCATAGGAGCAACTACCAACGGTTATACAAAGGGCGCAGTATCATTAGTAATGATACCGTGGAACAAACCAAAACCAATGCTTGAGATAGAAGCCTTTGTATTCCCGAAGTTAACCGCCAAACAACCATCGATATCCGAATATATCAACATAGACGAATTCAAGCAGTACGATTTAGCCGATCCGCATTTTTACAAGGCTTCCGAGATTGATATCATAATTGGCGCTGATAGCTTTTTTGAGATGCTATCCAACGGGAAGATCATAACGAAAAGCGAATTAATTCTTCAAAATACCAAATTAGGTTGGATAATCGCAGGAAGGACAAGTGGCACGGTACCGACTCAATCTATCTCAATCAATGTGGACAACAGCGAGAGCAACCTGGACAATCTATTACGGAGATTTTGGGAGATAGAAAACCTAGAAGTGGAAAAGCTGAATCTAACACCGGAAGAAGAGTTATGTGAGAAATGTTTCACCAACACAAAGACTGTTGATAGCTCTGGAAGAATCAAAGTGGCTCTACCATTCAAAATCCCACCGTCTGCATTGGGTGACTCTTATAAAACAGCCGTACAGAGAATGTACTCAATTGAGCGAAGATTCGCTAGAGAACCAAGTTTTGCTGAATCATACAAACTGTTCATGCGAGAGTATTTAACCCTAGGACATATGAAGGAAGTCGAGATAACCCAAGGGGACAATCAACCACAGTATTATTTACCACATCACGGTGTTATCAAAAATTCAAGCAGCACTACAAAACTGCGGGTTGTTTTTGATGGCTCCTCAAAAACTACTAGTGGGAAATCACTAAATGATTGCTTAGCGGTTGGACCGACCGTACAATCAAGCTTATACCAAATTTTGTCTCGTTTTAGGAAATTCAAAGTAGCGGTTACGGCAGACATTGAAAAAATGTATCGCCAGGTTCGTGTAGCTGATAATGATACCAAATACCAAAAAATAATATGGCGAGAAGATTCAACAAAACCGTTTCGGACATACGAATTGCAAACTGTCACATACGGGACAGCCAGTGCAAGTTATTTAGCTACTAGGGCGATTATAGAGGCAGCAAACACCCATATCGAAGAATTTCCTCAGGCAGTGGAGCGCATCAAAACCGACATGTATGTGGATGACTTGATGACCGGAGCCGATACACTACATGAAGCCGAGCAGTTAAAAGGCCAGATCACATCTATCTTGTCGAATTCCCAATTTCACCTCCGGAAATGGCTATCTAATGAAAGAACACTAAGTGATAGCATTGAACCAATTCAAAAACCAAGCCTGTTAGAAGTAGATAATTCCACGCACAATCATACCAAAGTATTAGGACTTCATTGGGACCCAATCAGCGATTGTTTCCAATTCAAAGTCAGTTTGAACGAACAGCCAACCACAACCAAACGAGGGATTTTATCTGAGGCCAGCCGTTTATTCGACCCTCTAGGATGGCTCGCTCCCATAACAATTGCTATAAAAATATTCATTCAATCACTGTGGGCCGAAAATTTAAAATGGGACGACCAATTACCAACAAATTTACTAAATGATTGGTTAAAATTAAGAGGCAATCTAAGCAATACCGAAAATATTCGATTGGCAAGATTTCTAAATACCACACGCGAAAGTAAAATCGTGCTTCACGGGTTTTCCGATGCTTCTAAAGAAGCCTATTCCGCGGTTGTTTATGCTAAAATTATTAATTCAAATTCCGAACCAGTCATTAAATTGATATCAGCAAAAACGAAGGTGGCACCCATTAAACAATTATCAATTCCACGACTGGAACTCTGTGGCGCAGTACTCTTAAGCAAGCTATTATTGAATGTTAAAAAGGCATTGAGAAATGAGATCATCGAAATATTCGCCTGGACTGACTCAATGATAGTATTGGATTGGCTGAATTCAAATCCAAGCAAATGGAACACCTTTGTCGGTAACAGAACAGGTGAGATTCTAACTCACTTCAACAGATCACAATGGAGGCATGTAGAATCCCAAGACAACCCAGCCGATTGTGCCTCGAGGGGACTCGAACCTGAAAAATTGCAGCACTTTGACTTGTGGTGGAACGGACCAAGTTGGCTAATAAATGACGAGGCTTGGCCAAAAAATCTATATCAACAATCAAATACCATAGAAGAGCTGCATGGTAAGTCACTGAGCGTGCAGGTGTCGGCATCGAACATAGTCGACCATTTAACCAAAAGAATATCCAGTTTCAACAAATTAGTACGAATTTTGGCCTACGTATATCGATACCTAAACCTAAAGCTAAATCGAATTCAGAAAGACTCTATTTCGCCGTACCTCAGCGTAGCGGAAATACAAAATTCGCAACATATCATTTTCCGGCATGTACAATACAAGCATTTTAAAGCAGAAATTCAGTTACTTAAATCAAACAAGGAAGTACCTACATCAAGTCGAATCAAGTATTTCAAACCTTTTCTTGATGAAGTGGGACTACTACGGGTTGGTGGAAGGATTAAGAATGCAGCCATAACATACGACGTAAAACATCCAATAATCTTAACGGCACACGATGAGTTAACCGAATCAATATTAAGAGAACACCACTTACGGCATCTACATGCTGGACCAACGCTCATGATGGCTACGCTACGGCAAAAATATTGGATTCTGGGTGGAAGAAATCTCATTCGAAAGATCGTGCACAACTGCGTCAAGTGTGTTAAAAACGCGGGTATAACTCTAAGTCAAGTAATGGGGCAACTACCTAACCCAAGGGTAGAATTGGTTAGACCGTTTTACAAGGTCGGTGTTGATTATGCCGGTCCATTCCAAACGTACACGACGAGGCGAAGAGGCCAAAACCCAGGCAAGAGCTATATTTGCCTATTTGTTTGCCTTGCCACAAAGGCCGTGCATATCGAGTTGGTTTCCGATTTAACGACAGATGCGTACTTAGCCGCATTAAAACGATTTATTGCTCGTCGAGGGATTTGCAAAGAAATCCACAGCGATAACGGAACCAATTTTATTGGGGCTCGAAATCATCTATATCAACTTTACACATTCCTAAAAGAAAATCATAATAACATTTCCAATTTTTTATTGACAGATTTGCACCACATTTTGGCGGACTGTGGGAGGCGGCTGTCAAAAGCATCAAATATCACCTGAAAAGAGTAACAAATGGACAAATATTAACGCTAGAGGAAATGTCAACACTTATCGTTGAGATTGAGGCAATGCTAAACTCGCGACCTCTTTGTGTGTTGGCAGAAGACGACATCGATTACTTAACACCGTCACATTTTTTAATTGGGCGACCATCAACACAGCTTCCTGACCATGATCTAACGGATGTCAAAATATCCAATTTGTCCAGATGGCAATTACTAAGGCAGATGAATCAGCATATATGGCGAAGATGGCAGCTGGAATATCTAACCAGCCTGCAACGAACAACTAAATGGCACAAAAAAGAAAGAAACATCAATATCAACGACATAGTGCTCATCAAAGACGATAATTTACCTCCGTGTAAATGGTTGATGGGAAAAACAACGCATCTTCATCCTGGTGCAGACGGCAATGTTAGAGTCGTCACAGTAAAAACAAAAAATGGAACAATAAAACGACCTATCCACAAGCTGTGTTTACTTCCTGTAAATTGAATCAACCGATTCAAGGCGGCCGGTATGTCGTAAACACAATCAAATATTGCATTGATGATACCTAAAAGAAAAAGGTTAAGAAACAAATTAGAAAATTATTTTGAATAATGTAAATTTATGAAAACTTATCTTTAATTTGTTGACATTTTCCATATACTAAGTTAACCTAAAAATATAATAATTCATTAAATTTATATTTATCAAATTGTATAATTGTGTAACGTAATAATACTTATCTTCAATGTAATAATTTATTGTTAAACTATATTCACTAAACTATAATCTACTTAAACATATTTAAATTAATTGTAAAGATAAACAGAAATATTTCATTCTGTTTACCTCAAATTTTGACGTTTTGAAAATAGAACATTACAAATTCAATTTTGTTCATGTGTTCGGTAAGAATACAAAGTAGTCACCTACCGACAAATTTAGTTAATAATAATATTTTTCTTTACATTGATATTGAGCCACCTAGAATCAAGTAGACAAACTAATCATATAATTTTATGTCATTTTGAAAGCAAAAATTATAATAAAATGTCTCTTGCCTATAAACCATCAAAGAAAGCGGACATAAAAATTAAATAAAATCATTTGCAACGCGGCCATAAAATTTGTGTATTAAAGAAAAGAAAATTATTAATAATAAATTAAAAACGTACGTATTATAACGTGTTAAAAATAAAGTGTTGTTTTTCTTGTGATCATTTTCAAATGATACGCGTATATTGAAATAAAACGAAGACACCATTTTGGATATTTCTTGTCACATAAAATCGAGCGGATATCACCCAGCTGTTATTGGAATACCAATTTATCACCAGAAAGTTATTGCGCCTTCATTGTACCAGGCCTACCTATATCTAAAGCCGAAGTTTGGTACAGGTATCAATCAACGAAATCGGAGCTCAATTGCAGATTTTCGATTTTTCTGGCTCTGAATTTGTGGGCTATAGTTCAGTTGATTTTCAATAAAATTGAATTTTCTGCGAAATGTGTAGAAATGTGCGAGCGATCCAAATGACCGTTGGCATGACGATTACAGGTCTCAACGCCTATTGATAGAGGTATCAATCAACGAAATCTGAGCACAATTGCAGATTTTCGATTTTTCTGGCTCTGAATTTGTGGGCTATAGTTCAGTTTTTTTTTTTTTTTTTTTCGCTGGCGCTACATCCCATGGAGGGATTTGGCCGCTTCATTTTTGAAGTTTCGTAATCATTTTTACAACGGATAATGATTGATTAGTTCATTGATCCTTACATTAAACCAGCCGTGATTTTTTCATCACCCGCCGGGAATCGAACCCGGGACCTCCGGAGCTTAAAGCAAGCATGCTAACAACTGTGCCACCGGGGCGGCCACAGGTCGCAACGCCTATTGATAGAGGTATCAATCAACGAAATCGTAGCACAATTGCAGATTTTCGATTTTTCTGGCTCTGAATTTGTGGGCTATAGTTCAGTTGATTTTCAATAAAATTGAATTTTCTGCGAAATGTGTAGAAATGTGCGAGCGATCCAAATGACCGTTTACATGACGATTACAGGTCGCAACGCCTATTGATAGAGGTATCAATCAACGAAATCGGAGCACAATTGCAGATTTTCGATTTTTCTGGCTCTGAATTTGTGGGCTATAGTTCAGTTGATTTTCAATAAAATTGAATTTTCTGCGAAATGTGTAGAAATGTGCGAGCGATCAAAATGACCGTTTACA
This sequence comes from Tipula helvola, assembly GCA_963556165.1. Lineage (NCBI taxonomy): Eukaryota > Metazoa > Arthropoda > Insecta > Diptera > Tipulidae > Tipula > Tipula helvola. The sequence goes on along the minus strand of OY744481.1, from coordinate 337,824,146 downwards.
TGACGATTACAGGTCGCAACGCCTATTGATAGAGGTATCAATCAACGAAATCGGAGCACAATTGCAGATTTTCGATTTTTCTGGCTCTGAATTTGTGGGCTATAGTTCAGTTGATTTTCAATAAAATTGAATTTTCTGCGAAATGTGTAGAAATGTGCGAGCGATCCAAATGACCGTTTACATGACGATTACAGGTCGCAACGCCTGTTGATAGAGGTATCAATCAACGAAATCGGAGCTCAATTGCAGATTTTCGATTTTTCTGGGTCTGAATTTGTGGGCTATAGTTCAGTTGATTTTAAATAAAATTGAATTTTCTGCTAAAGGTGGAGAAATGTGCGAGCGATCCAAATGACCGTTTACATGACGATTACAGGTCTCAACGCCTGTTGATAGAGGTATCAATCAACGAAATCGGAGCTCAATTGCAGATTTTCGATTTTTCTGGCTCTGAATTTGTGGGCTATAGTTCAGTTGATTTTCAATAAAATTGAATTTTCTGCGAAATGTGTAGAAATGTGCGAGCGATCCAAATGACCGTTTACATGATGATTACAGGTCGCAACGCCTGTTGATAGAGGTATCAATCAACGAAATCGGAGCTCAATTGCAGATTTTCGATTTTTCTGGCTCTGAATTTGTGGGCTATAGTTCAGTTGATTTTCAATAAAATTGAATTTTCTGCGAAATGTGTAGAAATGTGCGAGCGATCCAAATGACCGTTTACATGACGATTACAGGTCTCAACGCCTTTTGATAGAGGTATCAATCAACGAAATCGGAGCACAATTGCAGATTTTCGATTTTTCTGGCTCTGAATTTGTGGGCTATAGTTCAGTTGATTTTCAATAAAATTGAATTTTCTGCGAAATGTGTAGAAATGTGCGAGCGATCCAAATGACCGTTTACATGACGATTACAGGTCGCAACGCCTATTGATAGAGGTATCAATCAACGAAATCGTAGCACAATTGCAGATTTTCGATTTTTCTGGCTCTGAATTTGTGGGCTATAGTTCAGTTGATTTTCAATAAAATTGAATTTTCTGCGAAATGTGTAGAAATGTGCGAGCGATCCAAATGACCGTTTACATGACGATTACAGGTCGCAACGCCTATTGATAGAGGTATCAATCAACGAAATCGGAGCACAATTGCAGATTTTCGATTTTTCTGGCTCTGAATTTGTGGGCTATAGTTCAGTTGATTTTCAATAAAATTGAATTTTCTGCGAAATGTGTAGAAATGTGCGAGCGATCCAAATGACCGTTTACATGACGATTACAGGTCGCAACGCCTATTGATAGAGGTATCAATCAACGAAATCGTAGCACAATTGCAGATTTTCGATTTTTCTGGCTCTGAATTTGTGGGCTATAGTTCAGTTGATTTTCAATAAAATTGAATTTTCTGCGAAATGTGTAGAAATGTGCGAGCGATCCAAATGACCGTTTACATGACGATTACAGGTCGCAACGCCTATTGATAGAGGTATCAATCAACGAAATCGGAGCACAATTGCAGATTTTCGATTTTTCTGGCTCTGAATTTGTGGGCTATAGTTCAGTTGATTTTCAATAAAATTGAATTTTCTGCGAAATGTGTAGAAATGTGCGAGCGATCCAAATGACCGTTTACATGACGATTACAGGTCGCAACGCCTGTTGATAGAGGTATCAATCAACGAAATCGGAGCTCAATTGCAGATTTTCGATTTTTCTGGCTCTGAATTTGTGGGCTATAGTTCAGTTGATTTTAAATAAAATTGAATTTTCTGCTAAAGGTGGAGAAATGTGCGAGCGATCCAAATGACCGTTTACATGACGATTACAGGTCTCAACGCCTGTTGATAGAGGTATTAATCAACGAAATCGGAGCTCAATTGCAGATTTTCGATTTTTCTGGCTCTGAATTTGTGGGCTATAGTTCAGTTGATTTTCAATAAAATTGAATTTTCTGCGAAATGCGTAGAAATGTGCGAGCGATCCAAATGACCGTTTACATGACGATTACAGGTCTCAACGCCTGTTGATAGAGGTATCAATCAACGAAATCGGAGCTCAATTGCAGATTTTCGATTTTTCTGGCTCTGAATTTGTGGGCTATAGTTCAGTTGATTTTCAATAAAATTGAATTTTCTGCGAAATGTGTAGAAATGTGCGAGCGATCCAAATGACCGTTTACATGACGATTACAGGTCGCAACGCCTATTGATAGAGGTATCAATCAACGAAATCGGAGCACAATTGCAGATTTTCGATTTTTCTGGCTCTGAATTTGTGGGCTATAGTTCAGTTGATTTTCAATAAAATTGAATTTTCTGCGAAATGTGTAGAAATGTGCGAGCGATCCAAATGACCGTTTACATGACGATTACAGGTCGCAACGCCTATTGATAGAGGTATCAATCAACGAAATCGTAGCACAATTGCAGATTTTCGATTTTTCTGGCTCTGAATTTGTGGGCTATAGTTCAGTTGATTTTCAATAAAATTGAATTTTCTGCGAAATGTGTAGAAATGTGCGAGCGATCCAAATGACCGTTTACATGACGATTACAGGTCGCAACGCCTATTGATAGAGGTATCAATCAACGAAATCGGAGCACAATTGCAGATTTTCGATTTTTCTGGCTCTGAATTTGTGGGCTATAGTTCAGTTGATTTTCAATAAAATTGAATTTTCTGCGAAATGTGTAGAAATGTGCGAGCGATCCAAATGACCGTTTACATGACGATTACAGGTCGCAACGCCTGTTGATAGAGGTATCAATCAACGAAATCGGAGCTCAATTGCAGATTTTCGATTTTTCTGGCTCTGAATTTGTGGGCTATAGTTCAGTTGATTTTAAATAAAATTGAATTTTCTGCTAAAGGTGGAGAAATGTGCGAGCGATCCAAATGACCGTTTACATGACGATTACAGGTCTCAACGCCTGTTGATAGAGGTATCAATCAACGAAATCGGAGCTCAATTGCAGATTTTCGATTTTTCTGGCTCTGAATTTGTGGGCTATAGTTCAGTTGATTTTCAATAAAATTGAATTTTCTGCGAAATGTGTAGAAATGTGCGAGCGATCCAAATGACCGTTTACATGACGATTACAGGTCGCAACGCCTATTGATAGAGGTATCAATCAACGAAATCGGAGCACAATTGCAGATTTTCGATTTTTCTGGCTCTGAATTTGTGGGCTATAGTTCAGTTGATTTTCAATAAAATTGAATTTTCTGCGAAATGTGTAGAAATGTGCGAGCGATCCAAATGACCGTTTACATGACGATTACAGGTCGCAACGCCTATTGATAGAGGTATCAATCAACGAAATCGTAGCACAATTGCAGATTTTCGATTTTTCTGGCTCTGAATTTGTGGGCTATAGTTCAGTTGATTTTCAATAAAATTGAATTTTCTGCGAAATGTGTAGAAATGTGCGAGCGATCCAAATGACCGTTTACATGACGATTACAGGTCGCAACGCCTATTGATAGAGGTATCAATCAACGAAATCGGAGCACAATTGCAGATTTTCGATTTTTCTGGCTCTGAATTTGTGGGCTATAGTTCAGTTGATTTTCAATAAAATTGAATTTTCTGCGAAATGTGTAGAAATGTGCGAGCGATCCAAATGACCGTTTACATGACGATTACAGGTCGCAACGCCTATTGATAGAGGTATCAATCAACGAAATCGGAGCACAATTGCAGATTTTCGATTTTTCTGGCTCTGAATTTGTGGGCTATAGTTCAGTTGATTTTCAATAAAATTGAATTTTCTGCGAAATGTGTAGAAATGTGCGAGCGATCCAAATGACCGTTTACATGACGATTACAGGTCGCAACGCCTATTGATAGAGGTATCAATCAACGAAATCGGAGCACAATTGCAGATTTTCGATTTTTCTGGCTCTGAATTTGTGGGCTATAGTTCAGTTGATTTTCAATAAAATTGAATTTTCTGCGAAATGTGTAGAAATGTGCGAGCGATCCAAATGACCGTTTACATGACGATTACAGGTCGCAACGCCTATTGATAGAGGTATCAATCAACGAAATCGTAGCACAATTGCAGATTTTCGATTTTTCTGGCTCTGAATTTGTGGGCTATAGTTCAGTTGATTTTCAATAAAATTGAATTTTCTGCGAAATGTGTAGAAATGTGCGAGCGATCCAAATGACCGTTTACATGACGATTACAGGTCGCAACGCCTATTGATAGAGGTATCAATCAACGAAATCGGAGCACAATTGCAGATTTTCGATTTTTCTGGCTCTGAATTTGTGGGCTATAGTTCAGTTGATTTTCAATAAAATTGAATTTTCTGCGAAATGTGTAGAAATGTGCGAGCGATCCAAATGACCGTTTACATGACGATTACAGGTCGCAACGCCTGTTGATAGAGGTATCAATCAACGAAATCGGAGCTCAATTGCAGATTTTCGATTTTTCTGGCTCTGAATTTGTGGGCTATAGTTCAGTTGATTTTAAATAAAATTGAATTTTCTGCTAAAGGTGGAGAAATGTGCGAGCGATCCAAATGACCGTTTACATGACGATTACAGGTCTCAACGCCTGTTGATAGAGGTATCAATCAACGAAATCGGAGCTCAATTGCAGATTTTCGATTTTTCTGGCTCTGAATTTGTGGGCTATAGTTCAGTTGATTTTCAATAAAATTGAATTTTCTGCGAAATGCGTAGAAATGTGCGAGCGATCCAAATGACCGTTTACATGATGATTACAGGTCGCAACGCCTGTTGATAGAGGTATCAATCAACGAAATCGGAGCTCAATTGCAGATTTTCGATTTTTCTGGCTCTGAATTTGTGGGCTATAGTTCAGTTGATTTTCAATAAAATTGAATTTTCTGCGAAATGTGTAGAAATGTGCGAGCGATCCAAATGACCGTTTACATGACGATTACAGGTCGCAACGCCTATTGATAGAGGTATCAATCAACGAAATCGGAGCACAATTGCAGATTTTCGATTTTTCTGGCTCTGAATTTGTGGGCTATAGTTCAGTTGATTTTCAATAAAATTGAATTTTCTGCGAAATGTGTAGAAATGTGCGAGCGATCCAAATGACCGTTTACATGACGATTACAGGTCGCAACGCCTGTTGATAGAGGTATCAATCAACGAAATCGGAGCTCAATTGCAGATTTTCGATTTTTCTGGCTCTGAATTTGTGGGCTATAGTTCAGTTGATTTTAAATAAAATTGAATTTTCTGCTAAAGGTGGAGAAATGTGCGAGCGATCCAAATGACCGTTTACATGACGATTACAGGTCTCAACGCCTGTTGATAGAGGTATCAATCAACGAAATCGGAGCTCAATTGCAGATTTTCGATTTTTCTGGCTCTGAATTTGTGGGCTATAGTTCAGTTGATTTTCAATAAAATTGAATTTTCTGCGAAATGCGTAGAAATGTGCGAGCGATCCAAATGACCGTTTACATGATGATTACAGGTCGCAACGCCTGTTGATAGAGGTATCAATCAACGAAATCGGAGCTCAATTGCAGATTTTCGATTTTTCTGGCTCTGAATTTGTGGGCTATAGTTCAGTTGATTTTCAATAAAATTGAATTTTCTGCGAAATGTGTAGAAATGTGCGAGCGATCCAAATGACCGTTTACATGACGATTACAGGTCGCAACGCCTATTGATAGAGGTATCAATCAACGAAATCGGAGCTCAATTGCAGATTTTCGATTTTTCTGGCTCTGAATTTGTGGGCTATAGTTCAGTTGATTTTCAATAAAATTGAATTTTCTGCGAAATGTGTAGAAATGTGCTAGCGATCCAAATGACCGTTTACATGACGATTACAGGTCGCAACGCCTATTGATAGAGGTATCAATCAACGAAATCGGAGCTCAATTGCAGATTTTCGATTTTTCTGGCTCTGAATTTGTGGGCTATAGTTCAGTTGATTTTCAATAAAATTGAATTTTCTGCGAAATGTGTAGAAATGTGCAAGCGATCCAAATGACCGTTTACATGACGATTACAGGTCGCAACGCCTATTGATAGAGGTATCAATCAACGAAATCGTAGCACAATTGCAGATTTTCGATTTTTCTGGCTCTGAATTTGTGGGCTATAGTTCAGTTGATTTTCAATAAAATTGAATTTTCTGCGAAATGTGTAGAAATGTGCGAGCGATCCAAATGACCGTTTACATGACGATTACAGGTCGCAACGCCTATTGATAGAGGTATCAATCAACGAAATCGGAGCACAATTGCAGATTTTCGATTTTTCTGGCTCTGAATTTGTGGGCTATAGTTCAGTTGATTTTCAATAAAATTGAATTTTTTGCGAAATGTGTAGAAATGTGCGAGCGATCCAAATGACCGTTTACATGACGATTACAGGTCACAACGCCTATTGATAGAGGTATCAATCAACGAAATCGGAGCACAATTGCAGATTTTCGATTTTTCTGGCTCTGAATTTGTGGGCTATAGTTCAGTTGATTTTCAATAAAATTGAATTTTCTGCGAAATGTGTAGAAATGTGCGAGCGATCCAAATGACCGTTTACATGACGATTACAGGTCGCAACGCCTGTTGATAGAGGTATCAATCAACGAAATCGGAGCTCAATTGCAGATTTTCGATTTTTCTGGCTCTGAATTTGTGGGCTATAGTTCAGTTGATTTTCAATAAAATTGAATTTTCTGCGAAATGTGTAGAAATGTGCGAGCGATCCAAACGACCGTTTACATGACGATTACAGGTCGCAACGCCTATTGATAGAGGTATCAATCAACGAAATCGGAGCACAATTGCAGATTTTCGATTTTTCTGGCTCTGAATTTGTGGGCTATAGTTCAGTTGATTTTCAATAAAATTGAATTTTCTGCGAAATGTGTAGAAATGTGCGAGCGATCCAAATGACCGTTTACATGACGATTACAGGTCGCAACGCCTATTGATAGAGGTATCAATCAACGAAATCGGAGCTCAATTGCAGATTTTCGATTTTTCTGGCTCTGATTTTGTGGGCTATAGTTCAGTTGATTTTCAATAAAATTGAATTTTCTGCGAAATGTGTAGAAATGTGCGAGCGATCCAAATGACCGTTTACATGACGATTACAGGTCGCAACGCCTATTGATAGAGGTATCAATCAACGAAATCGTAGCACAATTGCAGATTTTCGATTTTTCTGGCTCTGAATTTGTGGGCTATAGTTCAGTTGATTTTCAATAAAATTGAATTTTCTGCGAAATGTGTAGAAATGTGCGAGCGATCGAAATGACCGTTTACATGACGATTACAGGTCGCAACGCCTATTGATAGAGGTATCAATCAACGAAATCGGAGCTCAATTGCAGATTTTCGATTTTTCTGGCTCTGAATTTGTGGGCTATAGTTCAGTTGATTTTCAATAAAATTGAATTTTCTGCGAAATGTGTAGAAATGTGCGAGCGATCCAAATGACCGTTTACATGACGATTACAGGTCTCAACGCCTGTTGATAGAGGTATCAATCAACGAAATCGGAGCTCAATTGCAGATTTTCGATTTTTCTGGCTCTGAATTTGTGGGCTATAGTTCAGTTGATTTTCAATAAAATTGAATTTTCTGCGAAATGTGTAGAAATGTGCGAGCGATCCAAATGACCGTTTACATGACGATTACAGGTCGCAACGCCTGTTGATAGAGGTATCAATCAACGAAATCGGAGCTCAATTGCAGATTTTCGATTTTTCTGGCTCTGAATTTGTGGGCTATAGTTCAGTTGATTTTCAATAAAATTGAATTTTCTGCGAAATGTGTAGAAATGTGCTAGCGATCCAAATGACCGTTTACATGACGATTACAGGTCGCAACGCCTATTGATAGAGGTATCAATCAACGAAATCGGAGCTCAATTGCAGATTTTCGATTTTTCTGGCTCTGAATTTGTGGGCTATAGTTCAGTTGATTTTCAATAAAATTGAATTTTCTGCGAAATGTGTAGAAATGTGCGAGCGATCCAAATGACCGTTTACATGACGATTACAGGTCGCAACGCCTATTGATAGAGGTATCAATCAACGAAATCGGAGCTCAATTGCAGATTTTCGATTTTTCTGGCTCTGAATTTGTGGGCTATAGTTCAGTTGATTTTCAATAAAATTGAAATTTCTGCGAAATGTGTAGAAATGTGCGAGCGATCCAAATGACCGTTTACATGACGATTACAGGTCGCAACGCCTGTTGATAGAGGTATCAATCAACGAAATCGGAGCTCAATTGCAGATTTTCGATTTTTCTGGCTCTGAATTTGTGGGCTATAGTTCAGTTGATTTTCAATAAAATTGAAATTTCTGCGAAATGTGTAGAAATGTGCGAGCGATCCAAATGACCGTTTACATGACGATTACAGGTCGCAACGCCTGTTGATAGAGGTATCAATCAACGAAATCGGAGCTCAATTGCAGATTTTCGATTTTTCTGGCTCTGAATTTGTGGGCTATAGTTCAGTTGATTTTCAATAAAATTGAATTTTCTGCGAAATGTGTAGAAATGTGCGAGCGATCCAAATGACCGTTTACATGACGATTACAGGTCGCAACGCCTATTGATAGAGGTATCAATCAACGAAATCGTAGCACAATTGCAGATTTTCGATTTTTCTGGCTCTGAATTTGTGGGCTATAGTTCAGTTGATTTTCAATAAAATTGAATTTTCTGCGAAATGTGTAGAAATGTGCGAACGATCCAAATGACCGTTTACATGACGATTACAGGTCGCAACGCCTATTGATAGAGGTATCAATCAACGAAATCGTAGCACAATTGCAGATTTTCGATTTTTCTGGCTCTGAATTTGTGGGCTATAGTTCAGTTGATTTTCAATAAAATTGAATTTTCTGCGAAATGTGTAGAAATGTGCGAGCGATCCAAATGACCGTTTACATGACGATTACAGGTCTCAACGCCTGTTGATACAGGTATCAATCAACGAAATCGGAGCTCAATTGCAGATTTTCGATTTTTCTGGCTCTAAATTTGTGGGCTACAGTGTAACCATTCACTATATGTAACACTTGCCTACTTGGTGCACTGTAATCATCGATGCGCAATCAATTTAATCATTTTTTTGTTAGTGGTTGTAAATATACCTAAGTCGATTGTACCGAATAAAATAAAAATATTATAAATGTAGACAAACGTCACTAAAGTCCAAATTGATGCAATCCAATGCTATTGAAAGTGATAGGGCAGTTATTTCTGCAGTTTTGTTTGATTTCAGAGAGAGCATGTACTAATTCCGTGTTGGCGCGCAAATTGTTGTCGGGCTAGTTACCTTATATTGAACACAAATAAATCAAAATTAGAAAAAAGAGTTTGTTGGATGGAGGGGGGAAACGAATTAAAAAACAGATTAGCGGAAAAAAAAATGTAAAGTTTGAGAAAAATCTCGAAAAAGGGCATTCAATGAAGAAAAGTCAGAAGGTGCATTTTGTTTAAATAAAAATTGTTGAAAAAATAAAAAAAATAAAATAAAGTTCTGGCTATTGATAATTATGTATAATGGATAATTGTAAATTGATAATTTAAGAACTTGAATAAAATAAAGTTTTGTTTAAAAGACGGTTTAATTTAAATTCTCTAAAACAAATTTTGATAAAAGTAAAGATTGGATAATTTAAATGTATTAAAAATAAAAAGTTCATTAGTGGTAACTTTACAGTGAATGAAAAAATAATTGTTACACTTGTAAAGGAAGAAAAACTGTATAAAAATTTTTGTGAATGTAAACCACCATGAAACAAAAAAAAAATTAATTATATAATAAATAAAAATAAATAAAACAATAATTATTCGTAATAAAGTGTGAACTATTTTATTGTGTGGACGTGAAAGTTTTTTTTTGTTGTTCGAACCGTCCAGATTAAATAAGTAAGCCAAATTATATTGTGCTTACTTTATTTCCCGAACTTACGTATATGCCTTTTGACATTTTTGGCATAATCTCGAGATACTGTACCAACGAGAGGTTATCGTGCTAAACCTTCTACAGATTAAGTTCACATGCGATTTGGGGTACCGGAATCAAATGTTTACACATGATTGGGTATAACTGAGTTCTACGGCAAACAGCACCTCTAGCCAAATAAAATCAAACAATTATTAACATACATATATTTTGGATACATTTAATCGACCACTTGGATATATATATATTGATCAAGGACACGCCAACTATCCTCTATATCCGCATTGAGTTTGGGTGTGTATTGGCCTCATCATCGTGAATGGACACCGTCCGGATGCTGCCTTGTTAAGTATCGTATGGGTGACGTATTTTGTAATGTTTTTTTGTTGTTTTTTTTTTTTTTATTGTAATTATTATTAGTACATATCTCATTTTTTTTTAAATACTAATGTACATGCACGGTTCGCGATATTCTTCATTGATACGCCTAGAGATAAGCATGTGGTAACAGGGTTAGCTTAAAGATGGGATGACCTTGGTGGATATTTGCGTTATGACGAACCAAAATTAAGGCGTGGGCACACTAGTTAAAAATAATTTTTTTTGTTTTTGTAATAAATGGCATCCGACGCTATACTGTGCGGAAAAGATCCCTCCCTAGCCACTGATAGTTAATTTCGGTATACAGTGTGCCATGTGGCGTCGGATAGACCCAAGCCAACCGTTACAAATGGCGCCGAAACAGGGACCATAAAAAAATGGGTCAATATAACATAATGTGTTAATACCGTTAATTACGTAATACTGTTAATAAATTTGGTAGCCCTAACAAGGCATCCACGTGGCTTCACCATGCAACTAGTATAGAATGATATTTGTTACCGCTTAAGTTTACTTGCGGTTAATTGTTCTTTTATATACGTACCCTTAAGGTCAATTGCATTTTTTTTAAAATTTCAAATTTAATTATTTTTCCGTTTTTTGTCAATCCATAATGCAGGAATATAATCGATTGTTCCGTGAGTCGGTTCTCTTATATTTTAGCAGGGTGGATTCATTACTGATTAGAACAAAATACAATTTTTTTTAAATTTGTTTATTTTTTTTCCACTTAAATTTTCATCAATAAATTTTTCATTTCATCTAATCAGTGATAAAAGTTTAGGATTTGAAGATTGACAATTGATTTATTCATCAGTGATTGATGATTCGATGAATTCGGGTTCCTCGCTGATGATAAATGTTAGTAATTACTCTTCAATGCCTAAAATATAATTTCTTTTTTTTTTTAAATAGACTTTGTAAATAAAATATTAACTGGTTCGTTTACGTTATTTTTATTAGTAATCCTTTTTTGGTTACGTCATACTAAGTCACGAAAGAAATGACAGAAAGTAAGATCATATATTAAATATTGGTGACTTAAAAGAATACGCAAGATACTACTAAGTCATCATCCCATTCATGTACGTATACATAATATAAAAAAAAAAAAAAATTCGAAATATTCCAAGAAACTTTTTTTTTTTTTTCTTTAATTACAAATTTAATTTAATTTTTATTGAAATTTAATTAAATTATTTGCGTCGTATAAAAAGTAACTACTATTTATTTATTTATTTTAAAATAATATTTAATATTTAATTACTATTATTGATAATTTTCTTTGTTATTAAATTGAATTGGTTTGCGTCTTTACTAATTGTAAGTAGAATAGAGTGCTCAGTTTTTGCACGAGTTTGACACATTTTTCTTTGCATTGGATTGTATCGAAGAATTTTGATTGATATTGCATCAGTAATTGATTATTGTCAGAATAATTGAAATAGGATTCAAAATTAAATTGTTTTTCTTGTGATTTGTTCATACATTTCAAACTCAATTTTCACAACCAAATTTTCACTTTGTTTGGTTCACAATGGAACTTAGATTACTAACTGAACATTTAAGTGCGGAGGAATTGGAGGTAGAATATATAGTTCGTGAATTATCTCCGTTGGAAGTAGGTGTAGAATTGAAACTGCGTAAGTTACTGCTAGAAGAGATTCAAAACTCGCATCTAAAACCTAAACTATCACATGTAACCGAACATCCAGAGCAAGAATTTAATTTCATCACTGCAAAATTTGACGAGTTAGAAGTGTTATTAGAAGCAATAGATGATAATTCTTCCTTAGAATATAGACAGTCTGTCTTAGTTAAATTAATTCATTGGAAAGACAGAGCAGTAAGGTTGGGGAATTCTTTTACTAACCTAGCCTCCATCTCCTTAGTAATCAGAACTTTCGAAAGAACCATCCGTAGTTTAGGCCGCGATTTGAGGAAATTAGATTTTAAAAATCTTCCCAGTGTACAAGCCAATCCAAATCAAGCCTCGACATCCAAAGATGCAGGGCTGGCTAGACCTAACAGAAGTCATGAACCCGGTACCGACCGGGAGTGGGATACTGACTTCGACGCAACTTTTGAGAGTAGATTTTCTAAGAAAATAGAAGAAATGACATTCAAATTTCTGAAAGAGGCATCACTGGCAAAACCTCCGACACGACACTCCAAATCAAGAACATCTGGTCATTATAGCCGAAGTAGTAACAACAGGAGCGAAGATGGAAGCGATTCGGATTCTTCATTGGACAATCAGTCATCAGTAAATCATCGGCGAAATAAACGAGAGCCTTCTAAACGTTATAGTAAACGACGACCTGATCCCACCAAATGGAAGCTTTCATTTACAGGCAAAGACAATAGCAAGGGTTGTGACAACATCCAAGACTTTATTATGCGGATGGAGGAACATGCGCATCAAGACGATGTACCTAAACGAGAATTAGTTACCCTAATGCGAAATTTTGTATCCGGTGTCGCAGAAAAATGGTATTATGTGTTTATCAGGAAGAATAAAAATGCATCTTGGCGTCAACTCAAGTCAGCACTATTGGAGCGGTTCAGCAGCCTCGAGAGCGAGCGAGCGCAACGGCGATATATTCGAGGTAGAATGCAGGAATCCAGAGAATCGTTCAACGATTTTATTCTGGAAATTGAGATGTCGAACTGTAGACTTTCTAAACCACTTTCAGAAGATGACATCTTAGAAATTGTGTTGGACAACATGAATTCGGCACTAAAAAGTGCTACCCAGAACCAGGATTTTGAGGACATCGAAGAACTACGCCAGATTTGTTCGAACTTCGAAAAACTATGGTCAACATCGGGTTACGATCCGCGGAAACTGATCGAACCTCGTAATAAACGTACCCGTGCAGTGGAAGAAATAGCGAGACCGACTTCCCAGGACCAACTTAAAATTTCAAAGGAAAATAGGAGGTGTAGCGAAAGCGAGGATTCCCTACCCGACAATGCCAAAGATGATAGGGGGCAACATGTTAACTCATTCGAGCGTAGAAATAGCATCATAATATGTTGGAATTGCAAAGACATTGGACATACCTTCGCTAAGTGCCCACTTGAAAGAACTCATAACTTTTGCTATGGTTGTGGTTTGGCTGGTAAAAATTATGATGACTGTTACAGATGTCTCAAGAAACGTGCGGGAAACGGCAATCCGAACGTCAATCGTGGGGAAATGCGTTCGGAGAACAACAAAGTCCCCAAGAGTTCCCAACAGGTACAAAAGGAACCTCTAGCCTCTACGAGCAAGAGCTAGAAACGATATCAAATACGCTCAATACACGTCTAGCCAGAATTATTCGGTACTGGAAGGAGAAAAAAGAAGTTAATCACAATTGCTGTATATCCACCCTCACCGAATTCAAGGAAAGTGACCCGCGGCCTTATTGCAAAATTCGCATTCAGAACAAAATTTTGTTCGGATTATTAGACAGTGGAGCAACGTTAAGTGTCCTGGGTAAAGGAAGCGAGGAGCTGGTAAAATCGTTTGGAGCCTATTTGAAAAAGATAAATTCCACCATACAAACAGCGGATGGTTCACGAAATAAAGTTTTAGGTTACGTAACACTTCCAGTTACCTATATGCATAGAACCGAATCCATAACCTTTTGTGTCGTCCCCTCACTCCAATCTGAGGTTTATTTAGGGATAGATTTTTGGAAAAAGTTCGGAATAGCCCCGCAAATTGTATCGGAAATATCAAGTATGCCCGATGCTGAAAGCCTTAAGAAAATGCACAACTTAACTGGTGACCAACAAGATCAATTAAACGAAGTTATTGCAAAATTCCCATCAATCTCTTCAAGGGGTCTAGGCAGGACACATTTAGTAAAACACATTATAGATGTCGATAATGCCACTCCAATCAAACAAAGGCATTATTCGGTTTCCCCTGCAATACAGTCTTTAATTTATCAAGAAATTGATAGAATGCTTTCCCTGGGAGTAATCGAGGAAAGTTCTAGTCCTTGGAGCAGCCCTATAGTGCTTGTTCGAAAGTCGAACGGGAAAGTGAGGATGTGTCTGGATTTCAGAAAAGTAAATCAAGTCACCAAAAAGGATGCTTACCCGTTACCCATTATTGATGGCCTACTAGGACGGCTCCAAGATACAAAATATATTACCAGCATCGATCTTAAGGACGCCTTTTGGCAGATTCCTCTGTCCGCAGGCTCAAAAGAGATTACGGCTTTCACAGTTCCAGGTCGCCCTCTTTATCAGTTCTGCGTCATGCCGTTTGGGTTGTGTAATGCACCCCAAACCATGAGCAGACTGATGGATCGAGTCATCCCCCATCGGTTACGAGATAGAGTATTTGTCTATTTAGACGACATCCTGATTATCTCTGCGGAATACGATGAGCACCTGGAACTGCTGAAAACTGTTGCTAAATTATTATCTGAAGCGGGATTAACCATAAATCTAGAAAAAACTCATTTTTTGCTCAAAGAAACCAGGTATCTAGGGTACATAGTGGGAGAACAAGGACTAAAAACTGACCCATCGAAAGTAGAAGCAATTCGAAATTTTCCAAACCCAACCACAGTAAAACAAACGCGCAGATTTCTGGGAATGGCTGGATGGTATCGTCGGTTCATTCCAAACTACGCCGACATAACCGCACCGATCACGAATTTATTGCGGAAAGGAGTAAAATTTAGATGGACGGACGATGCTGAAGTGGCTTTTCAAAACCTGAAAGATAAGTTATGCAGTGCACCAGTGCTGCATAATCCAGACTTTACCAAGGAATTTTACATCAGGTGTGATGCGAGTAGTCAGGGATTAGGTAGTGTTCTCTTCCAAAAAGACACAGAAGGTAACGAGAATCCGATCATTTACATGTCTCAAAAACTAAATCAGGCCCAAAAGAACTATACGGTGACCGAACTTGAGTGTCTGGCGGCGGTAGTTAGTATTAAGAAATTCCGACCATATATTGAGGGGTATCGGTTCACAATTATAACAGACCACGCCAGCCTTAAGTGGCTGATGCAGCAGAAAGATTTAAGCGGTAGACTTGCCCGCTGGAGTCTTAAATTGCAGGAATATAATTTTAATATCATTTACCAAAAAGGTTCCGAAAATATCGTACCAGACGCTTTGTCAAGAGTACTCTGCGATACTATCGAAGAAATACAATCTGACGTAAAATTATCTAAAAGCAACCTGTTCGATAGCACTAAAATTATTGATCCAGAGTACATTAAAATTAGAAGCAAAGTACAGTCAGAACCCGATTCCTACCCTAATTTGACCATTTTTGAAAATAAACTGTATATTCGCGTAGAACCGAAAAGCCACGTCAAACTTACTGATATCCCAACATGGAAGCTGTGGATTCCAGCCGAGATTACCAAACAAATGATCATAAGTGAACATAGTCCGCCAGAGGGAGCCCATTGCGGTATCAAGAAAACGACCGAAAGATTAAGACGGTTTTACTATTGGCCTAAAATGGCAAACGAAATTCACGATTTCATTGTGCAATGCGATATATGCAAGCAGTCCAAGGCCATGAATACGTGCGGTCGCCCACCTCTTGGGAAACAAACGATATCGCAACGACCCTTCCAAAAGATTTTTATTGACCTTTTAGGACCATACCCACGAACTGCGAAAGGCAAGACCGTAATCCTGATCGTTTTAGATAACCTTACTAAGTTTGTTTACCTAAAAACTTTGGCAAAAGCTACAGCTGGGCCTATTGTAAGCTTTCTACAAGACGAGCTATTTCCGTTATTTAGTGTGCCACAAACTATACATACGGATAACGGAGTGCAATTCGTAGGAAAAGAATTTACAAATATGGTCAACACTTTAGGTATCCAACATGTCAAAACTGCGTACTACTCACCACAGAGTAACTCGTCCGAGCGAGTGAACCGTTCTATCGTTGCAGCGATTAGAGCATACGTTGGCGATCAACATTCGACATGGGATAAATATCTTCCCCAAATAGCTTGCTCCCTGAGAAATTCAGTACATGAGTCAACCGGTTATTCTCCTCACTTTTTACTATTCGGTTACCATCAAATTTTGCATGCAGACGATTACAAATTGTTAAGCGAACTTGACCTGCTAAGCGATGGTTCGATAGATTGGATGAACACTACAGAAAGATTGGGACTGATACACGAAAAGGTACGGAAAAATGTAAAGCATGCATATGAAAACTACTCGAAACGCTACAACTTACGTTCCAGAGAGCGCACGTTATCAATCGGTCAAAAAGTTTACGTCCGTCAACACCCCATTAGTGATGCTTCAAAACGTTATGTTGCAAAATTTGCGTACCCCTTTCTACAGGCATTTGTAAAAGAAAAGCGGGGCGAGGTAAATTATGTGTTAGAAGACGGAAATGGCAAGATCCTAGGTACATATCACTTGATGGATATTAAAACGTAAGTGTTCCAGTAGGTGAATTAAGCGACCATAGGTTTTCAGCTTTGAAGTTCCCAAGTTGTTTTGAAAAATTCAAACCTGCCCTGTAACCATTCACTATATGTAACACTTGCCTACTTGGTGCACTGTAATCATCGATGCGCAATCAATTTAATCATTTTTTTGTTAGTGGTTGTAAATATACCTAAGTCGATTGTACCGAATAAAATAAAAATATTATAAATGTAGACAAACGTCACTAAAGTCCAAATTGATGCAATCCAATGCTATTGAAAGTGATAGGGCAGTTATTTCTGCAGTTTTGTTTGATTTCAGAGAGAGCATGTACTAATTCCGTGTTGGCGCGCAAATTGTTGTCGGGCTAGTTACCTTATATTGAACACAAATAAATCAAAATTAGAAAAAAGAGTTTGTTGGATGGAGGGGGGAAACGAATTAAAAAACAGATTAGCGGAAAAAAAAATGTAAAGTTTGAGAAAAATCTCGAAAAAGGGCATTCAATGAAGAAAAGTCAGAAGGTGCATTTTGTTTAAATAAAAATTGTTGAAAAAATAAAAAAAATAAAATAAAGTTCTGGCTATTGATAATTATGTATAATGGATAATTGTAAATTGATAATTTAAGAACTTGAATAAAATAAAGTTTTGTTTAAAAGACGGTTTAATTTAAATTCTCTAAAACAAATTTTGATAAAAGTAAAGATTGGATAATTTAAATGTATTAAAAATAAAAAGTTCATTAGTGGTAACTTTACAGTGAATGAAAAAATAATTGTTACACTTGTAAAGGAAGAAAAACTGTATAAAAATTTTTGTGAATGTAAACCACCATGAAACAAAAAAAAAATTAATTATATAATAAATAAAAATAAATAAAACAATAATTATTCGTAATAAAGTGTGAACTATTTTATTGTGTGGACGTGAAAGTTTTTTTTTGTTGTTCGAACCGTCCAGATTAAATAAGTAAGCCAAATTATATTGTGCTTACTTTATTTCCCGAACTTACGTATATGCCTTTTGACATTTTTGGCATAATCTCGAGATACTGTACCAACGAGAGGTTATCGTGCTAAACCTTCTACAGATTAAGTTCACATGCGATTTGGGGTACCGGAATCAAATGTTTACACATGATTGGGTATAACTGAGTTCTACGGCAAACAGCACCTCTAGCCAAATAAAATCAAACAATTATTAACATACATATATTTTGGATACATTTAATCGACCACTTGGATATATATATATTGATCAAGGACACGCCAACTATCCTCTATATCCGCATTGAGTTTGGGTGTGTATTGGCCTCATCATCGTGAATGGACACCGTCCGGATGCTGCCTTGTTAAGTATCGTATGGGTGACGTATTTTGTAATGTTTTTTTGTTGTTTTTTTTTTTTTTATTGTAATTATTATTAGTACATATCTCATTTTTTTTTAAATACTAATGTACATGCACGGTTCGCGATATTCTTCATTGATACGCCTAGAGATAAGCATGTGGTAACAGGGTTAGCTTAAAGATGGGATGACCTTGGTGGATATTTGCGTTATGACGAACCAAAATTAAGGCGTGGGCACACTAGTTAAAAATAATTTTTTTTGTTTTTGTAATAAATGGCATCCGACGCTATACTGTGCGGAAAAGATCCCTCCCTAGCCACTGATAGTTAATTTCGGTATACAGTGTGCCATGTGGCGTCGGATAGACCCAAGCCAACCGTTACAAATGGCGCCGAAACAGGGACCATAAAAAAATGGGTCAATATAACATAATGTGTTAATACCGTTAATTACGTAATACTGTTAATAAATTTGGTAGCCCTAACAAGGCATCCACGTGGCTTCACCATGCAACTAGTATAGAATGATATTTGTTACCGCTTAAGTTTACTTGCGGTTAATTGTTCTTTTATATACGTACCCTTAAGGTCAATTGCATTTTTTTTAAAATTTCAAATTTAATTATTTTTCCGTTTTTTGTCAATCCATAATGCAGGAATATAATCGATTGTTCCGTGAGTCGGTTCTCTTATATTTTAGCAGGGTGGATTCATTACTGATTAGAACAAAATACAATTTTTTTTAAATTTGTTTATTTTTTTTCCACTTAAATTTTCATCAATAAATTTTTCATTTCATCTAATCAGTGATAAAAGTTTAGGATTTGAAGATTGACAATTGATTTATTCATCAGTGATTGATGATTCGATGAATTCGGGTTCCTCGCTGATGATAAATGTTAGTAATTACTCTTCAATGCCTAAAATATAATTTCTTTTTTTTTTTAAATAGACTTTGTAAATAAAATATTAACTGGTTCGTTTACGTTATTTTTATTAGTAATCCTTTTTTGGTTACGTCATACTAAGTCACGAAAGAAATGACAGAAAGTAAGATCATATATTAAATATTGGTGACTTAAAAGAATACGCAAGATACTACTAAGTCATCATCCCATTCATGTACGTATACATAATATAAAAAAAAAAAAAAATTCGAAATATTCCAAGAAACTTTTTTTTTTTTTTCTTTAATTACAAATTTAATTTAATTTTTATTGAAATTTAATTAAATTATTTGCGTCGTATAAAAAGTAACTACTATTTATTTATTTATTTTAAAATAATATTTAATATTTAATTACTATTATTGATAATTTTCTTTGTTATTAAATTGAATTGGTTTGCGTCTTTACTAATTGTAAGTAGAATAGAGTGCTCAGTTTTTGCACGAGTTTGACACATTTTTCTTTGCATTGGATTGTATCGAAGAATTTTGATTGATATTGCATCAGTAATTGATTATTGTCAGAATAATTGAAATAGGATTCAAAATTAAATTGTTTTTCTTGTGATTTGTTCATACATTTCAAACTCAATTTTCACAACCAAATTTTCACTTTGTTTGGTTCACAATGGAACTTAGATTACTAACTGAACATTTAAGTGCGGAGGAATTGGAGGTAGAATATATAGTTCGTGAATTATCTCCGTTGGAAGTAGGTGTAGAATTGAAACTGCGTAAGTTACTGCTAGAAGAGATTCAAAACTCGCATCTAAAACCTAAACTATCACATGTAACCGAACATCCAGAGCAAGAATTTAATTTCATCACTGCAAAATTTGACGAGTTAGAAGTGTTATTAGAAGCAATAGATGATAATTCTTCCTTAGAATATAGACAGTCTGTCTTAGTTAAATTAATTCATTGGAAAGACAGAGCAGTAAGGTTGGGGAATTCTTTTACTAACCTAGCCTCCATCTCCTTAGTAATCAGAACTTTCGAAAGAACCATCCGTAGTTTAGGCCGCGATTTGAGGAAATTAGATTTTAAAAATCTTCCCAGTGTACAAGCCAATCCAAATCAAGCCTCGACATCCAAAGATGCAGGGCTGGCTAGACCTAACAGAAGTCATGAACCCGGTACCGACCGGGAGTGGGATACTGACTTCGACGCAACTTTTGAGAGTAGATTTTCTAAGAAAATAGAAGAAATGACATTCAAATTTCTGAAAGAGGCATCACTGGCAAAACCTCCGACACGACACTCCAAATCAAGAACATCTGGTCATTATAGCCGAAGTAGTAACAACAGGAGCGAAGATGGAAGCGATTCGGATTCTTCATTGGACAATCAGTCATCAGTAAATCATCGGCGAAATAAACGAGAGCCTTCTAAACGTTATAGTAAACGACGACCTGATCCCACCAAATGGAAGCTTTCATTTACAGGCAAAGACAATAGCAAGGGTTGTGACAACATCCAAGACTTTATTATGCGGATGGAGGAACATGCGCATCAAGACGATGTACCTAAACGAGAATTAGTTACCCTAATGCGAAATTTTGTATCCGGTGTCGCAGAAAAATGGTATTATGTGTTTATCAGGAAGAATAAAAATGCATCTTGGCGTCAACTCAAGTCAGCACTATTGGAGCGGTTCAGCAGCCTCGAGAGCGAGCGAGCGCAACGGCGATATATTCGAGGTAGAATGCAGGAATCCAGAGAATCGTTCAACGATTTTATTCTGGAAATTGAGATGTCGAACTGTAGACTTTCTAAACCACTTTCAGAAGATGACATCTTAGAAATTGTGTTGGACAACATGAATCCGGCACTAAAAAGTGCTACCCAGAACCAGGATTTTGAGGACATCGAAGAACTACGCCAGATTTGTTCGAACTTCGAAAAACTATGGTCAACATCGGGTTACGATCCGCGGAAACTGATCGAACCTCGTAATAAACGTACCCGTGCAGTGGAAGAAATAGCGAGACCGACTTCCCAGGACCAACTTAAAATTTCAAAGGAAAATAGGAGGTGTAGCGAAAGCGAGGATTCCCTACCCGACAATGCCAAAGATGATAGGGGGCAACATGTTAACTCATTCGAGCGTAGAAATAGCATCATAATATGTTGGAATTGCAAAGACATTGGACATACCTTCGCTAAGTGCCCACTTGAAAGAACTCATAACTTTTGCTATGGTTGTGGTTTGGCTGGTAAAAATTATGATGACTGTTACAGATGTCTCAAGAAACGTGCGGGAAACGGCAATCCGAACGTCAATCGTGGGGAAATGCGTTCGGAGAACAACAAAGTCCCCAAGAGTTCCCAACAGGTACAAAAGGAACCTCTAGCCTCTACGAGCAAGAGCTAGAAACGATATCAAATACGCTCAATACACGTCTAGCCAGAATTATTCGGTACTGGAAGGAGAAAAAAGAAGTTAATCACAATTGCTGTATATCCACCCTCACCGAATTCAAGGAAAGTGACCCGCGGCCTTATTGCAAAATTCGCATTCAGAACAAAATTTTGTTCGGATTATTAGACAGTGGAGCAACGTTAAGTGTCCTGGGTAAAGGAAGCGAGGAGCTGGTAAAATCGTTTGGAGCCTATTTGAAAAAGATAAATTCCACCATACAAACAGCGGATGGTTCACGAAATAAAGTTTTAGGTTACGTAACACTTCCAGTTACCTATATGCATAGAACCGAATCCATAACCTTTTGTGTCGTCCCCTCACTCCAATCTGAGGTTTATTTAGGGATAGATTTTTGGAAAAAGTTCGGAATAGCCCCGCAAATTGTATCGGAAATATCAAGTATGCCCGATGCTGAAAGCCTTAAGAAAATGCACAACTTAACTGGTGACCAACAAGATCAATTAAACGAAGTTATTGCAAAATTCCCATCAATCTCTTCAAGGGGTCTAGGCAGGACACATTTAGTAAAACACATTATAGATGTCGATAATGCCACTCCAATCAAACAAAGGCATTATTCGGTTTCCCCTGCAATACAGTCTTTAATTTATCAAGAAATTGATAGAATGCTTTCCCTGGGAGTAATCGAGGAAAGTTCTAGTCCTTGGAGCAGCCCTATAGTGCTTGTTCGAAAGTCGAACGGGAAAGTGAGGATGTGTCTGGATTTCAGAAAAGTAAATCAAGTCACCAAAAAGGATGCTTACCCGTTACCCATTATTGATGGCCTACTAGGACGGCTCCAAGATACAAAATATATTACCAGCATCGATCTTAAGGACGCCTTTTGGCAGATTCCTCTGTCCGCAGGCTCAAAAGAGATTACGGCTTTCACAGTTCCAGGTCGCCCTCTTTATCAGTTCTGCGTCATGCCGTTTGGGTTGTGTAATGCACCCCAAACCATGAGCAGACTGATGGATCGAGTCATCCCCCATCGGTTACGAGATAGAGTATTTGTCTATTTAGACGACATCCTGATTATCTCTGCGGAATACGATGAGCACCTGGAACTGCTGAAAACTGTTGCTAAATTATTATCTGAAGCGGGATTAACCATAAATCTAGAAAAAACTCATTTTTTGCTCAAAGAAACCAGGTATCTAGGGTACATAGTGGGAGAACAAGGACTAAAAACTGACCCATCGAAAGTAGAAGCAATTCGAAATTTTCCAAACCCAACCACAGTAAAACAAACGCGCAGATTTCTGGGAATGGCTGGATGGTATCGTCGGTTCATTCCAAACTACGCCGACATAACCGCACCGATCACGAATTTATTGCGGAAAGGAGTAAAATTTAGATGGACGGACGATGCTGAAGTGGCTTTTCAAAACCTGAAAGATAAGTTATGCAGTGCACCAGTGCTGCATAATCCAGACTTTACCAAGGAATTTTACATCAGGTGTGATGCGAGTAGTCAGGGATTAGGTAGTGTTCTCTTCCAAAAAGACACAGAAGGTAACGAGAATCCGATCATTTACATGTCTCAAAAACTAAATCAGGCCCAAAAGAACTATACGGTGACCGAACTTGAGTGTCTGGCGGCGGTAGTTAGTATTAAGAAATTCCGACCATATATTGAGGGGTATCGGTTCACAATTATAACAGACCACGCCAGCCTTAAGTGGCTGATGCAGCAGAAAGATTTAAGCGGTAGACTTGCCCGCTGGAGTCTTAAATTGCAGGAATATAATTTTAATATCATTTACCAAAAAGGTTCCGAAAATATCGTACCAGACGCTTTGTCAAGAGTACTCTGCGATACTATCGAAGAAATACAATCTGACGTAAAATTATCTAAAAGCAACCTGTTCGATAGCACTAAAATTATTGATCCAGAGTACATTAAAATTAGAAGCAAAGTACAGTCAGAACCCGATTCCTACCCTAATTTGACCATTTTTGAAAATAAACTGTATATTCGCGTAGAACCGAAAAGCCACGTCAAACTTACTGATATCCCAACATGGAAGCTGTGGATTCCAGCCGAGATTACCAAACAAATGATCATAAGTGAACATAGTCCGCCAGAGGGAGCCCATTGCGGTATCAAGAAAACGACCGAAAGATTAAGACGGTTTTACTATTGGCCTAAAATGGCAAACGAAATTCACGATTTCATTGTGCAATGCGATATATGCAAGCAGTCCAAGGCCATGAATACGTGCGGTCGCCCACCTCTTGGGAAACAAACGATATCGCAACGACCCTTCCAAAAGATTTTTATTGACCTTTTAGGACCATACCCACGAACTGCGAAAGGCAAGACCGTAATCCTGATCGTTTTAGATAACCTTACTAAGTTTGTTTACCTAAAAACTTTGGCAAAAGCTACAGCTGGGCCTATTGTAAGCTTTCTACAAGACGAGCTATTTCCGTTATTTAGTGTGCCACAAACTATACATACGGATAACGGAGTGCAATTCGTAGGAAAAGAATTTACAAATATGGTCAACACTTTAGGTATCCAACATGTCAAAACTGCGTACTACTCACCACAGAGTAACTCGTCCGAGCGAGTGAACCGTTCTATCGTTGCAGCGATTAGAGCATACGTTGGCGATCAACATTCGACATGGGATAAATATCTTCCCCAAATAGCTTGCTCCCTGAGAAATTCAGTACATGAGTCAACCGGTTATTCTCCTCACTTTTTACTATTCGGTTACCATCAAATTTTGCATGCAGACGATTACAAATTGTTAAGCGAACTTGACCTGCTAAGCGATGGTTCGATAGATTGGATGAACACTACAGAAAGATTGGGACTGATACACGAAAAGGTACGGAAAAATGTAAAGCATGCATATGAAAACTACTCGAAACGCTACAACTTACGTTCCAGAGAGCGCACGTTATCAATCGGTCAAAAAGTTTACGTCCGTCAACACCCCATTAGTGATGCTTCAAAACGTTATGTTGCAAAATTTGCGTACCCCTTTCTACAGGCATTTGTAAAAGAAAAGCGGGGCGAGGTAAATTATGTGTTAGAAGACGGAAATGGCAAGATCCTAGGTACATATCACTTGATGGATATTAAAACGTAAGTGTTCCAGTAGGTGAATTAAGCGACCATAGGTTTTCAGCTTTGAAGTTCCCAAGTTGTTTTGAAAAATTCAAACCTGCCCTGTAACCATTCACTATATGTAACACTTGCCTACTTGGTGCACTGTAATCATCGATGCGCAATCAATTTAATCATTTTTTTGTTAGTGGTTGTAAATATACCTAAGTCGATTGTACCGAATAAAATAAAAATATTATAAATGTAGACAAACGTCACTAAAGTCCAAATTGATGCAATCCAATGCTATTGAAAGTGATAGGGCAGTTATTTCTGCAGTTTTGTTTGATTTCAGAGAGAGCATGTACTAATTCCGTGTTGGCGCGCAAATTGTTGTCGGGCTAGTTACCTTATATTGAACACAAATAAATCAAAATTAGAAAAAAGAGTTTGTTGGATGGAGGGGGGAAACGAATTAAAAAACAGATTAGCGGAAAAAAAAAATGTAAAGTTTGAGAAAAATCTCGAAAAAGGGCATTCAATGAAGAAAAGTCAGAAGGTGCATTTTGTTTAAATAAAAATTGTTGAAAAAATAAAAAAAATAAAATAAAGTTCTGGCTATTGATAATTATGTATAATGGATAATTGTAAATTGATAATTTAAGAACTTGAATAAAATAAAGTTTTGTTTAAAAGACGGTTTAATTTAAATTCTCTAAAACAAATTTTGATAAAAGTAAAGATTGGATAATTTAAATGTATTAAAAATAAAAAGTTCATTAGTGGTAACTTTACAGTGAATGAAAAAATAATTGTTACACTTGTAAAGGAAGAAAAACTGTATAAAAATTTTTGTGAATGTAAACCACCATGAAACAAAAAAAAAATTAATTATATAATAAATAAAAATAAATAAAACAATAATTATTCGTAATAAAGTGTGAACTATTTTATTGTGTGGACGTGAAAGTTTTTTTTTGTTGTTCGAACCGTCCAGATTAAATAAGTAAGCCAAATTATATTGTGCTTACTTTATTTCCCGAACTTACGTATATGCCTTTTGACATTTTTGGCATAATCTCGAGATACTGTACCAACGAGAGGTTATCGTGCTAAACCTTCTACAGATTAAGTTCACATGCGATTTGGGGTACCGGAATCAAATGTTTACACATGATTGGGTATAACTGAGTTCTACGGCAAACAGCACCTCTAGCCAAATAAAATCAAACAATTATTAACATACATATATTTTGGATACATTTAATCGACCACTTGGATATATATATATTGATCAAGGACACGCCAACTATCCTCTATATCCGCATTGAGTTTGGGTGTGTATTGGCCTCATCATCGTGAATGGACACCGTCCGGATGCTGCCTTGTTAAGTATCGTATGGGTGACGTATTTTGTAATGTTTTTTTGTTGTTTTTTTTTTTTTTATTGTAATTATTATTAGTACATATCTCATTTTTTTTTAAATACTAATGTACATGCACGGTTCGCGATATTCTTCATTGATACGCCTAGAGATAAGCATGTGGTAACAGGGTTAGCTTAAAGATGGGATGACCTTGGTGGATATTTGCGTTATGACGAACCAAAATTAAGGCGTGGGCACACTAGTTAAAAATAATTTTTTTTGTTTTTGTAATAAATGGCATCCGACGCTATACTGTGCGGAAAAGATCCCTCCCTAGCCACTGATAGTTAATTTCGGTATACAGTGTGCCATGTGGCGTCGGATAGACCCAAGCCAACCGTTACAATAGTTCAGTTGATTTTCAATAAAATTGAATTTTCTGCGAAATGTGTAGAAATGTGCGAGCGATCCAAATGACCGTTGGCATGACGATTACAGGTCTCAACGCCTATTGATAGAGGTATCAATCAACGAAATCTGAGCACAATTGCAGATTTTCGATTTTTCTGGCTCTAAATTTGTGGGCTATAGTTCAGTTGATTTTCAATAAAATTGAATTTTCTACGAAATATGTAGAAATGTGCGAGCGATCCAAATGACCGTTTACATGACGATTACAGGTCTCAACGCCTATTGATAGAGGTATCAATCAACGAAATCTGAGCACAATTGCAGATTTTCGATTTTTCTGGCTCTGAATTTGTGGGCTATAGTTCAGCTGATTTTAAATAGAATTGAATTTTCTGCGAAATGTGTAGAAATGTGCGAGCGATCCAAATGACCGTTGGCATGACGATTACAGGTCTCAACGCCTATTGATAGAGGTATCAATCAACGAAATCTGGCACAATGGCAGATTTTCGATTTATCTGGCTCTAAATTTGTGGGCTATAGTTCAGTTGATTTTCAATAAAATTGAATTTTATGATAAATGCGTAGAAATGTGCGAGCGATCCAAATGACCGTTGACATGACGATTACAGGTCTCAACGCCTATTGATAGAGGTATCAATCAACGAAATCTGAGCACAATTGCAGATTTTCGATTTTTCTGGCTCTAAATTTGTGGGCTATAGTTCAGTTGATTTTCAATAAAATTGAATTTTCTGCGAAATGTGTAGAAATGTGCGAGCGATCCAAATGACCGTTGGCATGACGATTACAGGTCTCAACGCCTATTGATAGAGGTATCAATCAACGAAATCTGAGCACAATGGCAGATTTTCGATTTTTCTGGCTCTGAATTTGTGGGCTATAGTTCAGTTGATTTTCAATAAAATTGAATTTTCTGCGATATGTGTAGAAATGTGCGAGCGATCCAAATGATCGTTTACATGATGATTACAGGTCTCAACGCCTATTGATAGAGGTATCAATCAACGAAATCGGAGCTCAATTGCAGATTTTCGATTTTTCTGGCTCTGAATTTGTGGGCTATACTTCAGTTGATTTTCCAAGCGATTTCCGAGCGATCCAAATGACCGTTTACATGACGATTACAGGTCTCAACGCCTATTGATAGAGGTATCAATCAACGAAATCGGAGCTCAATTGCAGATTTTCGATTTTTCTGGCTCTGAATTTGTGGGCTATACTTCAGTTGATTTTCCAAGCGATTTCCGAGCGATCCAAATGACCGTTTACATGACGATTACAGGTCTCAACGCCTATTGATAGAGGTATCAATCAACGAAATCGGAGCTCAATTGCAGATTTTCGATTTTTCTGGCTCTGAATTTGTGGGCTATAGTTCAGTTGATTTTCAATAAAATTGAATTTTCTGCTAAAGGTGTAGAAATGTGCGAGCGATCCAAATGACCGTTGACATAACGATTACAGGTCTCAACGCCTGTTGATACAGGTATCAATCAACGAAATCGGAGCCTAATTGCAGATTCGCACCATCCAAACAATAAAACGATAACTCAAAAACATCGTTTTTCAGGAGAAGGCTTTAAAGTTTGAAATTATGAAGGAATCCCATGTAAAAACGTTTCATTATAGTTAAATAATTTGTGCAGGAAGACCTGAAAGAAAACACTGGTTAGACAGGACGATTGAGCACCTTGCACAGATTTTAAAAATGCAACCATGCAATAAACGTATAACTAGCACTTATCGTTTTATTGTTTGGATGGTGTGTAATGTAAAAATTAAAAAATTAATAAAAAGAGGCATGTTACAATACATAGGTATCACCCTGTATCCTGTATTGTATAATACAATATATAGTATTTATAATATCGCCCGCTAGGAATTGATCTATAAAAACATACAAGATAACGGTCATTAACAAAGCGTCTTTGTAGAAATACATTGTCTGTCGTCGCCATTAGTTGATTAAATAAACTTGAAATAAAAACTAATGAAAAAGCATTTTTAATAAAGAAGATAACAGTCATATTTTGTTTTTATTGTTCTTGTCACATCTTCAATGAGCTCTTTGTCCTTGCTGACTACAAGTATGTCGCCCACATACACCAATACATAACACAGGTTGTTAACAGCTTGACTCTGATTATACTTTCCTTCAATCAGCACTTTATGTAAAGCCATATTCCATACCCTTGCTGCTTGCTTCAAACCGTAAATACTTTTGTACAAGCGACACACTTTATTCGGATGCTCCTCGTTGATGAAACCGGTTGGTTGACTCATGTAGATAATTTCAATTGATAATAATACTGGGAATGTTGCCTGTCCTAGCACTGCAGCGAATACTTCATCATAATCTTCACCATATCTTTGTCCAAACACCCGTGCGACTAACCGAGCTTTGTATTTGCTAATGCTTCCATCGTATTTTGTTTTGAATACCCATTTTGATCCAATCGCTTTCGGTTCTTTGGCATTCCTTCCAGTATGCATTATTCTCCTTCAACGAATTTATTTCATCTTTCATTGCCTTGACCCATTCTTCTTTATAACAGTAACCTATTGCTTCATTATATGTCTTCAGTTCTCTTATGTTCACCTCAGCTGAATTAGCTTCTTCAATATAACATATTGAATAGAGCTTCTTAGTTTAATGTCTTCTGATTCAATATCAGAATTACGGATTGATCCATTACTGTTTATTATACTCGTTTCACTATGTTCATCTTCGTCTACTTTTTCTTTAGTACATATATTCTTTTTATGTACTGATTATAGAATCACCTGTAATATCGAATTTTACATCTTGACTTATAATCACCTTTTGTGTATTTGGGTTAAAACATCTATATCCTATATCCTTTTGATTGTTCGTCATACCCAATAAAAACTGCTTTAAATGCTTTTCGATCCAGTTTTTGCCGATTTTAAAATGTATCGCAAACAAAACATTTCGAACCAAACCTTCTAAATTCACTAATATTCGGTCTTATGTTATACCAGACTTCAAATGGTGTTATGTTTGTTGCTCTTGTTGGTAAACGATTTTGGATAAAATTTGCTGTGTTGATTACTTCACCCCAAAATGTATACGGCAAACCCGCTTCTAAAATCATACAGCGTCCCATCTCAATTAATGCCCGATTTTTTCTTTCTACTATTCCGTTTTGCTGCGGGCTGTGACCAACCGTATACAACATCTCTATTCCATTTTGTTTTAAATAATCTGTAAGAGCCTTTCCTGTATATTCACCACCTCTATCTGATCTGAAAGCTTTTGGTTTTCTTCCGAATTTATTATAGCAAACCTCTACATAATCTTTTAATTTAAGTAACGTGTCAGATGTATATCTAAACAATTATATAACGTATACCTGAAGTGGTCGTCGATGAATGTCAACAAATATCTTTTCTTAGATGGGTCTCTGTCTGCATAGGTACACATAACACAGGTTGTTAACAGAATACATCACTATGTACCAGATCCAAAATACCTCCGAAATGTTTATTTGCTTCTTTTGGAAAACAATTTCTGGCTTGTTTCGCGTCTTCAACGACCAACACTCAAATTTTTGATCACATCTATATCTGTATGCTCACATTTTTTGTGCCATTCATGAATACAATTTTTTCTGTGACCATAAACGATGCATGTTTCATTCGGTTGCTTTAAAACATACAAATTATTTTTCAATAAACTAATATTTATTAGCACTTTTATTTTTATTGTCTTTATGGCATTTTATACTTAATGCGCTATTTGTATTTGCAACTGCCCCGCCTTCTATAAATTGTCGTCGTTTGAACTCATCAATTAATCTTGATTGCACAATACTTGGAGTTAATTCTCCTTCTGGCCTTGATTCTAATGCTGTTACCAAGGAGTAGTATGATTCTGGCAAGCTACCCAAAATTACTGCCACTTTCCAATCATCTGCTGTCACATCTTTATTTAAATCTATTAGTTGATTAAACGCCTGATTTGTACGTGTTATATATGATTTTCCATATCTTCGTCTTCATTGAGTTTCATTGCCATTAACCTTTTAAACAATCGGACTTTCGTGTTGGCTAAACTGTAAAAATAAAAATGTAGTTATTTATATTATAATATGTAGTTGGAAAAAGCAAAAAATAAAACAAAAGTATACAAATAAAAAATGTGGGAGTGGTAAACAATAAAAATGGTGAGAGCAATAAACGTTAAAAATTAAAAGGGGGTGAGTTAAACACAGGTATATGATTATTGATTATTGACTAGTCAAGGGCCGAATAACAAAATTCCAGATGTTGTTGTTGTTTTTATTTTTATTTTTTTTATTTTTTTTATTATAACCCGACGTATTAGTCATTTTATGGGATGGTATGATTATAGCCCGGTGGCACAGTTGTTAGCATGATTGCTTTAAGCTCCGGAGGTCCCGGGTTCGATTCCCGGCGGGTGATGAAAAAATCACGGCTGGTTTAATGTAAGGATCAATGAACTCATTATCTGTTGTAAAAATGATCACGAAACTTCAAAAAAAAAAAAAAAAAAATGAAGCGGCCAAATCCCTCCATGGGATGTAGCGCCAGCGGAAAAAAAAAATGAGTATGGGAATAAAATTGTGCGGGGTCGGTAATTGGTGAAATCCGTTTCTCACCAATTACCGACCCCGCACGGTTTTATTCTCATACTCATAACATCCCATAAAAAATAAAAATAAAAACAACAACAACATCAATAATCAATAATCATATACCTGTGTTTAACTCACCCCCTTTTAATTTGCTGAATTCTTGACCACAGCCTAAAGTTACATAAAATTATATTTAATAAAATGTGATATATTAAAATATTTTTTATCAGGCATTGAAATGGTTTTAATCGAATTGACGGGTGACGACACCTTGTGTTGGCTCACCGAATTACCGTTATTGTAGTTGAATCCAGACTCAAAAACTTTTGCAAATAAAAGATTAGTAGCGTTATTTATCAAAGAATTGAATAGTTTTCGATTCAATTATTTTTACATAAGTCCAATTTTTCGGCGGCTCTGTCCACAATCACGTCAGTTTTAGTACTTAGCAATTTAAATTTTCGATTGAAGTGACATATTTTTGTCGAAAGTCTCGGTGACGTTTTTCGAGTGAATTTCAAGAGTACGGTCCCTGGAATAGTAATTTTGGCTGTTTTCGCTTATTTGTGGAACCTAACATATTCAAATGAGTAACTTGGTAAGGTAACATTAAATACAAAAAAACGTAATTGCTTACTATTTTGCTAAGAATAATCAAGTAAAAATTATTAAAAAATATTTTAAAATGGCATCGAAAAAGTAAGAAATAAGTGTAAGTTTCGAAAACATCTTTTAATATGTCTGTGCGGCAAGATAATGAGAATGATTTCAATCGTCCACTATAAAGTTTATTTTCTTAATTTTTTATAACCACGCAACTTTGTAAATACTAATTCTGTTTGTGGCTTAACTCGGTAGACCGGCAAATGAAAACAGTTACTAATAGACTAGAGTATACAGTTTCTATTTAATATGTAATCTGAAAATCTGATTTTTTTGACTTTTTCTATTTGGCTTATTATTCATGTATAAAACTGATCTATTTGAATTCGAGATAATAAGTGTACGGAAAAAAACGGATCAACACTAAATTTATTTGTTTAGATTTAGATTATAAATTATCAATCAACCAACAAATTTAAAAACTTAATTTAGTGTGTGAAAATATTTGAAATATCTCAGTGAATACAACAAGAATGTTATTATGACAAATTAATCGTACTGCGAGGAACTTGAGTCCAAGTAACAATTGACTTATAGTGGATATATCAACATTCTTCTCCTATTGCAACAAAGACACCATCAATTTACTTCTAATAATTGTAAGATGGCTGAAAAATGTCCATCAATTTTTGAATTCAGATATTTTTCGAACCTCTATTATAGGTTTGGAGATTCATCATCAGCTGAATTTCAGTGAGGACCGAATAATTTTACCGTGCTTGATTTCTCAGTGAACTCATTTAGCGTTACCTCACCATGTTTCCATATGAACGAGATTGAGTTAGGTTGAATTGAAATTAGGTTTACGTTAAATTTCAAAATGGCGTCGATCGTTTCCAGAAAAGTGAGTTAGGTTGAGTTGAAAGTTTTTGTTTTTGTTTAATAGCCATTTATATATTATACACATTTAGGACGTTTTTATTGTATCCTTAATTCTTTGTCAATATTTTTTGTTGTTTTTAAGTATCGAAATATTTTTTATGGTGTTAATAACCTAGGTTCAACCTAGGTTGAACTCTACATCGAAACAAAGTATATCAAAAATTATTTTTCTCGCGTAAAATCATGCCGAATACTTTGCTATTTTTGGTATTGGCCTTATTTTTGAGTTATGTAGTTTTCTTTTGACCCCAAAACACTGATCAAATTGAACTATACATAAGTTAATGTTGTAAATTCATCCAACCGGTTCCTTTTCATATTCGATCAATGCATTTTGGATGCCGAAGAATTAAAGAACTCGAAATTATGCGAAATATTTTGAGAATATGATAAACTTACTTACACAGACGTCAAACACAACTTAAATGAAGATACATTGAACCGGTTGGAGGAATTTTACAAAATATTAATTAATTCAACAATGGTCAACACCCAAAATAATGAAATACGGCATAATTTTACGCGGGAAATATAATGTTTGAGAGAAAAATTTAGTAACTCAGAAGCTGATGCAAGCCGAAATTCCCAAACCAGTCTTTTAAAAATACTATAAATCCTGTGGTCACAAATCATAGTGGCTTAAGTGAAAAATGCGCATTTTTCAGGAAAACGTTTTTAAAGTTAAGAGTCGTTCAAAATCGTATGAATTTTTTGAATTCTTGCTTTTTTAAATGATTATTACGGTTGTTTGTAGTCACCGGAATATTACAAAAAATTGATATGATATGAAATCGAGTCTGGAGGTTTCGAATTTGAGATAATACGTAAAACGGCTTATCTCACTTTAAGCCACTATGATTTGTGACCACAGAATCTATTAACATCACTTTAATAGAAAGTCTAATATTGTTTTTTAATTTGTTTTATTTAAATTATTTGTTTGTGTAAAGAATTTAGAAATTGACAAATATTGGAAAATATTATTAATAAAATGTTAAATATTGTGTTTATTTAATATTTTTTAATTTGTTCTAATATAATCATAATAGACACAATATAAAAATGTCGTCATTCCAATTTTTTAGAGAAAATATTTTTAAAAAATGTTTTTCGCTTGTTTCTGAATGTCAAAAGATCAAAAACTACATTAAGTAATCTTAACATAATTAATAAAGAAATTATTAATTAATATTTAATTATTTAAACTTTTTGTTTATTTACTACATGTACAATAAACTAATGAAAACTAATAAAATATTTTTGGTTTTTAAGGTCAATTAGCGATAGCAGTACGATAAGAGATTTATTTGAATGCCGCTTTTGATTTCAAACTAGAGCTACGAGCTACGAATATACGATCGTATATTATAACCTGAATGACCGGAATTTCGGATTATCAGCTGGCTTTTCGTTTAAATATAATAAATCCTTGATCATTTTTATATTGGTATAGTTTCTGAGTATATTGGAGGATTATCGATTGAACGAGCCCAATGATCAATTGTTAAGAAATAGGCGACATTTTTTTTTAAATTTTCAAAACAACAAATAAGCCCTAGACCACTGCTACGGAATACGAAATATGCTTGTACCTTTTTCATAGATATAAATTGCGAAACGTAGATAAAGGAGTCCAATTACTATAAGTAAATCCAATTACTATAAGTAAAAGTACAACAGTACATTACAGTGAAATTCAGTACAATCTAAAATAATTGAATTATTTCTTTTTTTACTTCATAATTTTCCTTTTGTGTTTTTTGCCTTATTAAATTTAAAAAACTCAAATTTAATTAACATCAATTATTTTTCAATTATAAGAATTATCAACGATACAAAAATTATTCTTAATAGTATTTGCTTCAGTTCCTAATTTAGAAAATATGATTATAAATATTCTGCACAGCAGAAGTTTCGAGTTGCGACGTTTCGAATTGCGACGGTACATTTGTTACTACCAAATTTCAGTTTTGCGTCGCTTATGGTATTATGACATTGGCTTGAAAAAAGTGCAATAAAAATAAGCAATGGGTAACTAGTACAGAAATAGTGAGGTAGAAAGAGACAACGTTGTTTTATATACAAAAGTCAAATAATAAAACATTTTTAAAATGGCCTACTGATAAAATAAAAAAATAAACTATTGAATTGTTGATATATCCGCAAAAAATATACAACAAGCGCTGAAAAATACTGTGCCATGATTCTTTTCTGCTAGAATTGTGTCTAGGATAACTGCTGTTAAAATGAGCTATTGATTTTTGCTTTAGATTTGTCTATACTACCCCTATATTGTGTATACACTCATTCATTCGATAATTTTCTATACTTATGTTTTCTCCCTTTTTCGCGATACTTTTGCAGCGCTTAAAAAGTCGCAAGTGTCATAATACCATTAAATTATTTGTTGCATCGTTACTTAAATGTTTTTTTCCTGGAAATACGTGAAGGTTATTTAATTATGTTGCAATTTTATTTACAAGACGCATTTTTATCAGTGTTTAAATTCATTTTTCCGTTCCCTTCTTTTATCGTTTATTTCTCTCTTTGTGAAAGAAAACAAAAATATTTTTGTTGTTTCTTTCCCCGAAAACGAAATCGAAAAACGTAAAATATCTCTCCTCATATAAAACACAAAGGATAGGAGAAAAGAAATATTTTATTTTGTTGAATTTCGTTCCAAAGGAAAGAAACAAAACAAAATATTTTTTCTCTCCTTTCGCAAAAAGAGAGTAAAGCAAGGAACGAAATTTGAATTTAAACACTGTAACCGTCGCAAAGTGAGGTATTAGTGTATATCACAATGTGAAGTGTTGTACGACATGCTCATTGAACTTAATCCTTTAACGCTCACATTAAGTTTGAATTTTCTGTTAAAAATTCTTTGTTATGGAAGTTTTCTGTAATGTTTTCGGTTTTAATTGTTGTTTTTTATATAAAATTGATTATACATATTATGTTGTACATGCTAATAGTAATATGTAGAGCCCGGTAGAAATTCGAATCATGTGAAACTGATCATTTTGGCATCATTATGATTTTGCATATAATTGCATATTTGTATTGCATATAAATACATACCAATTGTTAACGTATTTTAAAAGTGTCAAGTTGATTGTGTTCTGTGTTTCTAAAAAATGGTTTTAGAGAAGTTTACATATTTTTCTGATATGGCAAAACACAATGCTGCTAGTCGTTTAAATAGATTTGCACCAGATATTGGAGGTGATGTTTTCAACAGCGCTGGTAAGGTTTTGCTATGTACATTGTGCAACAAAATATTGTGATCACATTGAAAATACCAGGTTGAAGAACACCTGAAAACAAATATTCCCGAAAATAAATTTAAAAAATGAAATAGTAAACAAAAACTAATAGTAGCCACATACACTAGAGGCTGGCAATAAGAAATCGGAGTTTAGTTTAAAATTAAGTGAAGCGTTTTTGTCTACGGACATTCATAGCTTACATAGCCTGGCGGAGACGAACAGGAACCAAACCCGCCTCGAATTTAAATTTTTAGAGATATTGCTGAAAATATTCCTCTATCACCGCAGCCAGTGCTAACACAATGGGGTACATGGCTTGAAGCCGTACTATATCATTCAACACACTTTCAAAAGAATCAAACATGTTTTAGAAAATTTAAGAGATGTTAGTACAACGTACATTACCGAAGCGAGGAAATTACTTCTAGATGCCTAAATTCAAAACGAATAACATTAATGCTTCTAAATACTGTTTTAATTTTTTTTTTTTTTTACATATTTCTAGTGCATATATCATGATATTTTACTGCATATTTGCATACATATTTTACATGTTTTTCGTGCATGAACATCCGGGCTCTACATAGTAATATGTATCAAAAATGTCTTTGATACAAATGATCGGAAGTTACGAAGTGTAAATGCTCTTAATGCACATGTCCGTGTCAGACACGGGTCCAATTTGAAATGCAACATTTTAAAACGCGATACGGTATGAAACGCGATATGGTACAAAACGCGATATAGTAAAAAATACGATAGATAGTTCAAAACGCGATATTTTAAAACGGTATATATTTCAAAAACCTATATTTCAAAACGCGGTAATTTTTGAAATTTTTTGACAAATTACTGGAATTTGGCCGATTGGGATGAAACTTGTTTATTTCTTAACCCATTATGAAAAAAATTGTCATGTGCGGTGGAAATGGCATTTTAAAATAATTTTTTGACTGTGTTCTGGAATATAGCCAGATATAATTAAGATATAACTTGGATATTTCTTAATCGATTATGATTTAAACGGCATATAGTACACTATGGCATATTTTAAAACTTGGCCATTAGTTAACCGATTAAGATGAAATCTGACAAGTACCATATACATATGATCGTAGTTTGTGTAGTTTTCTAAGGTTTCATTAGTCAGTTTGTTTATTTCTATGTGATTCAACTGAAGGTTAAGCTTATTATACCTCTAATGTATGGTACTATAGTTAAATTTTTGGATCTGTTAATTTGTGGTGAATCGGCTTTATAAGTTTACGTGGTTCATAACATATTTTGTGTAAAGAGAGTTCAATTTCGAGATAGTAATACCGGCATTGTTGTAGACTTTGTAGTCCTTGTCAGTTCTAGGCACTTTCGTATGCAGGTGTTTTTTATGTATTGGCAAATCTTATGTATTGTTTTGTCACCTTGATTCGTAATAGTAGGCCTATTCTAATTTTGATTTTATTGTTGCTTTAAGTCCGATTTAGACGTACCAACATTGTTTTCCAACAAATTTTTTGTTGCCACTTAGAGCTACACGCAACACAAAAAAATGTACACGCGACAAAAAGAGAAAAGTATAAAACAACAATGGCGGCCGTGCCATAATTTTTTGGCGGTATAAAATCGACAAGAAATTTTTTAATAAATACGGCGCTGATATTAGTTTATTTATCAAAATTATGGCTTTTTCGGGTAAATGAAAAAAATTCGAACTTAAATTTTATTTTATTATTAAAATTTTAGTAAAATATAATAAAGCGCTATAAAAATTTCGCAAATCGCCATTTTTATTGTGTTTGTTGCTATAAAATATCAAAAATATACTCGGGTCAAGTATATTTTATAGTCAAATTTATTTTTATAGTAACAAATGGTAAAGTAGTTAATAGTAACAATTGGAAAAAAATCCAACAAAATTTTTGTTGGTATATATTTTTGTTCTTGTCTTACTAATGAAAATCATAATGTACTAATATCTTCATTTTTTGTTGGGAAAACAATGTTGGTACGTCTAAATCGGACAATATAAATGTTGAGTAGGGTTTCTGGGTGTGCTCCCCCTTGTGGGGGTGTAAGCGTCTTTATTATGTTTATTGACTTTTGTATATCAATTTTAATGTTTTTATATAGTGTTTGATTAGATTCAGCCTATTCGTTGTAGTTAATCCCAGTAATTCTGTCTCTTGTTTTTCTGTTATTGGTGTGTTATAAATTTTTAATGTTGTTGTCTTGCAATTGTTTTTGTTTGTGTACATTCTTAAAAAATGGAATTTTGATGGATGTATTTGGAGTTTTAGTGCGCGTTTATTTCTGTTTCGTCGTGTGTTCTCACTTTTTATTGTTGAGTTTGTGTATGATTGTGGTGTAAATATTGAATAGAGTGAGGCTCAATCAATTCCCTTGAGGTGTTTCGATATTTGTACATTACTTATTCTGGCGACTGGTCCAGTCTAGCAAAATAATTCTATTTGTTAGAAATTGGTGGATCCAGTTGATTATATGTCATGTGGGAAATTTAGTTTTGTCATAATTGTTATTACTATTGATTTGTCGACATTGTCAAAAGCTTTTGTTATGTCCGTATTTATTAGGATTATTTTTTTTGTGCCTTTTTTCTATGTGTATATAGTTTGTCATTTCTGTCATGTAGTCAGCTATGCTTCTGTTCTTCCTAAAACCAAAGTTATTGTCATTAAAAATATTGTGCTTGTCTATAAATAAGATAACTTTATTAGAGATTTTTGAGAAAGTTGGCATTAGACAAATTGGTCAATAGCTTTCAATGTATCTGTCCTCTTTCCCCTGTTTCTTGATCGCTATCGTTTTAGCTAGTTTCCACTTTTCCGGATAAGTTTGGTTCATCCATAATTTATTAAAGTGCTCCGCCAGCAAAATTATAAATTTATCGTTCGTAGCTTTTATTTGCTTCAGTAATTTGTAACTTATTTTGTATATACCTGGTGCTGTATTTTTAGTATTTCTTACGATATCCAAGATTTTTGTGCTATTGAAGTGTATTTTATTTCCACTATCATAATAATTAGGGAAAGGAGGTAGACGGTCGTTTATGGAGTTGGAAAAGTTGTTGTTCAGAAAAAGGTCCGGCTGTATATCATCTTCCAGTATTTTATAATTGGACTGTCTCATCTAATCCAGCTATTCGTTTTTACCCTTTTTATGTTCAACAGGTACTTAACTGTGTTGTTTTTCGTAGCTCTATTTGTTTCTATTATAAATTAGTTGTTTTTCTGTTTTAATGTTCCAGAGTCTTTGTAAATGGTAGTTTCTACCATGGTTTAGGTCTATATGTGGATTTTGTTGTTATTATATTTGTGTTTGTTTTTATTAAGTCTTCAAGGCATTCGATATCCAAAAAGTCGTGGTTGTTTATCAGGTTTTTATATTCCTCAAGGATTTTTGTCCAGTTTGTTATCTGTCTTGTTGATCTTTGTGTCAGGTTGAATGTGATTATTAAAACAAAGTAGTCACTTCCTAGATTTTCATTTGTTGCCATCCATATTAGTTCATTGAATAAGGTGATGTCTAGAGCTGAGGTTATGTGCCTAAATACGTCTTGACGTGTGGGTGATCTATCTTTTAATATACAAAATTGGGTATC
Organism: Tipula helvola; assembly: GCA_963556165.1. Classification (NCBI taxonomy): domain Eukaryota; kingdom Metazoa; phylum Arthropoda; class Insecta; order Diptera; family Tipulidae; genus Tipula; species Tipula helvola. The sequence continues at coordinate 337,784,766 of OY744481.1, read as the reverse complement.
TGTTATGATCTCCGCAATATTCTTCCCTAGAGCGCCGGCTGTCCGATCCCTATCCCAAAGTTTTCTTGTTGCATTAATGTCTCCTGCTCTAATCGTTTTCCCGTTTTTATTTTCTTCCAAGAGATGTTCGAATTCCCTAGTGAACTGCTCTGGGTCCACCCTAGAGTTATTATAGAAGGACAAGATTTTGATGTCTATATTTTTGTACTTTACATTTATTTTTAGTGTCTCAAGTCTGTTATATGTATTGTTCTGTGGAATTATTTTACACGATAAATTTTGTTGACTAGGAACCCTACTCCTCTGTAGCCGTCTTCCCAGTCTTTTGTTATTTGTTGAAATTATTGATGACTATTGTTTCTATAGTTTTTGTCCATGTTTCTGTGAGTACATTATTGCGATGTGAATTTTGTTTTTGTGCATGTATTGTTCGATAAGATATTTATTACTATTTAAGCACGTATAATTAGTTTGATCATTTTTAAACTATTCATATTTTTATTTTTATTTTTGGGTGTTGGTGTGTGCACTGTTAGCTCTTCAATTATGATCAGCATGGTATCTATGTTGGCTGGTTGATTATTTTAACTAGCGGAATTTTGTAAGTTTCGTCCTATTTTTTCCAATAATCTGTTCCTAGCTTTTAACTGCCCTTTAAGTTCCTCAATTAATCTGTATAATATCTTTATGCATTTGTCCGTTTAGTGGCTCTTAATTGTAAATCAGAATCTTTCTGTCTGGGAATTTCTCGTCTTATAACGTAGAGCTTTCTTTTCGATTCCATATAGGATGCTTTGTGGACAGTCATATTTCGGTTATTTGTGGGTCATGTTGACAGTCATATTTCGGTTATCTGGGTTTCAGATCACATTCATGTACCTCTTCACCTTTGGTTTTAGTACAAATCGGACAACGAATGATGTTTTCGGCTCTGCACCACTTTGTGTGTGCCCGTAGTTTAGGGATTTCCTACAATGTAATGGGTTTGGGATATCATATAGTAGTCTACTCTTAGTAATATGTTTTCGTACATAACTACGTTATATGGTAGAGTACTAGCTCAGAATGTCAATTTTGCTAATTCCATGTTGCTGCAAGTATTTTTTTCAGAGTCCCACTTTGTCATCCTTTCTATTTTTTCGATCTGTATGCTAGATTTTAAATTTTCCCTAATCTCCCCCTCGGATAAATCCGTTGGCCCGTTTTTAATAACTCCTACCGTTCTATTAAAATTATTAGGAATAAAAGCTTTATAACCGTCTAATTCTTTCATCGCCTATGAGCTTATGCATGTATTTGCGTCAATGTTATCCTTTCGGATGTCACAATCTGAATCCCCTTAATACGTGAATACCATGAAATGTTACCCTTCGAACCGATTTTTAGATTAAATTTACTCGAGAATTCGCACGATTTCAATAGTAAATATGCATGTGCTACAGGTAAATTTTACTGTTCTAAATGTTTTCCCCGACTTTTAGCCCACATCCAAAACATTTAAAATTTGAGGAATTTTGTAAAAATCGTTTAAACTTTAATAATTACAACATTTTGAAACATTTTGCCTTGTATTGGATTTGACCGTGCAGTTTAACGCAAGGTAATATGCAAAAGTGTATCTTTAATTAGTAAAATTAGACAAAAGAAGCTAAAAGCTAAATCATTAATTTATTAATTAAATATATTTGGGGATTCCTATCGTGTTTTCAACTATTTTATTGCAAAATACTTTTCGTCTGCCCTCCAAATATACACTTCTTATCAATCTTATCTTAAATCTGTTACGAATTTTTCGAATATAAAAGGAAGAGAATTTCTTTGAAAATTTTGTAAAACTTTTGAGCGCTTGCTCGCTCGAAACCTCTGCGTTTGTGTGTTTATATTTTGAATTATTCAAAAATATTACCTGTGGAAAAATCCAAGGTAATTTAATAATTAAACAAGGTTAGTGAAATTTTTTACTTTATCATTAAAATTTTGTTAATTAACATATAATGATTTGTTTATACATAAATGTGATTCATTTTTTATTATTTTGGTAAAAGACAAATCGTCAAAACTGTTAAATGGATTATTTTTACGTTTAAAATGATTTATGAGAACGTGACTTGATCGTTTATATATTAATCTGGTGGTATTTAGTGTCGAGATTTTTGGAAAATTTCTTTTTGCGTTTAAAGTGTTTTGCTCAAGAATATAACACTCGTGTATTATAAAAATAAGTATGTATATACGAGTGCAATTATTGTGTTAAAATTAACACTGCGGTTAAAAATAAGTTTCTGTACTATCTACGTCAATACATATTACGATTGCATAACATAATCAAATTTGAATTATTTATAAGCGGTTATCATTGATCATATATAATGTGTATTATACTTGTGTCATATCATCTCATGGTATTTATCTTGATAGATTAATCTCAAAAATATATATTTATACTAAGTCAAGTTTCTAGTAACTATATACAAGTGAACAATTAATCTTATAAACTATTTATTCAAATCTCAAATATTTAAAGTGTATCACTTATCAAGTACGTCGTGGATAAATCTTGTCCATATACATATAACCACCCAAATCTAGTTATTTCACATATAAGTAACCGAATTCATATAAATTCTTAAAACTATTTATTTATCATTGATCTTGCTTTTGAATTGCGCGGATTATATGTGTGTCTGTACGTGTTGTGTTGTTGTGTATAAAATAATATACTATTTATAAAATCGTATGCACAGAGTATAGGCATTACGCGAGGTTTTATGAATTCCATTTAGAGGTAGTTTATTGATAGTAAGAGCAAAAGTAAGCTGGGAAATAGTTATTTTTTGCAAAACAAAAAAAAAAATGCAAACACATGATTGCAGATTTAACAGATTACACACAGGGGTTATTATATACATTACATTTTTATTATTATTCTCATAACAAGAGATTATAGTAAGGTGTGCAAAAAAAAAAAAAAAGAAATCACGAGTATTTTTTTTTTTACATTACGCATATCATGTTTAATAAATTTCAATAAAATGTTTCCTAAATTATTATATCTGATTTGCAAAATTCATAACTTCCTAGTTTCTTTTTTAGCTCCGATACTCGAATTTTGAAGTTTCAGAAATCTCTATTCGAATTAACATTTGAATAGAAATTGCAATTTTATTTGTCCCTTAACTTGATTTAATTTTAATACTCCTAAATATAAGTAAATTGGGAATTAACATTTGGCCAGCTTAAATTTTCGCAAATATCGAAAGTTACAAAATAGCTGAAACCAAAATAGCTCGATCACGCGATCGAAATGCCTCATAATTCCTGAAGAATAATTTGCCAAAAAGAAATTTGTCAAACAACTATTTGACATAGGTGAATTTGCCATTCATACTTCTTTGCCAAAGAAATGTTTGTCAAACGTGTTTTTTGCTAAAAGTAATTTGATCAAACTTTTATTTGCGAAACGTTTCTTTGCTAAAAGACGTATACCCTAATTTTTGATCGCTTCGGTACGATTTGGTGTCACCGCTTCTGTATGCCTTGCAGCAAATAATATTTGGTACTTTTGTAGAAAAGAATGAACAGATATGGAAGTTCCATGCCAAGTATTTACATAGAAATATTCAATCAAAAAAATGTGTTCCTGCTCTAATCTAATCAGTTAAGACAGAGACAATATAATTCAATATTAAATATTTCGCTTCTCTTCTTTGTATAAAAAACAAAAAAGAAGAGAAGCGAAACATATTATTGTATTATATTTTCCCTGTCTTAACTGGTTAGCTTAGAGCAGGAACACATTTTTTAGATTGAATATTTCTATGTAAATACTTGGCATGGAACTTCCATATCTGTTCATTCTTTTCTGTGGTATTACTTTGGAAATTTTACAACAACAATGTAGTGTATTTTCTTTCCGGAATGAATAATTTCATTCCGCTGAGAAAGAAGTAGGTATAGAAAAATTCTCTTCTTCACGTAGTTGTAGTGTAGACCACTAGAGTAAATATATTAAATACATATATTTAGTGTTTATGAGTTGGTATTAAATAACAATTCTCAATTTTTCGATTAATTAGAATTTAAAATTTTGTTAATTATCATTTGGAATTATTATACTTTATTCAATAATTTAAAACAAAATAATAAATTATATTTTAGAGCTTGGTGCCAACTGTTGAAAGTAAAAAAAAAAAAAATTATTCTTGGCTCTTACTTTGGGCATAATATCATTCATATCCGAATAGGAATAACTTTACCAAAGTAAAGCGACATTTATTTGGAACATTTGTGCATTTTTTGCTTTAGGCTGTGTTGCACTTTGCTCATTTAATTTGCATACTTGTTATTGTTACTCTCATCATATATTACTATCCCTGCTTCTCCTTCAATTAAGAAGTCGGCTGCATAAATTTTGCTGTAATTGTTAAATTTATTTAATGTTACAGTGGTTATTTTAAATAGTTCCGTTCCATTTATAAATGGATGAATTATCAAATTATTTGAAAATGTTGGTTGATTTAATATGATTAGCTTTAATTTTCTTTAAGAGGTTATATTTGGTATATAAAGAATTTAGTTTTTTTGTTGATGTTAACTCTTTGATGTCTATACCTATTTTTGAATTTCTATATACTTAGGTGTTTTGTAATGGATTTCAATGATTTTTTGTTGTTGTCCATTTCCGCTATCCTGAGGCTTCTCCTATATAGTAAAGCTGGTATCGGAGTCGTTCTGGTCAAACCTAGACATGTCCTTATTCCAGAGTTTTTAATTATTTGAGATATTCTATGAGCAAACTCTATTTTTGGTTTTAGTAATGATTTGGTATAGTATGTTTGACATTGTTTCTGGATTAGTGCCTCCTTTAGAATGTGTTATTATTTTCAATATGTTTAACGTTTTCTGAATTCCCGTTTTCATTTTACAGTAATGATTATTAAGGGAAAGTCTATTACTTTTCTGAAATTAATATCATATGTTATTGATGCTTAAATTCATTCTGTACTTGTTGTTTCATGTTAGTGTATAATCTTAAGTAATGTGATTTGGATGGATTCACGGTTAAATTTAGGTTAATTAATTTCTGATTGAAGTGTCTCAAAGTTTTGTTTGCAATATTTTCTAATTCATTATGTGTTTTTCCATTTATTATAATAAAAATGTCATCTGCAAATTGAAATATTTTACAGTTGATGTTGCTGAGTTCGTGTATAGTGATGTAGTTTATAAAATGAAGAGAATATGACTCAAATAACTACCTTGTGGAATTCCGACATTGATCGTCGTTTGATTTAATTCTAACTCTGAATTCTGTAATTTATTGTTTCTATTAGTTAAAAAATGATAAAACCAGTAAATTAATTTATTCGGAAACAATAATTTTTCCAGTTGTTTGATTAAAGAATTTTTGATTACATTATTAATGTCTGTGTTTGTTAGGATTATTCTTTGTTTCTTGGAATAAAGACTCTTTATGTTGTTCGTGATCTCTATCATATTATCTGATATACCCTTATTTTTCCTGAAATCGAGATTATTATCATTTAAAATGTTAAATTTGTCTATGTGTTCGTTGATTCTATTAAGTATTAATTTATTAAATATTTTTGACATTGTAGGTAGTAGACATATAGGTCTATAATTCTCTTCTTCTTGTTAAATAACTAATTTTGTCGTCTTTCGCATTATTAATTACCTCCAAAATTTCCAAAAATTTGAATTCTTGTGAGTTGATTTCCTGATTACGTATTTGGTGGGGTGTTATGACAACTTCCTCTGACTTTGCAAAGTTACAATACACCCCAATTCTCATAGTCGTGTCATTTCAGGCGACGTGACTTAAGTCACGTCACGTCGCATAAAAATTGCTATTCTTGAAGTCGGTTCAAGTGACACGACTGTAACTAAAAAAATGTCGGCCAAATTACAAACAAAATCGTTTTAGATAAAAAAAATATTAATTTAAACAACAACTTATCTAAATAAGTGAACAAAATTACATAATAAAAAACTTTAAAAAAAAAATGTTAAGACTAAAATTTCGCCTTTCCATTTTGTTGTAGTCGCCTGTCACTTACAAAATTCAAGTGACATCTGTCGTATAATGAGACTTTAGACATAACAAACGACTAAGAGAATATGAAAATTGATGTGACGTGACTAGAGTCATGAAAAATGACGTGATACGACTATGGGAATTGGGGTGATAATCTAAAAAAAAAATTTTGCTGACTGCTTGTTTTCCAAAATCCTAAAATGTGACTGTTTTTTGTTCTTTATTTTATTAATGTTAATCCAAATTTCTTTATTACTTGAATTTTGGTTTATGTTGCTGAGGAATTCATTCCAATTTCATTTTTGCTCGCTTCTTATGCTTAGTTTAAGTAATTGGATAGATTTCCTTAATTCTAAAAGCTGTAAATAATGTTTTTTCCTATTATACATTTTTTGTTTCCTGTTCTTAATCTCCCGCTATCCATTGTAATTTATCTGTTAGATCTCTTGAGCAAAGAGTAATGTCGATCACCGATGAAATATTTCTGAAACTATCCTGTCGGGTTGGAGAACCATCATTCAAAATATGAAAAGAGTTTTTCGTAATTATTTCTGCTATTTTGTTCCCTAGATTAACTGCTCTATAATTGTTATCCCACAGTCCGTTGTGCAGATTCTCCTCTAGTAAATCATTCAATTAGCTTATCACTTCTTCCGGTCTTCTATTATTATTATTGTAAATGTGTATTAAGTTAAGATTTATATTTTTATATTGAATATTAATTTTCAATGATTGAAATCTATTAAAACTTGTATTAGTATTAATTTAGTAGGTATCCCTGCTCACCCCTTGTGCGTTTACCTTACTATCTAGTATTATTTGATTGCAATACTTAATTAGCTAAAGATAAAAATGTTCACCGTACTTACTCCGATTTGCACCTTTATCACAATTAAATTTTCACAAAGTGTCCTCTCGAAGGATCGAGAAAGAATAACGCAAAGAACTTAAAACTATTAAAACGCAAGCTAAAATGAATTGATTTTGCTTTTGACATAAACAAATTGAGCAACCATTTATGTTGACACAGTTTCTCATTCTACATAAATTGAACAAAAAAAATTCAATGATACTCGGCTAATACTTCAAAGTGCGGAATATTTCTTCGGAGTTGTATACACACATATATAAGATACATTATAAAATTCATGACTTTAGATGCATTCAGGACAACGATTTTGGTCGCAAAATGAGGATTGATATGAGAATTACCGGAAGGCAATAGTATTGGTAAATTGTATTGGTGTCGAATGGGCGTTTTTTTTTAGTTTTTCATTTAACATGATGCAAAAAGAGAGATAAAACAACAAGAATAAAAGAGATAACATTGTACAAATAAGATAAATAAGCTCAGAAGAAAATCGTCGAGAGAATATATTAAAATATTGACTACACTATATTATGTTCTCATATACTCCCACAAATAACTTGGAAAGAAACAACAATATCCAAAAATAAAAAAAAATTAAAAATATTACGAATGGAGCCGACGAAGAATGTATAAATTAAAAATCATTTATTTCATAATATACCGAAAATCAATGTTTACGTGATTGATTTCAGTCCGGAAAATGAATCATTACGGTACAGAAAAAGTGTCCGGAAAACGAGCTATTACTGTACAGTAAAATATAAAACCAAAGAAAAAAAAATAACTAGGGTAACTTGATAATTTGAAAATCATTTGGATTGATTTTCTTTAAATTTCAAACTCAAGTTTTTGCTTTAAAATTTAATTTTAAATGAAAAAATCGAATTAATGTCCCATGTCATATGAAATAAAACGTTGTACGTTACACGTACGTTAAATGATCGTTACAGTACTCGTTCAAAATTCTGTTTATCGTTCAAAATTCTGACTTACAAACGTCGAATTCGTACTGTAACAACTCATTTACCACCCTTGTGACGTAAATAACTATTATTTATGTTGCTTTTTGTTTTTTTTTTGTTTACGTATACGTCTATGTATTTTGTTTTGGTTTTTTATTAACGAAACCAAATGAATGTCGTCGGTTACAACAGCGATAGAGACAAAAACATGAATTCCTCTGGGGAAAATTACTCAAGGCGAGCGTAAGCACCAAAAATTTGAGCCGATTTCACCCGCTTCACTTGTTTTTGATACTTACACCATGAGAAAATACACTAATACAATACAAATATTTAACGGCACACAATAGCCAAATGTATATTATACACCATGTACATATACAAAATTCTCAATCCTCAATACTCATTTTGCGACCAAAATCGCTGTCCAGATCTCCCAACATGTTGGAGATAATCATCATTAGCGTTCACAACCAACGAGACTTTTTACGTTCTGCATACTAAATTCGTGTTGCTTAGACGCTGATTTGCCTCAATGTTCACATTTTGCCTGAGCTTTTCTTCATAGCTCCGCGCTTTTTCCTGAATTTCATTTACGATGCGATTCACTTTAAGGTTCCTATGGAGGTCATTGTTCCTGACATACCAAGGTACATCAACGATGTTCCTAAATATCTTATTCTGAAAACTTTGTATAATATTTACGTTGCTCTGTTTGGTACAACTCCAAAGTTGAATACAATAAATCCAAATAGGTTTCAATATTTGCTTATGCAGTAAAAGCTTGTTGTATGTTGATAAAGAAGCGTCCTTCCCATCACCCAATACATCTTTCTGTATTTAAGTCTTAGTTCTTCACCTTTCTTCTTGATATGTGCTTTCCATCGCAGTTTAGCATCCAGGATCATGCCCAGATACTTAGCTGTGTTCGCACACGGTACTATTTCTCGATTTAGTTTTATTCGCCATCTTCTTGTCCATTTATAAATTTGAGTTATTGCTGATTGTAACTTCTGTGTTGACTCTTCATTGCTTTTGCCAACAGCTAAGATCGCCATGTGTCGTTCTCTAATGCAGGTAGATCATAAGTGTACAGTAGGTATAAAACCGGCCCTAATACACTGCCCTATGTGGAACTCCTGCGATGATTTCTATCAATTCACAGAAGATATCGTCTAACTTAATCCTGAAGATCTATCATCATCTATATTCTATCTTTCAAGTAAGATTCCAGAATTTTAGCAAATTGCATTGGTAGAAGATTTAAGAAGAAGACTTAGCCACACTCTATCAAACGTCTAGAAATATCGTTGAACAGACTTTTTTCTCCTCTAGTGCTTTCTTAATTATACTGGTTATTCTGTGAACTTGATGAATTGTTGAGTGTTGGTCACGAAAACCGAATTGATGGTTTTGGATAAAGTTTTTACTCTCGTTTATGGGATTTAACCTTTTTACCAGTAGCTTCTCAAAGAGTTTGGACATGACTGGCAATAGCGAAATTGGCCTGTAAGATGAGGTTGTGTGGTGGTTTCCCAGGTTTTGGGATTATAATTACTTCTGCAATTTTCCATAAGCTTTGTACATATTTAATTCTAAATGCTGCATTTATAAAATTAGTGAGCTTCACCAGAGCTTTGCTTGGCAGTTCTTTTAAGACTTCTGCAGTAATTAGATCGTAACCAAGCTACTCTTTTCGTATTCATATTTGCTACTTTTATCTCACGCATGACTTCTTTTGGCGTTGTCGGTAGGATTTCTTTACTTTATTGCACAGCTTGTTCAGTTATCATCTCGGCTTCCAACGTGCGGTCTTCATGTGGCTGGAATATTTTTTCGAGGTGTTAAGGAAATCTCGATCTTTGTCTTCATTCCTAGATCATTTCTCGCATATTATTCTTATTGGAGGATTCTGCATAGTTGGTCTTTTAATTCTTTTGGTTGCTTTCCAAAGAGAATCATCAGTACTGTTATCATCAGTTAATTTCCTTAAATTATTGATTCATCTTTCAATTCTTTGATCTTTCTTCTTAATTGTTGAGTGAGATTGTTCAAATTAGTTTTATCTTGGGTGGGGGGGGGGGCTTGTTTGTTGTCATACTCTTCTCGCCCTTCGTTTTTCTGCTAGGAGTTCCCTAATTTCCAAGGGTAGTTGTTTCCCTTGATTGTTATTTTAATTTCAGGTTTATATTCCCAAGCTGATTCCTGTATATCGTTTACAAATTTGTGAACTTCTTTATCTAATTGCTCCTCGGTCTTTAATGGAACCATTAAGTAAATTTTTTTTCTAGCGATAGTCTAAGGCATTCCCAATTAGTGTGATTATTTACTAGAAATGAGTTTCTTTCTTTCTGAATGATTTTTTCACTTAACGTTAGAAGCACCGGTGAATGATCAGAGTTTAAGTTCTGGCTTTCATCTGCTTTTAGGAGTTATTTAACCTTAGTCGTTATTAATCTGGAGCCCCAGTGAACATTTTGTGCATTAAAGTCTACTCCAAGTAAAACCGTTTCCCTAGTTTACTGAGGAACTCGACATAATCTTTTTCTTTCAATGAGTGCCTAAGGGGTGATTTAAGTGAAACCAAAATTTAGAAATTAAAAACCAATGATCTAGTAGAAACAACACATCATTCTTGGCCAGGGTTTGTCTGATTCAAATCAAATGATTTAATCAGATTTAAATCACTTCAATTAAATCGAATGATTAATACATTTAATTAAATAAAACAATTTTTCTAAATGTTTAGTGTTTAGTTAACATTAAACGATCAATATCAATGTCATTACCTATGTATAACATCATTACCTCCAAACCTCTTGCGCCAATACTCTCTTTCATTATTTACATTATACTAACAATTATTGTGTACGTTTGGAAAATAATGAATGCTAATAACACAAGACTTCTGCAGGTAATGATGCCACCGGTAATGAAATATCGCTTTTAAGTTAAGTTATAACATTCATATTATAGGGCCATTCAGCGAGTCAATAACAACTTTCTTTAAGTAATAATATGATACATACAAACGGACGTTACAGATCTATAATAATTTTTTGGTTAATTTTTGTAATTTAGCTGTCACTTAACAGAGGAGACGTCGTCATGTTTATAACATATCGAAATTTAGTTTTCTCCCCCATATCTAATAAAAACAAAGTCGTAGTCCTACGTCAAATTATCAGGTTTAATCTAGCTTGGTTCTTCCGTCTTCTGTACATTTGCTACTTAGTGTACTTAATATAGCCAAAATAGATTCCATGACAATTGGTTTGTTTTGCAATAAATGTCTGTTCGATGGGTGTCCCACACCATTGAAGCAATTAATGAAATAAATCTATAAGAATCCACTTCGGCTAAAAACGGGTAACAAGGGCTTCCTAAATTATTAGTAACACCATTTTCGATAAATATGCTAAATGCAGCTGGTAACCTTTTTTGAAAAGAAAGTTGAAAGCTTTCCTATGTACTGTCTTTCTTTGTGTGGTATTAAAAGGAATAAACATAAAATGCAAAGTTTCGCAAGCTAAATCGAATCAATCTATTTTAAAACTTTCATTTTCCAGTTTAGTGTCAGTCGAGTGAATTTATTTCTCTAATAAAATATTTGTTTTAAATTAATTGGATTTTTAAATCCTAAAGTGGGGACACTATTGGTTAGAAAACCGAAAATTTTGTTTCCCGAACTAGGATGAAAACTCTGTAAATATAGAGATTTGAGTTTTTTACCGAACTTACCATGTTGTAATAACTACGATCGTAAATCTGCTTAATAAAATGACTGTCATATTTTCACAATTGGTATCAGACTTTTTGACGCAGGAGATCGGCCCTGTATTTTCTGTAATTGTAGTGACAAAATTAGTAGCTGAATGACCTTATTTATGAAATAAATAATAATGAACTCCATTTTTTCATTATTTCGACTTTTATAAAAATTTTAAATTTTTCGGTCAAATTTGGTATCCATTAACCATGAATTTAAAAGAAATATTATTTCTAATGGTGTCAGATCATGATTTAATCTAATTTTAATTTGTTTAAATGTTAGTAAAAAAAATTAAAATGCTAGTTTTTTACTTTAACGCGTATCGATAACGAATTTAAAAAAAAGCTTTATTATTTGTTATTCAGAATATCGTCTTCTTTCACCCCTAAAGTTTGCATGCTACTATTTTTTTTTTAATGCATTATTTCTCGAGAAGCAAGCATTCCCGAAATAAATAAAATAAAATTTCTCAAGAAACGTTAAGTCGTTATTTCTATAAAGTCTCGAATGTCCCGGAATATATGAGTGCAAAAAGTCAATTGAAGAAATAAAGTGAGAATTTCAAGCACAATTTCAACAAGTATCACCCAGTAGATCCGCTATATTTAGGTTAGTTAAGAAATATAAAATATTCGGGACAGTTAAAAATCAACATCGAGGCCGACCTGCATCAATAAATATTCCCAAAATCAAGAGCGTATACTTTTTCTTATTGAAGATAATCTAATGTCGAATTCTTTGGGGAAAAAAATCAATCCGAATCAAAAAATTGATCTGGATTGATAATTTGACATTACATATTCTTTCGAAAGAAAGAAATTGATTTTTTTTTTGATCCAAATCATTTGTAACAAATCCGGATTTTTTGGTAGATTTCATCAAAATTTCACAAATACATAGAAATGTAAACGTCAAAATAAATATAAACATAATGATGCCATTTTCATAAGACGTTTATGGTTATATATTGTTGCGAGAAGTTGTATTTTTCATAAAAGCTAAATAATAAAATAATAATAATAAAATTAAATTTTCCATCTTTTGATTTGTTATTGGTAACTTCATTTTTCAAATTTCAATATGTCAAATGGGTAAACAAAACCTCGCTTTTTTATTTGTTATTTTTTTTTACCAAGCCAACTACAAAAAGATCAATTTGTTTTTCATATTTTTTGGCAAGTAAAAAAATCAATTTTTTTATTTGCCAAAAAATATGAAAAAAAATTGATCCGTTTGTAGTTGGCGTGGTGCAAAAAATAACATAAAAAAACGAGGTTTTGTTTACTCATTTAACATACATATTTAAATTTGAAAAATGAAGTTACCAATAGCGTTTCAAAAGATATAAAATTTAATTTTATTATTATTATTATTTAAGCTTGTATGAAAAACAAAACTGCTCGCATCAATATATGATCGCAAACGTTTTATGAAAATTGCATCATTTTGTTTAAATTAATTTGGACCTTTACATTTCTATGTATTTGTGAAATTTTGGTGAAATCTACCAAAAAATCCGGATTTGTTACAAATGATTCGGATCAAAAAAAAAATCAATTTCTTTCTTTCGAAAGAATATGTAATGTCAAATTATCAATCCAGATCAATTTTTCAGATCAATTTTTTGATTGATTTTTTTTCGCCCCAAGAATTCGACATTAGGATATCTATTTGAAAACTTTGCAAAAAATTATAAAGCAAAAGCCTACCAAGATAATATTTCGAATATGTAATGGGTTTTTGCTTTGGGAAAATTAATATTAAAAGGTTTTATCACAGATAAGAATATCAGATATTTCAAGCCGAACAATTTTTGGGCAATTCATTCTGGAACCCTAAACCTGAAACTCAGACCAATTTAAATTATTTTCACTGAGGTTTCATCTAACCTTTAATAAAAGAAAGATAGTTAGTAGAGACACATTTTCTCATCTTTTCTAGGCTCATTATTTTTTAGGTGATTTTGCCTATTTTTGTTGAAAAAATTACAACTACAATATTTTTGCTTTAATAAAAATGTTCAATAAAAGTAAATATTTGTTCAAAAATATTTATACTTATTTACGATAGATGGTGTAACTTGAATCATTTTTGTATTATTTTGAGTCCAAGATAAACTATTTTTTTTTTTTCGCTGGCGCTACATCCCATAGAGGGATTTGGCCCGTTGGCGGCTTCATTTGAAGTTTCGTAATCATTTTTTTAACGGATAATGAGTGATTAATTCATTGATCCAACATTAACCAGCCGTGATTTTTTCATCACCCGCCGGGAATCGAACCCGGGACCTCCGGAGCTTAAAGCAAGCATGCTAACCACTGTGCCATCGGGCGGCATAAAATATTACACACATTTAATATTGGGTTCTAGGCTAGCTCAAAAAACCGCAAAATCATTCGGGCTTGGTTCATCTGATATTCTTATCTGTGGTTTTATTGTGCTGGCATGGTATCAACCACTCACGGTGTGCTGGAAATCAGTTTTAATGAAAAATTCTGTCAATAAAAAAAATCATAGTGAACCTTGTTGAAGAGAGTGTCCTGAGCTCGGAAAAGTTGAAATTAAAATCATTGGTGGTGCGTTTTTTAGTATTATCAATTAATATGATTTTTTCGGATTTTTATAGACAAAATATATGATATTATTTTTAATAGCATTCCAAAAAAAGTAGAAATTCACTCCCTCGTAATTTCCCTAAGAGTTATACGATCTATTATACTATTTAACAAAATGAGAACTTTCCTTAAGCTCCTGGTAGTTTGGTTTCGTACTGATAAAAAGCTAGCTACGACCAAAATACAAAAATACAATTCCTACCTTTTGCGTATAGCACTAGGTAAGAACGTAAAGATTTAGCGAATTACGTTGAGAAGCAGAATGCTTAACTGATTAGATAATTCAAATAGCAACTGCATGCGGTTGTCTTTTCTAAAGACACAATTTACTTACTTACTTACTCTTACTGTAGGGCCATGTGGGCGTTCAGACACCTCACACTGCGACCTAAAATATCTTTTGTGATTGGACCCTGCTTAATTATCCGTCCAGTCAATATGCAGGCTCTTAATGAACCTGATAATACTGCCGGCCGGTACGCGTTACATAGTATTTGGACTCATTTTTCTGCCTCCTAGATATTCACTGACTATAGCATGTACTTCTGCTAGAAAGACGGTAGCATTGGACCTAAGGACTTCGAGAGGGCAATCCCACTTCCGTATATTCCTGCATCTGGCCAGTCTACCGTTTTTATTTTACTCTTACGAGTTGCTGAGAATAGAAAGTCGCCTATAGGCCACCCAGCTATACTACAGGAAGGCTAAATAAAACTGGAGGGTGCCTGGTATGCAGAGTCCGCATACTTGTTCGGACCTTAGATTAGGGTTTTTTGTCAAGGGTTTCTCCTTTAGCGCCGTACTTTAGCCTGTGCCAAATGGCCAAAAATGTTCCAAATGGCTCAGGTACGAGTGGTTGCCACGAGGAGGCAGCTAGTACACGTGAGCTGGCAGATTAATCTACTTAACTTTAGCCCTTCCCTCCCCCCCCCCCCCCCCTCCAATAGACGCAAAACCATCAGATTATGATGAATTTATTTGCAGATTCTCGCAATTTAAATTATTAGGTTTGTTTTCTTGTGTCATCTAGCCGGATTTGAAATTAAGTTTACACATACGAATTACGAAGCAACTTGATTCAAATTGTTTTTGTAAATGCACACATTCTAATATATTCCGTAACACATCTCGATTTCATGAAATTTCCCAATTATATAATTTGCAAAATATATTTCAAGAAATAAGTTTTCAATTATAATTTGGCCACCCAAATTTACATCAAACCAACTGAAATTCTCGTTATAAATAATTTACATTACCTGAGTCACCTCAATATACGCATGTCCACAAATCTGCCGTAAACATCATCTAATGAGCAAAAATAGAAAACATTTACGTATGTTGAGATACCAAAATATTTTTAAAATGAGATAAACCAATTACTATTTACTGTAGATTGCTTTTTTTATGTTTTTTTTACTTAAAATTTAAAAATTAACATTATAGTAAATTAAAAAGCCCATTAAACGTGTAAATTAAATTATTTAAAATTGATTATGAAAATAAAAAAATTATTGATGACGATCATTGATGATAAAATAGTTTTATTATGTCATATTCGCACATAATATCATAATAACAAATTACCGTAAAAAAAAACTTTCAGCTTCGCACCAATGTGTTTCATAAAAATCAACAAAAAAAAATTCTTTGTAATTTGTATTAATAATTGATAACAACTGTTTAGTCGCGATTTGTTAAACAAAAACAAAACATAAAAATAAATGGGAGAGTTTTGTTTTGTGTTAAATATGCGGTGTTCAAAGCGATTTGATTTGCGCGTACATCTTTCAGTTTATTAATCATAAATTATTTGTTTAGTTTAATTAATTTTTATTGAAACTATGTCAAAGTTAATTTTAATAAATTTATATGGCGGTTAGTTTTGAGTTCTCGCCTTTTAATATTATTTTATCCAACCTTCAATTTTTTGCTTTTTTTACTTTTCCCACTATAACGAAGTTATATTGGGTAAGTGTTGTAATGGGGAAAAAAATTTTGCGCCAGATTTTCATATTTCTCTGCGAATTAGATCACCAGGACCCCGTCCTTCCTTCCGTCCGTCCGTCCTTCCAGTCACACATTTTAATTATTTTTGTTTTGCCTCCCATTCTCACAAATATTGATATTTTTGGTCGAAATTTTGTACAAAGATAGATTTTAGTAATAAGCAGTTTTGTTAACTTTTAGTTCCATTAGCAGTCTAAAATAGAGGGGGTTGTAGTGGAAGAGTAAATTGCCAAACATATTTTCTCAAAAAAGGGACCGACGATTTTTTTGTTATGTTGATGATAAATTTGATAATCCATCATCTACCTGTTCACAAAATTTAAAATCGATTAAAGCATTGCTTGGAGGTCATTTTAACAAAACGGAGTAATATAAATTTCTCGATCTATTTTCCAAGGTAATGCCGAACCTTTTGAAAAAATATTTTTCACCGGTTAATACACCTTCCAAATTCCAACAATTGTTTCCTAGGTGTCTTTAAGACAAAATGAATAGACTACCGTGTAATATGGATTTAAATTTCTAAATTAACTCAAAATACTTTGCTGGTGGCAAATAATTTCGTCAACATTTAAAAATAAACTATATCTAGTAAGCTTTTAAATAAAGCAAGAGATTTCAGTGACATTGACATTTCTGTGACGTTTTATTGAAATTTTATGACATTTTAATGATTGAAATTTGAACGACATGTTGATCGATTTTGTGAATTGCTTTAATAAAATCGCGGGATTGGAGAAAGGAGCTGGGAGATACATGATGACAAGGAGGTGGGATTCGGTAACAAAAAATAATTAACGTTTAAGGCTCCAAAATTAAAAAAAACGTGACATCTTTTAAGGACCTTGCTTGCCCAAAATAACGAAAAATGTTTGTAAAATGTAAATGGTTGGTTTTTGTTGATTTCATAGCAATTTTGTTGTTTATTTTTCCCTAAAAATTTGGCTAGGAATTATTTTTTCCCAAAACATGAACAAAATGCCAATTGCTCAGTATGCTTTCGAAAAAAGAAAACCAATATACACTAAAAACTGACAATAAAACAATTCCCAATTCGCAATTCCCCGGGAAAACCAGAATAGTGCCACTGGTGATTTTATATTAACGGATGATTTGTGGATAAAGTGTCGTCCAAGGAGTCGGATAGACCCAATTTTTTTTTTAATTTTATCCATGCCCAGGCAGAAAAAAATTCCAGTCATCATAATCTGTTTCTGTCAGTTTCATTCATAATATTGATATAATTTATATTTGTTTAGTAACAGCTGGAATAATTGCAATTAAAAGACTGGACTCTCTGTATATTAATAAACCATACAATTACAATATTTATTTGTTACCAGATGTAGTAATTAATGGGCGCGAACAATGACTGCCAGCTTTCATTCATAATCTGTGTGTATATAATTGAAATGCTTGGTTAGTGAATCAGGATTTAACTAAACAATATACAGAATATAATGAATTCGCCATTTAAATCGATTACTATACAATATAGTGAAATCAATGGGCATTGAACCCCGCGATGCGATTTAGCCCATGCTTTTGAAGTCGTTCCGAAAACGTTCCCAAACTTGATGTCAA
Organism: Tipula helvola; assembly: GCA_963556165.1. Classification (NCBI taxonomy): domain Eukaryota; kingdom Metazoa; phylum Arthropoda; class Insecta; order Diptera; family Tipulidae; genus Tipula; species Tipula helvola. The sequence goes on along the minus strand of OY744481.1, from coordinate 337,766,897 downwards.
TGTATTGGTGCGACATTCAATATGCTGAATGTTTTAATGTTCAATTTAGAATTTAATGATTTCGTAATTTGTTTTTAGTTCTACTCACCCTGCCACCGAGAGCGATAAAATCTCTTATGATTAATTATTGGCTTTATCATCGTTTAGGGTAGCGTTGGATTCAACGTGCATGTTCAACCTTCGGAAAAACTTTACAAGGGTTTTCGCCTCCAATTAATTTTTGTCATTAACAATGGTGATTGCATAAAGCGTCCTGTTCAATTTTTTTGCTTTCTAAATGTTAAACCTAAAATTTGTCAGTTTTTGTATACTTAATTTAATTACATGCTATTTTTGTGTCGACGCTATTTTATATGATTGTCAAATTACCTTTAACGGTAGTTTCAAAAAGTTGATATTTTTTTGGATGTTTTCGATAGAACCGAGAATAAAATTCACATTAGAAAAATAATCTGATAAAAAAATTTCATATTTGGATACTCTTTTGATTTAAACCTAATGGTAAAATTTCTGTGGATTGATATCATAAAGATACATGATCTGGAAGATACTTAAATTTTCACTCTTGGTTCCCGTTTTCTTACAAAATTAACACAATCAAAATTCTTACTCAAAAAATTATAAAACTTTCAGATACAAAATTCCATTATAAAAATTTTATTTTATTATAAAACTTTTTAGCTCAAAATCATTATCCTGTTAAATTTGTATAGATGTTACTATTTGGAAACAAAAAATTTATAGAAATTCTGTAGTTATGGCCGAAATATATAAAAAATCTTTTTGAAAAAACTAAACCTTTTTTAAAAATAATAATTTTAAGACTATGTGTGAAGACCAGCATCGAATTTGAATACAACTTTGTTTTCTAAACTTAAGGATTCAGTTCCTCTAAAGAAAAAGTTCAATGTTGTGTCTATCAGATCCAGTGCGAATGTAACGTAACGTAAACTGGACAAACGAAACAATTTATTGAAAGACGGTTGTATCAACATAAAAGTGCAGCTTATCGAGATTTAAACCAAAATAGTACTCTCAATCAACATTTAAAAAACACGAAGCATCAAATAACTTTAGACAATGTTAAAATTTTGGAACAGTAAAAAAATTTTAGGAAAAGATCGTTTTTGGAAATTTTACACATAAAATCCAGTGATAGGTTAGGTTAGGTTTGGGTGGCGGTCCACCAGAGACCAGGCATAGACACAAAAAGGTCCGTAGCCATACAACAAATTAAAAATTTTCATCCAACTCATTGAAACCACTTTGAGCTTGCTATGAAGCGCTGGATACTCCTGACGTCCTTCCCGCTGAGCTCCGCCAGGTCGTTAAAAAGGGGTGCCCCTAGAAAATTTAGTCTGTTTCGTGCCAGACGAGGACAGGTGCAAAGAAGATGAAGTATTGTCTCTTCCTCCTCTTCGTCCTCGCAACTACGACAGTAGTCATGTGAGAGAAACCAAGTCTACTCGCATGTCTGCCTATGAGACAATGCCCTGTAATCACTGCAACAACCACACTGATCTGACTCCGCTGAAATGAGATCAGCTGTTTGGATCTCGCCAAGTTCAACTTTGGCGAGATCTGCCGAGTTATTACGCATGAGGTACTATTTGACCATCTGTCATTCGTCAACTTACTGGCTTCCTCCTGAAGCAGCAGTTTACATACCGCAAGAGGCATTTCAATATCCTTTTTGCTGTTTGAAATGTGGTCCGTTGTACCACGTCGAGCCAGTTCATCGGCTTTAATGTTCCCCGTACTAACGAAATGTCCTGGCACCCATATGATATGGATGTTGAACTGATCTGTCATCTCGTTCTGGACTCCAGTGATAACTCAATAAACATTGTTGGAGCATAAGCATATATTGGTAATTCTTATGATTTATTTATCTAAATTTGGTTGTTTTTCTTATACATATAATTTGTATATTTTAAGGAAGTGGTGTGCTAAACCCGAAATCATCAATGACGTTTCACCTATATAAATTCGACCCGACAAGTTCAATTACTTTATTCTTATCAACGTTAAATCAATGGTCTCGAAGCGTGCTATATTTGCACAAATAGTGCCGCAGTAGTAGTTTTGAGTAAATTGCTAATCCAGTCATTATGTGAAACTGGATTCGAAGAGTCTCTTGTAGTAGAGAGTTTTTATATTACAGTTTAGTTACGTACTGTAGTTTTATATAATAGAATTGTTAATTACCGATGTATTTAAAATTTCTCATATGCGCTTACGCTTTTATGATTAACTCTGTTTAATTACTGTAATTTATTTTTATCAGTATTATGTACCAAAATTTAAATAAAAATTATAATTGCGATATACCTCAGTGAGTGAATGACAATATGGCAATGAAATAAGGTCATATATATCTGTAAGGCCTTAATGCAGTTAACATAGTTCAATAAAGCCAGAATTGCATGTGTAATAATGTCATAATTTATTTCGGCTAAAGTAAAGCTTATGGGTTACGCATAAAAATGAGAGGCTTTTATTAAATTTTTCTTATCAGATGGAAAATAAAAATGGATGTGCCTATCGTGTGGTGATACCACGTGATACATTATATCCGTAGGATTTAGACAAATCCATGTTTGCTTGTTATCTGAAAGGACATAAAGCATGCAATGAGATATAGAATATCCACAGTTTTATAGATTAATCATCTATATCTCATTGCGGGCTTTTTATTATAGTGGCCTAAGCCTTACGTTACAATATACCGTATGATGTAAGCAAATACATGTTTATTTGTCATTTGAAAAGAAAAATTTAATAAAAGCCTCTCATTTTTACGCCCATACTGGGACGTCTTTATAATATTTACATTGGTTTACGCCCATTTCAAGGTAATCCGATTTATTCGAAATTTTCTATAATTTTTATTAAGGTAATTAGCGTATTTAGTAGAGTTCTTCAAGATTTACTTAAAGTTGAATTACTTGGTTTCCAGATTATTGGAGATTTTATCTTAAAGATTTATAGCGCCTACTACAGGGATTAATCGGATTACTCTAGATTTCAAGTTTTAATCGACATATTTCGACTCTAGCATTTAGTTACCGAGACCAGATGCCGTTTTCGGGGCTATCAAGTTTACTCCAGAATTTTAGAAATTTTCGAGAATTTCGACATATCATGGAAAGAGCGCACGGCTTTGTTAAACATTTTAACGGGCTGCTAAATGGGCTTAACTGTGGGAAGGTTTTTGCTAGTTTATTTGTTGAAGCTACTGAAGCCTTTGACATGGTTGAATATAAACAACTCTTGTCAATTCTTTCTGATATTGGGTTTAGAGGTGCATCGAACAAATGGTTTGCCCCGTATCTTGAAAACTAGCATTAGCTTACATTATTAAATCTTCGGCTGGTGCTATCTCAATGATTAATTCAGATCTGAAAACATTACATCTATGGTTTGATAAACACTGCTTAATTCTTATCGAGTAATTAAAACTTATCTTTTTAAAACCTCTGGAATCCCAATTGTGCATAGTCATAATTCAGTGACATATGACAATTTTTACAAATGCACTTCTAATAATTGTCAATCGGAATGTTTTAATATCGAGTTCGTTAACTCGTTCAAATACCTTGCGAATATAATACCTTAAGGTCGAATGTCGAAAGGCCGAATGTCGAATGGCCTAATGTGTACAATAGAATGGCCAAATATTTTTTTTTGTAGTTCGCCAAATTCGAAATAGAGCCAAATAACTTATTAGGTAATTCATACGATTATATTCCAAGATAAGGCAATAATTCAGCCATTTCTCTGAAGATATGGCCATCCAAACTTTTTTGACATTTCCCATTTAAAAGAAATATTTATTTCGCAACTAAAGTAATGCATAGTAATAGCAACACTGATTGTAAACGAGCATAAATATACAAAAATATATTAATGAAAAAAATAACGGAATTTACCATTTCAGTTCGGTCACAAAAATCGTTAGCTAACAGAAAGGAATTCCCTATTTTTTTGCACACTACTGTATTTTCAAACATTAGATGCCAAAGAGTGTCGAAGTGCTATTTAACACATTTCGACAAAGGCTTGGGAAATTGATATTAAAAATAGGTACACATAGTAAAAACCTTGTAACGAGCACTTGTGATCCCCGTTACAAAATATACCCAATTCACCAAAAACCTAAAAAAAACGCATCCCAACTTTGAAGAAGGTATTTCCTTCTAAACCATAAAAATTCAAATAACAATATCCGGATGCAGTTATCTTATCAACCAATGAATAAGCGTAAAATCTCATTAATTCTAGTGGCGCGTGCCCGTATGACACTTATTTTCTTTTACGTTCATTTATAAATTTATTTCTACTCATGTTTCAGTAGATAAACATAAAAACATTTTTATCTTATCGCACATGCTTACCGCACATGCTTTAGTATGTACAAAATTGATCTTACTCATTATTAATTTTGTTTTCGTTTATTCAACAAAGGTCATTGTCAACCAAATTGAATTCCACCAGGTGAATAAACGAGAAAACGTACTTTTGCAATTTTAACAGTTCGTGTGTGTACACGTGTAACAAAAACGTGCCTCATTTTTGCAATTTTTGCACGTTAGTTGATAATCCATAAACTATTGGAGGGATGCAGTTTTTCGGTTGGTTGATCGATGAAAAAAAAAACGTTTTTTTTTTTTCAACAATCAGCAGAAAAACAGTATAAAAATTTCACCAATATTTTATTGGAGGAGAAAGAATTTTGGTGAAAATTTCAATAACTCGACAAGGAGTCAGCGTGCAGAAATTTCCATAGTATCATTATCAATGATTCTAAATTCTCTATAAAATGGCTGATCTGGATTCTCAAAAAAGTTAAAAAAAACACAATAAAATAAAACAAATTCCAGTATCGAAAAGAAGACAAAATTTCCTTCAATAAGAAAGAAAATATTTTTTTTTTGAAAGGTGTTATTTCAAGCGTTCAAATCTGAGTATTTTTTCGAAGAAAATTTCTGTCCCGTTTTTTATTTTGCGCAGTGAATGAACTATATAGCCAAACCTTGCCGAAATCCCGAAAACATGAAAGATCTTTTATATAAAATATAAGAAATTTATATAGTTTCGTTGAAATCGAGGAAAATTCAATTTTATTTCTAGTGAACCTTTGTCTTCATACAAATTACTTCTCTATTAATATTATGCTCAGTGATACTACTGCATATGGTACACTACGGGATCAATACATTTGCCTGCAAAAAAAAAAACAAATCCAAAAATTTTAAAATCCAGAATAGTTGAAAAATCTAGAAAAATAACATCCCGAAAAAAATCTAGAAATAACCGGAAAAGCAATCCAGAAAAAATATTTTGTTTAAAATAAATAAATCAATTTTATAGGAATTTGTAGGCTTTTGTCGTCACTTGAAACATTTGTGGTTAGAGCATTCAGTACCGAGGCATTTTTCGAAATCGGAATTTAGGTGCTAGAGCGTCGTAAAACCGGGTACCCGGTTCTGGAACCGGTGATGAAAATGCAAATATAAAAAAATAAATTACGGGTTAAAAATTCGTTATAAAATCAAATTTTATTCAATAATCAGGGGCCTTACCACCGACTCCGCCGGCGTTCGTTGCTGATTCGCTTTTGCAATTTCCGTAACACATAAAACGCGAAGCGAAAATATGAACGCTTTTAGGCGTTAAATAAACATAATTTCGGTACCACAAGAATCGAACGCGCTTCTTTTCGATGATAAACGGGGATATCTACGCGGTGTATTTTATGGCGAACAACAAAGCGAAGAAAAATGCTTAGTACCAAAGTAATTTGGCGTTTTTAAAATTCGTTTTCACAAATAATATAGCCGCATTTCTTGACGTTTGATCTGATCCGGATCAGATCATGTCTCATGAAACGACACCAAAATGCGTAAAACAAACAAACATCAAATTTCAATTTTCCGTCTCGTTTTGTTTTGAATCTTCCTCTTCATACTCGTACTGTATTCATGTTATTCTTTGTCGCTTTACTAAATAATGCTCAACTACATTTTAATAGCTGAACTAATTTTTAGATCACCATTTGTGATCCAAAATGAATATTGGATCATGTGTTGTTGTTGCTTCACATATAAATTTTGATCTGATCCGGATCACTATGCGCTTTGAGTATATATATATAGAGCAATCACCAAACCGAAAAAAAAGTTGTAATACTACCTCGCTGCAAGATGAGAGCGCGACGATCGGCATGTTTTTATAAATAATACAAGTAGAATGAATAATAATAATGAAACGAAGAAATAACCTTGAATGGTACACAAATCCATTTTTTCGTTTGTTTTTTAATTTTTTTTTTATTTTCATTTTCACAATACATTATACATATGTATGTATACCTTGTTTTTTAGTGTAATTTGTTTAATATTTATACCTATACATACTCATCCAAACATAAGCAATATTATTGTCGTTCCTCATTTTTTAAATAAACTTTTTGGTTTTCCGTTACAATAAAATGTTTCATTAGTCATGAGACGAATAAAACAAAGTGTCTGCAGTTTATTGTGGTACTCGTATATTTTAATCTTGGGATTTGTGCGTAGAGCCTTAATAATTGCTTATAGATGACAACAAGTGAAATTTATTTTCTGTGAAATATAGAAATAATAATGAATACAATCAGTGCTTAACATATCAGACTAAAGTTGGTTTAGTAACAAAGAAAATACAGGGTATACTTGAATCCCAGCTCGAGTTGAAGATTAATCAAAATCACTTGTTAGGTAAATTTTGTTGTAATGAGAATAAATAAACCACAGAGTTGTTGCTGGGTTTAGATTTAATTCGTGCTGACGGCGCAAATTTAAATGGCTAGAATGACATTTTAGAAGACAGCTAATAAGTAAACTCTAGCACCTATTAAAGAAATGTTTTGTGTATATTATAGGTAATTTTAAAAAAATTATTGTTTTTCAAAATATTTCAAATAAATTTATTTAAAACTTGATTAATTCACATGATTATTTATTGATTTATCTTATTATTTCATCTTTGTGAGATTGACAATGGAAGAAGAAATTTAGCTTTTAAAATATTACGAAAGCCATTTTTGTCAATACAATCAGTTTCTTTTTAAAATTTTTGAAAAATTTATCAAATATTGAGACAATTTCCTTTAAATCTTTTACAAACATTGATGGTGTAGTCAAACTTCTGCAAGGTAGTTGTTGTTCCGTATAATTTGAATGGTAAGCACGTTTTATTAGTTTTGCTGTTTTTTTCTTGAAATTTTGCGTCTCTATTTTTAAGAATAAATTTGTGTGCCAAAAAACCAGCTACGTGTATGCATTTGCACAATTTTTTAATGAAATACATTTTATTATTGTATTTTCATTACTGATTTGAAGGATTCTTTTATGTCATTTTCTTCATCATCGAGCATTGCAGCTTCCACAGTTTCTAAATCAAGCTCTTCATCAATGTGTTCGTTTGCATCAGTTTCTGAAAGTGGTGTATATGAGGTTTGTTCCAATAAATTAATAGCATTACACGGTGTTCCTGAATGAACTTTAAATTCGACTTTAACATACATACTCGAAAATTTCAAATTGGGTATTGTTTGGGGACCTTTCAAGAATCATTTAAGATCAAAATTAACATAATCCGCTTAGCCGTTTTCAAAAAAAGTGCTTTTCTTTATTAAAAAAAAAAAAAACATTAGAAAACTTCAAAATATTAAAAAAATGAAACAATCTTATAATTTTATTTTATTTAATATAAATTTATTTAACATTACAAAAGAATAAACATTATGATTTAACATTATTTAATTGACAAAAACTACTATCTGATGCATTAGTCATTGTGATGAGAAAATTTTAGGTAACGTTTATGTTTGTTGTAATATAAAACCAATGAAAATTATTTTTTTGGATTTTCTTTTTGTCTTATTTAATTTAATTATAAATAACGTTTTATTTGATATAAATTTCATAAATAAATTCATAATGTAATGCAAGTAAATTCAATTAAACTTGATTGAAAAGCATTTGTGATTCATATTTTTGATGCATAAGTATTTGTGATATGCAGAAAAATTTAAAAATAATTAGTAAATCAGTTAAATTTAAAATTATTTTTGGCTAATTAAATAATAATTAAGTCATTTATAATTTGTGAACCATTGGAACATTTTTATTACGCCTCCATCACGTCTCGGAAGTGGTCCAAAAATTATGTAAAATCGCAGGGAATCTTATCCCACACGGTTTTATAAACACCCCATAATACATTTTTAGTCTTGCTAGATTGCGAATATCTTCCGGGTTCATTTAAACCCCAACCAAGGCAAATAAAACTCTGCCTTTGCCTAGGCAACTAATTATGTTCAATATTTTTATATAATTTTGAGGCAATGTTACTTCTTTTGTATTGGAGCGTTATTGCGCTAAATAGCAAATTAAGGGCCGACTGATTTTTGAACAACTGGGAAAACTACCTCATTCAATAAACTGAAATTTAACATTGACCTTGAAGTGTTGTGATTTATACAACCGTATACAATTTTATATCTTCCGAAAGAATACTACGGGAAGAAGTAAGCACCCTATTTGATATTCTCTGCTAATGTAATATCACATTTTTTATCCATATTTTCTAATTAATGCCAAAACACACTAATTTGGACATAACAGGGTTATCAGTTCAATTGGCAATCCAATATAATGAAGTTCACATTTTATTTTCTCACAGTAAATCATATTCTGTTTGGCTAAGTGTTCTATAAACTACAACTCTTCAAACCCAATGTTTGTTTGCCACCCCGGTGGCACAGTGGTTATCATACTTGCTTTACGCTCCGGAGGTCCCGGGTTCGATTCCCGGCGGATGATGAAAAAATCACGGCTGGTTAAGGGTAGGATCAATGAATTAATCACTCATTATCCCGGCCAAAATCCCTCTATGGGATGTAGCGCCAGCGAAAAAAAAAATGATTTGTTGGAGACCCGTAAAACAATAAGATATTGCCATTTTTCCATCGGATTTCCAAAGCGCTATTTGTTAAATTTTCGATAATGCCTATTAGTTCTTTGGAAATTGCACTTTTATCTGGATTTTTTGAAAATTTGGCTGTTTTTTCAGCTTATGTGAAAAAGACATTTGCGATTGCCGCAAAAATTCCCATATAAACTCCGTTGCTGAACACTTGAGTGGCTAATTTTACGGATAACTTCACAAATGCATTTGGTCGTATAAGCTCCCTCGTTAATTTATAAAATATTTTAATTGTACCTTCATTAAAATCAAAAATTTTCTCTAAAATTTTCCAAGAAACTCTACCAAACTGTGTAACTATATCAGCATTAATTAACCTGTTTCTTAAACTTTTAATCAGATGTGGCGGATCATAAAAAAGATTTTTTTTCATTTAAGAAAAAATAAGGCTTTGGCTCCGAAGCTCCTAACAGTTTATAGGCACTTATTTTGTTACTGCCTTGGTTACAATTCACAACACATATATCAAATCCGATTCGTGTTGCTTCAGAAATACAGTAAGTGAAAATTTGATCCAACTCATCACCTTTGACATTACCGATATAAATTCCCAAAGTTTGTTTCCAATTACTGTTCAAACCACGTAAAATAATAATCAAACCATGAGTTGCAATGATATTTTTTCGACCTAAATGACCATGGTCTAAAAATTCATATATTATATCTTCAGAAGTATTAAATTCTAATTCCGGTTTGATTGCCATTTCGTCTAATAACAACACACATTATTTATCCATTTTTGAAAGAAGTGCACTCTCTCTTGGTCTGCTACATATTTGCGACACTTTCCATTTGAGTGCCATTTTTGAATGGTTGACACCGCAGGCAATGAAACTTCTAATTCTAACATATAACTATAATGGGATGGAGATTTATAGTAAACATTTAAATATAAATCTCGTTCGACATTTTGCCAATGAGCATTAGCTTTATGATGCAACTGAGACAAAATAAATTTTCTTACCGGATCACTTTTTTCACTAAACATTTCATTAATTGTTTCTTTAACTAAATTATCTGAGCATAAGAAATCTAATTTCTTCTGTTTTGGTGAATTAAATATAAATCTAGGAACTTTCGTTGAATTTATTATATTGGATTTTTTTCTTCTAATATAAGGCATGACAGGAAATTGATCTTCAGTTTTTTCATCATTATCATGAAAATTAGATAAACAAATATTAGTTATACGGTTTGAATATTTCCTCTTAAATTTGAACCGGCAGGTGATCGATTTCCTTCCAGTGATAAATGATAGTCTTCAAGGAATGGCGAAATAGTGAGGGATATATTATTTATAACAGAAAAACATTGAACTTCTGGCAAAATCAATTTTTCTTCGATGATATGAGTAGCTTTTCTTTTGAATGTCTTTCTAATTTGTATATTTGGAACAATTGATAGACCTTCATATTCTTTATCGAACGAAACGGGATACACATTTTTATTTATAATTTTTTTGATCCTAAAATACGAATATCGTTGTCGTAGAAATGATTTTTGCAAAATTTTATGGGAGTGTTCAACTTTTCTGTGGTTATTTTCAATAATTTGTTGCCTGAATCTTTAATCCACACATTCCGTTTTTTATCACTACTTAGGAAAATTGAAAAACGATAACAAACTTCCATTTATACAAATATTTAAACATCCTTCGTATTCGTGTTAATAAACAAAAATACTTTTACTTATAACTAGAACCGCACAGGTAAAAATATCCCTACAAGAACGTTCATTTGATTTTTTATTCCAGAAATCTTAAAATGTATTTAAGTTCATAGTTTCAAAATTAAATTTCAACAGATTTAAAAATCAAAAATCACATGACCCACACAATCTTTTTGTACAACATCAACACAAAACAAATATCACTCACACATTCACACTGTTTTGTACGATCAAAACATTCAAAACGAAGAAAATAGGAAAAAAAATTATTCTACATTTTAGTTTTTAAATCGTTTTATTGTTGTTTTTGTTGTATTTGTATTATACATCTACGATACGAGCGGAAAGAGGAAAAGTTTACATAAATTATATTCATTTTCATCCACAAATCTTACTGTATACTTCGATACATTGCAACCTAAATATATTATGCACAAAAAATTAGAAAAAATTTGTAAATCATACAAGTAACGCTATCTATTGAGGTAGTATTACAATTGGGGTGATTCCTCTATATATATATACTCAAAGCTATGCGTCAAGAAATGCAGTTATTGTAAGTAGAATAAACGAATGTTCGCTTTTAGCGTTGCGTTGTTTGTGGTTGGGTATTAATAAGCGAAGTGGAAAAATAAAAGCGAATAACAACGAACGCCGGCGGAGTCGGTGGTAAGGCCCCAGTATTCATGAAAATACTACAATAAATAAATAAAAAAAGAATTCAATATATCGCCTTTTTCAACTTCCTATTTGCTCTCTGGTGCGATTTCCGTTTTAAAGTGAGATCTTAGAAAACACAAGATGTCCAAACTTTCATCATTCAGTGATGATCGGATTTTTTTGCAAATTTTTACAGAACTGGAAAACACGCGTTCTGATTCTACGCTTGAAGGTGGAATTGATTGCAGGTTTTCATAGCATTTCTTGAGATTCTTTCCACGATTACCCTCCAGTTCAAAAATAGCCAACTCTTTTTTTATAATGTTGGTTAAATCCTTTATAGTTTTTGTTGGTGGGATTATCGTAGAATTGACCTCTCTAATAATGGCACGGTTGAGCTGTTTTTCTAGCGACAATTCTTTGGAGTTTTCAAAAACATCATCATTGTCTAAGTTCGATTCAAATGATTGTGAGATATAACTGTCGAGTGGATGTGATAGGCCAATGATGGCAATGATCTTGTTTACAATCGCTGTCTTTGTTAAACTTTCAAAGTTTAAGACAGAGTTTGGGTTCAATTTCATTGTACAGAGATGAAAAGAAAAGCATTTTAAAGCTTCAAACCTCTAGTTTTGAGATTTTTGAGCAGACAATTTTTGTGACATACCGTTATAAAGCAATCATAAGTAGGAGCGCGAAAAAAAATCGATTTTTTTCTTTTTTTTTTTGTAAGGATCGACGAGCTCGGGAATTTTTTTTTAAGTTAAACCAATGCATAGATCGGTTAGCCTGTTAATTAGGTTTCAATTTAATTTCTTTCTGGTCTCTATATGTCAACTTTTTGCTAAGATATCAAAAAAGATCCTTTTAGCTTTGATCATCTATATCTCAGCAACCACATACAGTAAATTTTAGGGCAGCCTTAAAAAATTGAGTAAATTTCCTACAAGACCCTTTAAGGCCTTTTCACATGAATCGCGATTTTTCTCGTACGAGTAAAAATGATTCACCGATTTCTCTTCAATTACATGGTAAAATATTTACTGGTCACTTGAAAAATAGTAAGTAAACGATTTCGAATGTAATATCATTGACAATTTTTTTAGCAAACGCACATTTTTAATAATAATTGCAAAATAGTGTTTTCTCGCGCGAACTTTCCAATACGGCGGCGATTTAAACATTTTTTGCAGCTTTTAGGTGTGTTTTTTTATTCAGGCTTGTTCGAGTTCGCGATGGCAATTTATCGAATTTAGTCAAATTAATAACAAATATTTCCATTTGTTTTAACTGGATAAGGTAGATCTAAATGTTTTCTTTATTTAACAACAAAAATTCACTCGATATGTTTGTTAGTTTTTACGTTACGCGGTTGTTCTGTATAATCTCTCCAATTGTAGAGTTTATAGAGTACTAGGGTAGCACAAGAAATCTAACAAAAATGTTCTATGGATTTTTTTATTAAATATAGAATAAGTTTTGATCTATTATATCCAGTTAAAAAATTTGACAATATTCGATTTTAAATTGACCAAATTCGATAAAATGCTATTGCGAACTAGAACAACGTTAAATAAAAAAACGCACCATTTATTAGGAAATGTGCGTTTGCTAAACAAATTATCAATCATATTACATTCGGAATTGTTTACTTATTATTTTTGAAGTGACTAGTTTAAATTTTACTATGTAATTTAAGAGAAATCTTTGAATCATTTTTACTCGTACGAGAAAAATCGCGATTCATGTGTATAGACCATTAATGATTATTTGACAACAAATTTTGTTCACCCTTAACACTGATTTGAAAGAAATGCAAAAAACCATTTTTAGGTTGTTTTAGTAAATATTACTAAGTTTTGTAATATGACCAATTATTATGGAACTTGGCTATTTCTTAACCGATTTTAGTGAAATTTGGTATGCGCGATGGAAATGGGATTCTAAAATGATTTTTAGGTAAAGTTCCTAAAATGTTTGTTCCTTTAATTTTTTGGAGTAGTGTAAGTTTTGTAGGCCATGGAACTTACAATTGGTCTGAATGGTACGTTTGGTCTATGAATTTTGGGTAAGCCATATAATTTTAGGATCACTGGTCCAATTTAGTTGTAACGCTACTTATACAGGACACACTAAACAATTTTTGGGAAAAAGATTCACTAAATCAGTTTAGAATTTAGATAATATCAAAATTCTCGATAAACAAAACAATTTTAGAAAAGGATCGATTTTGGAAATATGTACTACACATTAAATCAGATGTAAATTCTATAATCATTGTACAAGATTACGCATATATCGGAAACTCATATGATTTGTTCATCTAATTTGGTTTTGTCTCATCAAATTTATTTTTATTCAAATGTACAACCTTTTATACGTGAAAACGTCTTAGTATACAATTTTTTTCGAAAAATTATATAGCGGTGCGTTTCCATTAAAAGTCGGTTTTTTAAAAGAGATTTGTGATTGACATAGGTTTTTATTATATGAAGGAAACAATTTTTGAAAAAAAATAAAAATTTCATTTTTGCTTTTGAGAATGAAACCGAATAGGATTCGAAAGCTAAAGATATAAAATAATTTTTAAATAAAGAGCTCAAAACTAATAAACAATTTGACTCATCATCTTTCATTATAAAATCATTATTCACTCTTTATTCACGTTATTCGCACTGTATTCTCTCAATATTCACTGAAAGATGCATGATGGCTAATAGTAATACAAATGAAATTAACTGTTAAATATTGACTAGTGAGTGAAAAATGGGTTAATAATCAATGAACAATTAGTGAATTCACTTTTTATCGAAAGTGAAATATGAGTGAATAAAGAGTAATGATGAGTGCATAATCGTTCTCTCTGTATTCTACTTTTACAATCGTCAAAGCAGAACTAGTTTAAGATGTGACGTGTAACGCAAAGTCCCTTTCATCTTTGTTCGATAGGCGTATTGGAATTTTGCGCGCGAATGGACTTTAAAGACTTTTGTTTAAAACTTTTAATTTGTTCATTTATCAGATGGGTATATCTTGGCTAAGCGAATTAAATAACATCTCAAAATCTGGGCTATCACGTTGCTGTGCGGAGATATATTGTACATACTATTGCGTAAAAGGTTTTAACGAGCGCGTTACGTTATAAATATGTACGTCATTTTTCTCCACTTAAAACAAAAGAGAACTAATCAAATTTACCACATTATTGTTTCTGCAATCGAAATAACACGAAAGAAGTTAGCACGAAATGTTCATCCCGAAAAGGCTTTTTTCAAAAGGTGTGTCTCGGCTAAAATTTAAGAAAATGTTCATTCCAATCAGAAAAAAATATTCAAAACCCTTAACCAAACAGTGATTACCCGAAAAATAATTATTTATTAATTGATTAAGATTTGACAGGATTATAGTAAACTGAATATTTATTGGTAGTTCTTTGGACACAACATACATTTATAGTGAATATATAGTAAGCGGTCAAATTTCAATTTTTAAATATCTTGCGCGAAGCTCAGATCTGTCCCCTGTACTTGTGTACAATACCGGCTTCTTAATTCAAACACAATTTAAAACCGAAGCCTCATTATGAAATCACGCATTTTAAGGGTGAAAATGAACCACAGTCTTATATAATACTTAACCCTCTAATGCCAACATTTTTTTGGAACCGATAAAGTAGAGTAATTTTAGAGAATAATTTTAGTGTCAGAAACACAAATCGAATGTCAGAAATTAAATTTGGCACACCAATGAATAAAGCGGAATTTCCGACATTTCAGGGGGACATCTCTGAGATCGGTACAATAATTTTCGAAATCAAAATTTGACCGATTATTGTTTATTCATTATTTATAAGCGCATATTGGGTCCAAAAGAACTATCAATAAATATTTAGTTTACTATATAATGCTGTCAAACCTTAATCAATTTCTAAACAATTATTTTTCGGGTATTCACCGTTCGGTTAAGAGTTTTGAATATTTTTGTCTGCACCCTGATTCTCTAAAGGGTTAGCCCCTTAATCATGCATTACAAAATCTTGCATAACAATTCCAAGTACATTTATAGAATCACGCGCGTGATTCTATAAATATACGGGTAATTGTCATGGAAGATTACAAATCGCATTGACAAAATTATACTGTTTAATGATAATTAATTATATATGTAGTAGAATTTTGCTTGAGACATCAAAAATCATCAAATGTCCAGGATTAAATCTTCCTTATCCAGAATATTTTGTTGAAATATTCTGGAAAATGGAGATTTCCATTCTAATTGTAATATTAGCTGTATTTCTTGACGCATAGTTATCCGAATCGCTATCTGTACAATTTTTTTATTTTTATTTTTTTAATTATATTGAACTTTTATGAATACATACCCAATATTATGTTAGATACTAAAGACAGGTACATATGCTTAAACTGCAAAAATTTTTAAATGCAAGATTTTGTAATGCAAGATTTCGGGGCGCTACCTTCTCTAAAAAACAAGATTATGTAAGTAAACGTGAAAACAAGTAAAAAGCAAAGTTTGCTTTTATGAGTTTCCAATTTTTTTGATTTGAGTACTACTAAAGTAATTCCGAAAAATTACAAACTTATAAAAGCAAACTTTCCATTTTACAAGTTTTCACGTTTACACATTATCTTATTTTTTAGAGAATCAGTACAGGATGAATGAAAATTTCCTTAAATTTTAGTAGAGACACACATTTTGGGAAAAAGCCTTTTCGGGATGAAAATGTCGAGCTAATTTCTCATACGACGAAATAATTCAGATCCGCTGCCTGTTTAAATTTCGCACACCCAGTAAACTTAAATACTAGTCTTAACCTACTTTATTTTCCCAGCAAGCAAAATAGACTCGAACCGCTGACTTTCTGTGCGATTTTAGAACAAATATACTTAAGCCTGAATTACATTCAATCTTTTCGTTCTTTTTCAAAAGAATAGAATCACGAAGAACAGTGCAAATACATTTTACCCATATATAAAAATGGGACGGGCATATTCAAAATTTACATACTTTGATTTTATAAATTTTGAGCAACTTTTACGAAAAAAGATAAACCAGTTCATCTTTTTCAGGTTTTTCACCAACTAAAAAGTTGAGTGTTGTAGTAAATAGTATTGAATAATAATTTTTGGGAAATCCTTCTGGTTTTAATACAAGCAAATCATACTAAAGCTCATTTTTTAATATACATCTTTTATCTTTTGGAAAAGATCGGAAAGATTGAATGTAAATTAGCCTTTAGGCCCGAATTTATAGTATGGTTAAGGCCGGTATACATTGAGAACGAGCGACGAGAACGAATTATCCTTTTTTACTCAATTATGTCAGAAAATTGTTAAAATAGTGAAAAACGTATGTTTTTAATTAGCGATAGATAAAATATCGTGTATTTGCTAAAAATAAAAAATTAAATTTTAACACTTCTAATACAAAATTTCAATTTATCGTCTTAAATTGAAAATTATCAACGATTAATTGAAATTTTGTATTAAAACTGTTAAAATTTTAAATTCTTTTTTTAGCAAATGCACGATATCTTATAGCTATCGTTAATTTAAAACAAACGCTTTTTATTATTTCAACAATTTGCTTAAATAATTTGCTAAAAAAAAGAATTGTTATAAAAGCGTTGTTATAGCAACGATTTTCAAAAATAATTTCAAAATCATGTCTAAAATTCGATTCGAATTTCGAATTTACTTTCTTGTCTTGGATATTTTGTAGCAATGTTTATAGTGATGGATTTTGATCACTATAAGCGTTGCTATATTACAAATAAATTAATCTTATAGTGAGGTTTATAAATACGAATACTGTTACGTATTCCTTTGTTTTAAATACCGTTATTTCGCCAGAAATGCATCGAAGCGAAAAAGGTGATTGTTAGAAAATCACGCAGGCCGAAATACGAAAAGTATTTTCATAAAATTTCAAGAAGTATGCCTGCAATTTAGTAAAGTTAATGATTTAGCCGAAAAAATGAGTTAAAAGAAAAATGAAAATAAATTTTCTATAGTTAATTGCAACTTGATCCGCAGAGAATTAATTAGATTTAACTGGATTCAATTCAACGTAATTTAGTCCACTTGATTGTCAATGAATCAATTTGATTTCATAAATATGACGATCACAAATACATATTTTACATCGATGGACAACCAATGTGACGTATCAGGTCAATTATGGTTGTTGGCGCGATTTTAAATTGGATTGTTAACTATGTGGAATGATTAATGTATTTTTAATGTCACACAAATTAAACAATTGTGATTCAGATTTACTTGTTTTATGTGGTTTAAACGTGTTAACATATTTTTAACGACATAATATGCATACTATAACACTGTGTAACAAACTCGTATTGTACATAATTTTAGATTTTGACTTAAAATATTGTAATCAGTTTGGTTTTCGAGGATGGATTTTAATTGTATTTCAATTGTTTTTGACAGAATTAACAATAACATAAAACAGTCATGTTCATGTTATAAAACAGTCATACATATGTATAAACGTGTGTTTGTTCTTTACATTTAAATCAATACTGTACGGATTTAAAAATTTCTCGTTTTTGACCTACATATATTGGTATTGAACCAATAATAAATAAACACAAATGTACATACACATTTTTTGCCAAACTCACAACCAAAGATTAATCAGATCAAAATCACATTAGATTACACATTTAAAAGTAATCAATCATTTAATGAGTATGGAAATATACAAAACAAAATATTTAATTCTCTAAATTTAAAACGAAACTGAAAGCTCGCGTGCGCCGATTGAACTACTGACAAAATAATAAATAACCTCTAAATGATTTATCACTAAAAATCCAATAAATACTATACGACTACTGTATTTTATCAATTTATATTGTAGCTCTAATCTCGTCTTTGTATTTAGACGAAAATTAAATAACTGAGAATTTGTATCACGTAATATTAGATAAGAAGGTGAAATAAGATTTTATGAAAATATCTCGCGGTTTTCTTTTTCTAAATAAACGTTCAGCGGTTAATACTACACCATATAAATAGAGGAAACAATAACAATAAACAATAATTGTGTATTATAGAACTGATAGTAAGTAAAACTATAACAGAAAAGCAAAATACAAAAACTACTACAGTTGCAAAACAAACTTTAAACAAGATTTAGTAAAAGAGAATTACAATTCATATATCAATTCAGTAATATTTAATCTTTCAAGCATAAAACATAAATAAAGTTTTAAAATTAAGAAAAAAAAACAAAAAAGCTTTAATCAGTTATCTATTTTTGCAGATAATTATTATTTTTAAAACAAAAGCGCTGAATTTATGTGTAGAAGCTTACCTGTAAAAAAAAAAAGTTCAAAGTGATTTATTTACCACTATAACGTTAGAAAATTGTGGTGTGATTTAAAAAAATAATAATTTAAAATTTGAATGCGTTATAAAAAGTTAAATTTAATTAATTTAATAAATAAAATAAAATTTATTGTAGTTCAAGTGATAAATAAAAAAGTTGTTTTTCGAACTTTTTATAAAAGTGTAAGTTAGATTCAAAAAAATTTTTTTTTTATTTTTCGTTTTGTTTAGTGTTACACTTTTTGTTGTGGTGTTCTAACCAAAATAAGTAGTGATTTTTTTTTTTTTTTTTTGATTCAATGTAAGCCAACTGTTGGCAACATGTTGGATAAAATCAACACGTTGAGATCTGAACGCCCTTGATATACTCAAAATTGCATGGCGATGTGATAATTTAAATTTATTTGTTCCATCAGTAAATTTTTAAAGCCAACATGTTGGAAGACCTGAATGCACCCATTGTAGAAACAGCTCTTTGCATGGAATTAATTTGTTTAAGTTAAATAAATGAAACGATCAAATATTGATATTATTGGTTAATGATCGTACAACAAGTAAATACAATAATAATAAATTTGGTGCCGTCTGAATTTTTTGAGATCACGAGTTTAGTGTGCGGATAAAAAAATTATAGAAAATTTGATCATTAAGTGTAACATGCGATCGTATTGCGAACGTCTAATTGAAGTTCAAAATGCTATAAAAAGCAAATCGTGTAAACAACATCTAATTGTGTACAATTATTACTACTACTACTACTACTATAATATATCTTATCGAAATTGGTCTCAAATTCTAAAATTTTGAAACAAAGAGACAATAGCCCAACGAAGGCAAGGCGCAAAAGGGATTTTTTGGTATCAGTCCACCAGTTAAATATTTTTTATTCATCGATTTTCTCTAGTTACGTGACGTGATTTGACGGCTTCAACCGCATAAAATAATTTTTAAAGCTTACCTAATTAACCTCAATCGATTTTAATTAATTTATTAATAATTGTTTTATTAACTTTTTATCGTTCTTGATGATAATGTAAGAAAAAATGAAGAAACAAAATTTAGATAACCTTTAAGGGGTATAAACTATCCCAAAAAAGCTCAAAATAGTTAAATAAATAAATTCGAAGTGGTTAAATAAAAATACTTTGAACATGAAATATCATAATCATATCCAAAATAAAGTTGAAACAGCCTGTGTCCTGTAACAGAATTTACGCTCGACCTATAGGACCGATGGATTTTTGGTGGCTCGTAAATTTCGTGCTCCATTATTGGGGTAGCCGTTGTTTTTTTAAAAAAGGAAATTAATTTTAACAAATTGAAAATTCTCATTTGGAACGCTCTAATACAAAAACGTATACAAACAAATTAGAATTCACCACATGTCTCTAAGTAGGTTAAGGTTAACCAGTTAGTTTAATTTTTTCGGTTAATTAATCTGATATTAACCGAATTGTACCGAGTATAAAATTTATACTGAACTATTTATAAAATTTTGGGAAAAATCACGAAGCATTAGGATCGGCAAGCATAAAAGTCAGCCTACTGCATTTCAGTTATACTGCAAGTTGTATTTAATTAATTCATTCAAATTTCAATTTCACCTGCTGTAGGGTTACTTCCGCTTGTGGTTGTCGCTCCCATATTTCAATTTTCAGTGATTCAATTGCGGAATTAACAATTTTCGTTATTAAAACTCACAAACAAAATATTATGGTTGGACATTATGGTTTATCTTAAGAAAAAAATATTATCGGGTTTTAATTGTATTGTTACTTTACGGATTCCGGCTATAGGTAGCTCCGCAATTTACGTTTTAGTAATTGAAAAAGTTTCTGATAAATAGTTTTAAAAAGTAACTATTCAGTGAATGAAAATTGATTTAAGATCAAATTGCCTAAAATATTTTAAAATATATAGGATTATGAAATTAAAATTTATAAAAAATGCGTAATTTTAAATTTCAATTCCCTTCATTAATAACTCTATAAGTTTCGAGATTTAAGCAGTCAATATTTCCGAAGATAATATTTCCGAAGATAATATTTCAAAATTCGATATTTTGGTTGGCGACATTTCAAGGCGATCCCAAGGTTTGAGTTGCTTGATATCTAATATATTAGAAATTTTCAACATTAGCCAACATTTTTGAGACTATGAATTGATATTTTTCAAGATTATTTGAATTTTTTGAAATTATTTCAGTCTATTGAAATTTCTCACTTATACTCGCTAATTTGCTAGACATGAGTTGCGTTAAGTTACAGATCTTTCGATAGCTTCGATATTTTCTTTGACATTTCGAGCTTTTAAATTTATTATTCAAAATTTTATATTCGATATTATTCGAGTTAAGGTTGGAGTTGAAATACAAGTAAGCATAGCACCCTATTAAATTATCTTACAGCAAAGATATCCTTGAATTTTAAGATTTGTGGATTTATCTAGATTTCCAGATTTAAATAGCGTTGGCTAGCTATAGGTCAACAAAGAAGATTATTCAAGGTTTTGCAAAGACTGCATAGCATATTTCAGATTATTAGAGATTCTTAGTGATTTCTTGGTTTTTTTAGATTATTCTATGATTTTATGTTTATCTTTTCCAGAATATTCCAAATTTTATGTGAATAAATATCGAAACTGTTCTAGAGTTGTAAGGTTGAACGAGGTTTTCGAGATTACTCTTGTTTCTCGATATTCCTTGAAATTGGGCAGGGGCTTCGTTTTATCTTGTTATAGAATTAGTGGTTTATCGAGAATTTTTATTGTTAAGCATCCCACGATTTGCGTACCGTTGTATAATGTATACAGAAAAAGTTAACATACATTTATAAGATGTTAAATTACATCGATGGCGTTTTTCTAGATTTTTTAGATTTTTCGATATTCTCGAAATAATTTTGAATATTGATATATGTACTGCAAATTCGAAAGACATTTGACAGTTTCGTTTCGAGATTATTCGATAATTTTAAGATAATTGTTGAAGTTGACTAGTTGATGTTACTCACTTGATGTTACAGAATGTTGGAATTGTTTCTGGATTCTTCGAGAGTATTTCAAATTTATAAGATCATTGAAGTTGGTGTTTATTGGTGTTGACTTGTTGAGTTAATGCTTTAAGTTCAGTTGAATCATAATCTGTAACAAGATCATTGTGCAGTATTCATGGTTTTTGTAGATGCTGAATATTATGTACAACCGTCCCGGCCCGTATTATTTCTCCTTGCTAATATTGTCTTAATCAGTTGAGGATAAATCTTCAAAATACTTAGCTAAATTCGAATTTATTTAGCTTTCTTTAAGCACTGTGATAGATTTTTAAAATTATGCGCACCTGACATCAAGTTGCAAATTCTAGAATTAAAAAAAGATCCGATTTCAAATAAAACAAAGTTGTGTTGTAAATTTTTTTTTTTAAAATGGTTTTTGTACTCTTGGTCTAACAAAAGAGAGCAAATAATGCTAGAACAAAGTTTTTGATCAAATAGGCATAAACTACGCTATTTTCTTTTATGCTATATTCTCAATTGCATGCCCAATTGGAATTGTTATTTCTCTATTTAAACCACGAATTTAAGTTTTTTACATTGAGTAGTGTGATATTTGAAATTAAAATGAAAAATTTAAGTGGCCCAAAATGTTGGATGTTATTATAGAATGTGACACACAAAGAAAGAGATGAGAATAAAGAATTGAGGGTATTGAAGAACAACATAGTTTTGCGCTCTTATTTTTTATTGAAACAACTTAACGCCTCTAGTCCTACTTCTCTTTTTAGTAAAGTCACACTTCGCTGGATGCGCCAATTATTTCTAACTTTATGGCTATCACGTACAAGAAAATGAAAAATTTATTATGTGCAATAATATTTTTGTTTAAATTTTGTTTTTATGCATAAACAAATAATTATTTGTGCATCGCTTCAAGCGCGGTAAAGTACTTGACACGTCATGTTACATAGTTTACTTTACCTATAGGCAATAACTAATAAACTTATTATAAAGGGTGTTTATTGGGGGAATGGAAGAAAACAGACGTGTTGGACATAAGAAACAGTGAAAAGGCCTCGGGGGCAGGGGCATTGCGGGCCCAGAAACGAAACCTTGCCTAGGGCCCGGATTTTTCTTAATTCGCCACTGCTTAAGATGCTTAGCGGTAAGTTTTGTTTTGCAAGCTTTTATTGGATAATAGCCAACGTAAAAGCAGGGGTAATTTCCACTATCCATTCAATTTTGGTTAGCACTTCTACGGTTAGTTTTGTCGGTCGATTTCCACCTTTCTGTTTTACTAATAATTCGCACTCGTATATTTGCAGTATTTTGGACTTTCTCCCCTTGTTGTAATAAAGCTAAAATATATTTTTTAAATGATAATTAACAATTTTTACTCTAATTTGACCAATCCTAAGATCATTTTAATGTTTCTTACAGCTAACATATTCATCGATGATTGCGGTTTTAACCGGCTCATATTACAGAGCGTAAATTATGTTACAACCTCAGGCTATTTCAACTTTATTTTGGATTTTAGACAACCGCCCCCAATTATAGCATATACATAAACCATTTAATTTGAAAAAGGTTTCGCTTAATTTACTCCGTTTGATCTTCGAGGATTAAAATTAGGTTTAGTAGTTATTTCAGTTTTATTTGCATTATCTTCAGTGGCACCTATAGTTTGTGAGTGAACTGCTCTTTCTTGATTTGGAACATTATCGTACGAAAATTCAATATTATTTTCCGGTAACTTTTCGTTTATCAATTTAGGTAAATTTGGAACATGTAAAAGTGATTTATTATCATAATATTCTGGAAATCCGTTAGGTTTATAGTGATTATAAAGTATTCAGCCACGCTAGTTGAATTCGACTGATCATTTGATTGATTGATTGATTGGACCGAGCTATAAGATGGATGTCCACCAGGCCTAAGCAAGTAATTCCTTATTAGAATGCCAAGTTCCACACCCTTTCACCCTTTTTATACATAGCAAACTGAAGGATAGGATAAGTTTATTAGTATTAAAGAATCGACTCGGTTTCAAACACCTAAAGAGTCGATAGTTAGTTATTTTTATTAGTAGTATATTTGGTAAAATAGTTAGCACAAGACGATACAATTTATAAGCAGCATATCCGTTTAATGATTGCATGATCTGTAAAGGTGAGTCATAGAAAACTATTTTAAATTTGAATCTCGGAAACAAGAAGGTGTATTACTAAGATATCTAAAAACTAATGAAAATTTAAATAATCTCGTAATTATGCTAAATAAGTTGTAATATGTAAGAATTTCAACCAAAGTTCTGAAACTGGAACCTAAAACTCCACTATCACTACCGTCGTCAACCCATCCATATCTTTGCCTCACATGAACGAAACCCGCATACTACAATCTACAAATCTGTAGGTGCAAACCCCGTACACGCCACCACAAAACAACCGAAATCCCATTGAAACTCCAAACTCACTTTTGAATACCATTTTCGTCATGCATGCCGAATTTCATATAATCGTATAAGAAACGGCTAAGTTCCTTCTTAATTGGCCATATTCCAGAACTTCATCTAAAACTCAGTTTAGAATCCAATTTCCATCATGCATCCTGAATTTCATCATAATAGGTAAAGACATCACCAAATTCGTTCTTAATTGGCAATTTTTTAGAACTTCAGGTATAATAATCATTTTAGAATCCCATTTCGATCGTGCAAATCGAATTTCACCATAGACGGTTCTTAAATAACTAAATTCATTCCTAATTTAACTTGAAAATGCTATAAATGGATAAACTTCTAAACGGGATATTTAAACTTTCTACATTCGGATCTAAGGGGCTTAAACAATTAGGCTCTTAAACCAAGGTTTTACTGTAATATATTATTCCTATGCCGTTATATAGTTAAACGAGTATATACAAAAATGGAATATCGGAAAAACCACGGTTAGATAGATAGCTTTAAAAATCGTCATGATATTCTCTTCAGAAATATCGTTGACGAAAAAGGAGATACTATAGAAGAACTAGACGGCGATTGGATTAAAAATAGGCTACCATTTATTTTTAAAGATTATGTGTTTATTATAATACATTTTTCTAATCTTGGCTAAACGTGCTGGTGAAAAGCATTGCAAAGATATAATTACTGTACTTATTGTGGTAAACGCTAATGGTTCAGAAAAACTTCCACTGTTGAGGATTGTGAAAGCAACAAAGCCTAGGTGTTTTGAAAATACCAACCCCCCCCCCCCCCCCCCCCCCCCCCCCTGAAATATTCATCAAATTCAAAATCCTGGATAACTTCATGATTATGAGAGGATTATTTACTAATAAACAGCAAAAAATTATATACTGTACTACTTAAAACATACTGGTAAATAATGTTCAGAAACCTTTTCTTTCAGTACTTATTACTTTATTAGTATGTACATATATACTTATAAGTGCAATGTTGTCCGTTTATTTAATTAATATATGCTTTTATTGTTTTATAATTTTTAAGTTAAACTTAAGGCTCCTATTTTGCTGATTTTTATATTCACCTACAACTGAGAATAAATTCAAAACATCCTCTCCGCATGGTCCCTTGGTAGAACTTTATAAACGGATTGTACAATACACCAACGTATAAATTACCCTCTACTTACATACTCACAATCAGACAGAAAAACTTCGCATGTCGTTGCCCCTCGAAACAATAGGAAAAATATAAAGGGCTGAAACATCACGAGGTGATCAGAACTTCGGCCTTTGGTATCTTCAATAATGTCATAAAGTTGGTATGACAATTTTGACAGTATTGATTTGTATTTTAACCAACATATATTTACTTATACAACAACAGCCAAACAGGTCAAAAGCTTCAGTAACATGAGTGAACTCAAATATCAAATTTTATAATAATCGGGTAAGGAATAACCAAGTTCTATCCTACTTGGCCATATTCCAGACATATCAAATATTCCCATTTCCATAGCCAAGTTCGATCCTACTTGGCTATATTCCCGAACTTCGTCCAAAACTCATTTTAGATTCCCATTTCCAATACACATGTCGAATTTCATCATAATCGGTTGAGAAATGGGCCAGTTTCATTATACTTGGCATATTTCAGAACGTCATCCAAACAACATTTTAGAATTCCATTTCCAACACAGATGTCAAATTTCATAAAAATAGGTTGAGAAATGAGCAAGTTCCATCATACTTGGCCATATTCCAGAACTCCATCCAAAAAACATGTTAGAATCCCATTTCCAACACACATGTCGAATTTCAACGTAATCGGTGTTGAGAAATAGGCAAGTTCCATCCTACTTGGCCATATTCCAGAACTTCATCCAAAACTCAATTTAGAATCCCATTTCAAACACAAATGCCAAATTTTATAATAATCGGTTGAGAAATAGACAAGTTCCATCATATTGGCCATATTCCAGAAATCATTTTGGAATCTCAGAACTTCATCCAAAAAACATTTTAGAATCCCACCTCCAATACACATGTTGAATTTCATCATAATCGGTTGATAAATGGGCAAGTTCGATGCTACTTGGCCATATTTCAGAACTTCATCCAAAACTCATTTTAGAATCCCATTTCTAACAGTCATGTCAAATTTCATAATAATCGGTTAAGAAATAGACAAGTTCCATCATACTTGGCCATATTCCAGAACTTCATCCAGAAATCGTTTTGGAATCCCAGAACTTCATCTAAAAAACATTTTAGAATCCCATTTCCAATACACATGTCGAGTCACATTTTAGAATCCCATTTCCAATACACAGTTCCATCATACTTGGCGATACTGCAGAACTTCATCCAAAACAGTTTTAGAATCCCATTTCCAACGCACATGTCGAATTTCATTATAGTCGGTTTAAAAATAGGTAAGTTCCATCATACTTGGCCATATTCCAGGACTTCATCCAAGACTCATTTTAGAATCCCATTTCTAACGAACATGAGTCAAATTTCATAATAATCGATTGATAAATAAGAAAGTTCCATCATATAAAAAATTTGTTAACTATTCACTACATCCAAATCCAATCCCAACTCAACTCCAACTCAACTTCAACTCAACCCGCAAATTGATCCCTAATTTAACCTTTAAATCAATTCCCAATTCAATGCCCAATTCAATAATCAAACCAGCATTTATAAAAAGATCGTAAATATTTATAAAACCAGGTATTTTGGGTCAATTCGTATGGCAGGTACTCCACCCTCTTGACGTACTGTCTCCAAAAGCTTTTCAAATCTCCGCCTTGACCATACAAACAGATTGGCGAAAAAAATTCATAATCGGATAAGCCGTTCTCGAGATACCACTGGTACAGACATCCAGACATCCAGACAGACGGACGGACATTTTTTTTTGTTTTTGTTTTTTCAGACTCAGGGACTTTCAAAACGTTGAGAAAAGTGGTTTCGGACCAACCTAATTTTTCGTCATTTTTGACAGGATTTCAATACTTTGGTCTTTTTAGACTGAAGTAAATAGAAGCTTTTGTTTAAGGATGCAAAATTCGTTTTCCTTTAAAAAGCATATGAAATAGGTTTTCCTCTATTTTCTATGCCCAAAACTTTTGTTAACTACATTGTTGACTATGTAGTCACATATGTTCTCTTAGCAATGTGAGGCCGACTGATTTTCCGCATGATAATTTTTTCGACTTAATAAAAACAACAACAAAAAAGAGTTTTGTTGCCCTATATTCAATTTAAAGTTTAAGAAATTCTGTTATCCATCCGCCTTTTAACGAAAAGTGTCTGATATCTGGTGGATGATTGAAACAAATACAAAATTTCACTCTCGATTCTAAATTATTAAACTTTCTGTTTATCAATCAAAATTTGAAATTTCAAACTAATTTTAATTATTAAATTAAATAATTAAGTTTGAATTAAACAAATTATAGATGCGATATACAACAATCTAATATTTTAAAAATTGTCAATGTTTTAAAATTTCAAAATTCAAATTTTAATTGTAAGAATTTTCATATTTCAGAACGATCAAAATTCCTAAATGCTTTAAATTCAAGTTCAAGGTTTCAAAACGTTCAAATTCTGAATTATAATTTTAAATATACTTTCAATAATTTCGATTTAGGTTATTAAATATGAAAATTTCTTCCAATTTAGACTTGTATTGATCAGATTTTCAAATATTTCAATCCGACTTTCAAAATCCGTTGAATCTAACCAATTGAATATTTATTTGTAGTTGTTTTCTGAATTGTAAAATTTAATTAAAAATCTGGAGAATTCTGAATTAAATTAAATTAAAAAACTTAATTATACTAATTGACTTCTTTGACCTTAAATTCGCTAGATAATTTTTCTTAATTGACCTTAATTGTTGATTTTGTAGCCATTTAGTTTATAAACTTTACACATTCAGTCGATATAAACTGGCTTAACCCTCAAGGCCATTAACTCGTAATCAGAACGTCCCTCAAGAATTTGACAAATAAGAGTTTTCTCCAAAATAATTTCGGTTTTGTAATATCTCATAGTAACTTTGCTTCTTTTATCCCTAGAAACAACCGTTTACACATAAATCCCCTTAAAAATCTCCTTAATTGCTTAAAACATTTTATCCACCACTGATGGAAAAGACCCAAAACCTTTCCTAAAACAAAATTTAAATCCCATTCCTCTGCGATCGTCTCTTACAGCTCCTGGAAACTCGTGATTGAGGTCCGGGCTTCGAGCTGGCCACTCCAAAAAAGGCACATCCACCTCGAAGATACTGGCACACTATACCAGCAGTATGCGGTCTCGCATTATCGTGTATGAACAGGAAGTTTTCACCAATAAACCCGGCAAAAGGTACGACGTAGTCCTCGGGTACTTCCTCAATGTACCGTTGAGAAGTCAATCGTAAAACCCAAGCGTAAAAACCCATCCCAGACTTTTTTTTTCGAGCTTTAAAATCCATCCCAGACTTTGTATTCGAGCGAAAAACCCATCCCAGAAATTTTATTTATTGTAAGATTTTTTTTCTCGTTACATAGTTAAAAATAAATAAAATAAAAATACAAAGAAAAACCTTCTGATCAGGATATCCCTCCGTCTTAAAATTTTCGCTTCGTCAATAAATGTTTTGCCTTCCCATATAGTTAAAAAAGAAAAAGAAAGAAAAAAAAAATCTGATTTTGGTGGGTCTGGACATTTGTTATGTCGGTTAAGTAGGGACTTCTATTTACTACCGAGATTCGCTTGTTAGAATTTTTGCTACATCAATAAATGTGTTGTCTTCCCTCAGTTAAAAATGAACAAACAAAAAAAAAATTAAAAAAATTCTTCTGCTCAGGGTTAAGGTCCTATCGGCTACCCCTCGGCCAATTCTGAATGCGGTTCGCTTGTTAAAATTTGTTTACTACATCAATAAATTTGTTGCTTACCCTGGAAATTTTTTATGTCTGTTTAGGCCCACCATAATCCTGAGCAGAAGAATTTTTTTTATTCATTTTTTTATTATAAAAAAAAGACCATATTTGCAATGTGTTAACCCTTGTTATATGAAAGCGGTTACATAGCTGGGCAAAATCCAATTTTTGACTAAGTTGCCTCACTTTGCAATATGAAAATTATTAACAAATAGTTCTAATCTATAATTTCCAACTTATTCTAAACAAATTTTATTAAAACTGATTTAATTTTATTCAAAAAGGACCAGTTTTATGTTTTGCCGGCCGTCAAGCAACAATCCGTCAGTCAAAATGTAAAATTGAAGTTTTTTTTAATGAAATTAAAACAATTTTAATAAAATTTTTTACGAATAAGGTAGAACTTTTAGTTTCAAACTATTTTTTAACAATTTTCATACTGAAAAACAAACAATTCTGTCAATAATTAGATTTGACGGTTTGAAATGCCGGTTTGCCGTTGGTGCATGGGGCATAATGCCTTTTCCATGAAAAGTCGGTTTTAATAAAATTTTGTGATTGCTTTATTTTTTGATTTGTGTGCAAAAGAAAGATTTTTTTAAAAAATGAACCCGAATAGGGTTTGAAAGCTAAAACTTTAATTTGCTAAAAAGAAGTAATAAAAAGCCCTAAACCAAATAAAAATTGTTTTATTGGCTCAAAAAACTTAAAACTAATTTATTCTTTTAAGATATTCAAATGACTACATTTCAGCTATTTTTTATTATTTAGAATACAACGATCCTATTAAGTGATCTTGAAGCAGATTTAATAAAATTTTTTGTTTCTTAATTGTATCGTAAAAGTTTCAAAAACGCCTATGTTACGTGAACTTGAGAATTCAAATATTACTTGTAATTTAAATGAAACGGAATTTTAAATTTATTTATAATGTTTAAATTACATTTTCACGAATGACATTGATCATTTGAATTAAATAAAATATTCCATTATGGTAATAGATACTAAAACTTTTGAAATTTTTACAATTGATGAACAACATTACCAAAAATGTTATACTGGCGGCAGTTTTTGAGTATGCGGCATGAATTCGAACGCAACAAAAAGTTGAAGAAAAATACACTGATACTGAGCGTGTAAATCAACCCTAATAAAAATAGAAAACTTTACAAAAAAATTTTTGCTATTATTGGAAATACCATTTCTGCACCAAATAATAATATTTACATAAAATTACTTGCAAATAAATTAAATAGAAAATATTTACTTACCTAAAAAGTCATTAGTTTTACGTAAATTTATACGATTATCTAAATAAAATCGAAAAATGAATCAAAATACAAATAACAACATGGACAAAAGAAATCAACTGACATCTTGAATTTTTTTTTGTTTTTCAAATAATTTATTTTTAGTACCTTTTTTTTCGCTACACAATTTTGTGTACCATAAAATAAATGTAGTTCAAAAGGTGTACATTACATTAATGATTTGCTTTTATAGCGACAGCTAACATTGAATTTAAATCAATAATCGAACTTGCTATTTCATTGTCAATAAAAAGTAAATAAAAATGTCAAACAAATAGTAGGTATTAATTGTAATAACGGTTTTATATCTCGTAATGACATATAAAGGTAATTGGAATGTATTTAATTTCATTTTTTTTTTGTCACCTTTAGCTAAAAGAGTGTACCTACCTCGTATGTATGTAAATAAGGAAATATTTTTAATCTTTGTGTCGCGGCAATCTGATCTGGTTTTATTTATCTAATGCAAATCTGTATAGTATACACATAACAATTATTATTTTTCGTTTGTACCATGTGATACAGTTTAAAAAATATATGGTTGATGTAACAAACTAGCAACGCAATAAATATAATTACCATTAATGGTTGGTGGCAACAAGCATATAAAAAATTATTACTGCGGGGAAAAATCTAAATATCTGTAATGTAGTGAGCTATTAATTCATCAGATACTATTTATGTATTTTTTTGTTTTTTTTTTTGCTATTGCTGTTCAAAATTGAATGAATGACCAACAGTACATTTTATACATTTCATCCGATTTGCATAATTCTTTGTAAATATGTATTATATAATAAATTAATAAGATACATGAATTAATCTTAGCGTATTTTTTTTATATTGTCTTATTAAACGATATTTTAACCTTCACACTCACACAATTAATAAATGCACTTATATTTTGTTGCAATCGAGGTAAATCAATCAATTTAATAAATTGATCACAAAAATATGTGATAAAAATTCAATAACCAAAACAAATTATTTTAATTAAAGCGAATCAATTAGTTTTGTATTTTATACAAATATAGAATCGATCAAGAACATTTGTGCTTGAATGTCCAGACAGAAAATAATCATAACATATATAGAACAAGTGTGCTAAATTAAGGTCTTTGACCGAACTTATCAAGTCTCATAAAATCATTCCATCCATCTGGCACGTAACAAAATACTGCTAGATTGCCATCTCTATATACGATTTTCTTATATTATTTACTATAACATAATGTATATAAGAAACGACGTCCATCTCTTTTCATGAACAGGAACTTATTAATCTTATTCAATTAATTTTGGAAAAATATAAATTGAATCAAATTGAATGTCTATCTTTCTCACTAATAAACGTATATACAAAATATTAGTGTATGTATAAGAATAACATCTTAAATTATAAGCATTGTGTAAAGGTTTTGTAGATTGAAAAGTGTATTACAAACAAATAAAATTCGCACGGCTTCCAAACTTCCAAAGTTTACTTACCGGAAAAAGTGCTATTAATATTACAAACCAACCAATCAAATTAATGTACAATATAATGAAGTTTGTCTGAATTTGTATTCAATTTTAAAATCAAATAATTACTAACCTGAAAAAACAAAAAAAAATTGTCGTTACACACATTATTAAACGCCAACGCACGCGCGCACATGGGTAATAATTTAATAATAATAAATAAATTAAATAATTCATATTTAAATTTAATTTATGATAATTCGTTTGTTTTAAATTATATTATATAATAAAATGTATATTTACTACTGTCAAAACATTATAATTTATGATCCATTTTTGTGTTATGATTATTTATCTTAATAAATCGTTATTTGTATGCAAATTTGAGGAGATTCTTTTTTTATTTTTGGTATATGCACTCTACATTGTGGCCCACCTATTTTCATAATTTCCAATTCAATTGTATTTTATGTTTATACTGACTGTGTGTGTGTGTGTATATATTTAAAAATTTCCTTCAAATTCAAATTAATTCAAGTTCAACAAGTTTTATTTTGCATAAACATAATACACGTAATCGTAAAAAATTTTGCAAAAAGTCAATCACATTTTAGTAAGTGTTTCATTTTATATAATATATGACCTAAATATGTATAATTAATACATTTCCGTGTCGCTCTCTGCATACACAGACTATACATATATGTAAATGAACCTTGTAGCGTAACTAGTATATAAAATTGCGATCTAATTTTTTTTTTATCTTTTTTCTCGTTACAGTCGATCAAAATTAGCTGATAATCAAATCAACGTGCGCATATCTAGATAATTATAAGAATAAAAGACTTTAATATAATTTAAATTAAATTTTGAAAATCAAAAAAAAAATTTTTTTTTTTTCTTTTTTGTATCGAATTTATCACATTTATTGTCAAAACAATAAATAATTATTATAAACGCTTCCGGTTACATAGAATGGTAGAAAGTGATACGTTTAACAAAAATCAAGAAAATTCCGATGTAAAAGACGATCGCCAAATAAATGGTGTTGGATCAAAGGAAATTGAATTGAAAAATTATCCTGCAACTGTAACAATACAATTGAATGACAGCAAAGATAAATTAAAAAATAGCCAATTAGCTGAGTATAAACGTGATCCGGAGAGGGGTAGCTTTTTAAAAGCTGATTTTGAGCAAGCTATCGAATTAACTGGTTATGGACGGTATAATATTACACTAATTTATATTTTATATGAAAATTATTTATTAACACACGGAATTTTATTATTTTCACACACAGGTTTCATTACATCCTACTAGCAATATGTGGTCTTGTAAGTACCAGCGAGGAGATGGACGTCATCTCAATGTCCTTCATCCTTCCATCAGCACAATGTGATCTCGATTTAAATACGCAAACAAAAGGATGGCTAAATTCAATCATATTCATTGGTATGATGGTTGGGGCATACGCATGGGGAAGTATCGCAGATTCAGTGGGCCGTAAAAAAGTTCTAATTATTATATCATTTATGAATGCGATCTGTATTGTTGCGTCCTCATTTTCACAAAGTTACGCATTATTTATGTTATTTCGATTTTTAAATGGTGCTGCGTAAGTATTTTTCTTTATTATTATATATTTAATAATATTATTACTGATGATGACTGAACATCGTATAATTAGAAAGGCTAATACAAACCGGTAATCTTAATTCAAGCCAAGGAAAAAGGTGCTAATATCTTTTTAGTGATATCTGTAATTATTTGCTCAAAATGTTAGAGAAACAATGCTGAAATATATTTATGCATAAATTTGTGTAGTAAAACATTGTATAAAAGTACAGAACAAGTATTACATAAGCCCTAACTAATTTGAATCTTCCGTTCAATGATCATAATTTCGTTATCCACGCATGCGTTTGTAAACTTCAATCAAATTTCGCACGCAAGTCGCACAAAACGGATTTTCTCAACAAAAAAAAAAAAAAACTTTATCATTTTAATTAGCTACCTAACACTAAATTGTGTTAATTAAATTTCGTGTATATTGTGTACATAAACATCTTAAAAAATTAGCAATGCATGAATCATACACAAAGTTTTATTTATTTATTTATTTTTTTTTTTTTTTTGCAACAAATTTGTAACAAATACAAATTATAAACACAAAACGATAATTAAATATTTAAATCGCCAAATGATTTGTTTATTTTGCATTAGATATTTTTCATGTACGATCACGACTCGAAAAGTGAGATCAGATGGTGCTATATTATGATAAATTTTCTATATATATTTTAGATTGGGTGGAAGTGGTCCTGTCATCTGGTCATATTTTGCTGAATTTCAACCAAAATCCAAACGTGGTTCAATGTTAAGTTTTATGGCAGCATTTTGGACACTGGGCAATTTATTGGTAGCCGGATTAGCCTGGTTAATTATCCCATCAAGTATTGGTGTACATTCGCCTGCATTTACATATAATTCATGGCGAATCTTTTTACTTGTATGCTCGATACCATCATTTATTGTAGCCGGTCTACTATTTTATTTGCCTGAATCACCAAAATTTTTACTATCACAAGGTCGTATCGAAGAAGCGTTAAGTATTTTCCGTGGTATCTACGTGACAAATACTGGAAAACCAAAAGAAATGTATCCAGTAAGGGAACTATTGATCGATGAGAAACTAAAACAAGAATTGGAATGCGTGAAAAAAAAACGTGGTAAAGTGTTAACCATGTTGGTCGACATTATGGATAATTCCAAAGAATTGTTTATGAATCCAATTTTAAAATTCACCATCATATCGATCACTATCAACTTTACATTCCACATTGGTTATTACGGTCTAATGATGTGGTTCCCCGAATTGTTCAATCGTTTCGATGAATATACGCGAACACATCCGGGTGAAGATGCATCGGTGTGTCAAGTAACAAATTATGTTGTGAAATCGGGATCACATTCACATGCAGGCGTATGTACCGCCACAATCCCGTCAACTGTATTTATGGAGTCGCTGATAACGGTGTCAGCTGCATTACCTGCAAATGTTATAGCAGTACTATTTATGGATCGTTTTGGGCGCAAATTCTTTTTAGTATTTTCAACCGTATCAGCCGGTTTATGTTCAGCTTCAATGTATTTTGTGTTCAATAAAATGCAAAATTTGGCTGTATCAGCAGTATTCAGTGGTGTAATTTCGTGCGGTAATGCCGCTCTAGATTGTTTAATCACCGAAGTTTTTCCAACTCATTTAAGGTAAACAACACAATTTTAAGAATTTAATAAACTAACTAATTTATTTATTTATTTATTGTTACAGAGCTACAGGGGTCGCTATCTCAATGGTGGCAGCACGTCTTGGCGGAATTATCGGTAATGTTGTGATAGCAACACTGCTTGATATGTATTGCCCAGCACCAACATTTATTGTTGCTATTCTTTTGGCGGGTGGTGGTCTATTGTGCCTGTTCTTGCCGAATACAACACGAACATCCCTTTCCTAGTACTCGCTTAGCCATATTACGTATTAAAATTGTGTATACTTATGTAAATAGTCCTTAATAATCCTATATTTCTAATTAAGCGTAAAATACCTATTATGTATTACTCAAATTATTATTATTTCTCCACTAGTTTTGTTTTTAGAATTGTTACTCACTTCACACACGAATCTCCCCTTCTCCTCTTTGTATATTTCCATCTTTGTTTTTTTTCTTCTTTAGAATTAAAATGTGCATTTAAAAATATATAAATTAAATTAACATGTTAGATGATAATTAAATATTTTTTTTACAACCACACAAATTAGAATGCACACGGATTATAATTAATTTTTATAATTTAAAATTAAATTATGTAAACGGTTTAATTTTCTTTTTTGATATAATTAATATTAATGATTACCTCAAATTTGTATCTATAATATTTAATTTTTATTGTATAGTTTTATATATAAAAAAATAGAAATAATTAAGTTTATACTTAGTTAATTATTAAATGATGATCTATATTGTTATTTTTATTTTAATTAAAAAAAATAAAAACAAAATCTAGTGAAATTGAGAATAAAAAATGTATGTATTAAAAAACAAAAATAAATTTGTAAAAAAATGTATAAAACAATTATAACTATTCAGAACGCTTTTTAATTCAGATTAAAATCTTCTTCACCAAGCTTATAGGACTAAAATGGCGCTCTTAAGTGTTTCAATCGAGTGTATGTCTTCATTTTCACTGCTGACTAATTTTGAGATCACTCTTCACAAATCTTGTTTGATAATTCTCCGACTAAATACTTGTTAACGAACGCTTCTATAGAGGCTAGATACATGACAAATCTCAAGCTTATTAATCTGAGAGTTAATACGTACATATGTCCGTCATGCTAAAATATCGCGAACCACTTGATATTTATGTTAAATTGATTTGCCGCCTATCGGTGTCGAGTTAAAAGAAATTCAATAGAAGCAGTCCTTGCCTTTAGCTTACCCCCCGATTCTGACATTAAGACTCCTAAGACTGTCTTAGCTAAAGCTCAGTATACTAAGATACATTTTCAATACAAATTTGACGTAAAATTTAGCTAGCTAAATAAAATAATTTTTTTTTAGCTGACAATTTCGCTGAGCGGTATGCACCTATGCGTGAAAAATTTGAAAAAATATCAGTTGTTTCATTCAAATCTAGATTGCGCCACCATAAATTCTCCAAACATTTTAGCCGCAATTTATCTCACAAGGACAATAATTGAAGATGCATTTTGACAGTTTTGAATTTTGATTCATTTTATAATCGCATTAGCCACGAAGTAAAATTAATTTATTTTTATATAAAGA
Organism: Tipula helvola; assembly: GCA_963556165.1. Classification (NCBI taxonomy): domain Eukaryota; kingdom Metazoa; phylum Arthropoda; class Insecta; order Diptera; family Tipulidae; genus Tipula; species Tipula helvola. Next base: position 337,730,140 of record OY744481.1, on the reverse strand, counting down.
AGACAGAAGTCAAAATGGCCGACCAACATTACGAAGTCGAGTATTTAGAGGATTCAACAAAATTTATCTCTACACAAATTTTTAGCTTGACGATTTATCTGTAATTAAATAGAGACTTGTGGAAACCGCGCTAAAATATATCTTAGCTCGAGCTGCATACTGAGCTTAAGACATTTTTTGGGAAGACTTTTTTTTAAGATTCCAGATTATAGCTCAGTATGCAGCTCGCGCTAAGAGAAATTTTCCATACAAATTTGACGTAAAATTTAGCGAGCTAAATAAAATAATTTTTTTTTAGCTGACAATTTCGCTGAGCGGTATGCACCTTTGCGTGAAAAATTTGAAAAATATCAGTTGTTTCATTCAAATCTAGATTGCACCACTATAAATTCTACAAACACTTTAGCTGCAATTTATCTCACAAGGACAATAATTTGAAGATAAATTTTGACGGTTTTGAATTTTGATTCATTTTATAATCGAAGTAGCCACGAAGTAAAATTAATTTATTTTTATATAAAGAAGACAAAAGTTAAAATGGCCGACCAACATTACGAAGTCGAGTATTTAGAGGATTATTTGGACAGAAACTTCATTCAAAAACAAACGAATAAAAGTCAAACAAAATCAACAAAATTTATCTCTACACAAATTTTTAGCTTGACGATTTATCTGTAATTAAATGGAGACTTGTGGAGACCGTGCTAAAATTTATCTCAGCTCGAGCTGCATACTGAGCTTAAATTGGTATTCTGATCGTAGCAGTCTTAATTTTTTGGTTGCAAATTCTCCAAAACGTTTGTAGACCTGTCAAACACCAATGTTTTCCTTATTTTCATTAGTTTTTCAGCTTTATTAAGCCTAGTACGCTGTTCAAGTGAAATGAAATTTTCACTGGTCTCCAAAAATAGGAAGATAAATCTGACGTAAAAATTGAGTTTGATGATTCTCGTAAAATTTTATATCGATAACTTCAATTTGCAATTTAAAATCAAAAATTACAGTTGACTGTAATAGGCGATTGAAAAACAAGAAACCTAAATGATGAAACGTCAAAATTTAGCTTCACATTAATCGTCCGGTAAAATAAAAATGTGTAGAGGTAAAATAGAGACATCTGTATTTTGATACGAAAACCCCTATTTCGCTAGCTAAACTGCGTACCGTAAAGTGAAATTTAGCGGTGAAATTTTCATTTTCGTTTTCGTTTGTTGTGTCATTTTTATATGAGAAATTTCATTTCACTTCAGCAGCGTACCGGGCTTTAATTTGTATTTTGAAATATTTTCACTATTGGAAAATAAATAAACAAACATATTTAAATGCTTTTATGTCGATACATACAATTTATGATGACACTTTGTTGTAAAAGCATCATCATTTTGCTACAAGAGAAATGTCAATTAAGACCGTTAAGACCATCAAAATTGTTGGTTTTACATAAGACTATTTTGTAAGACTAATGACAGCTAAGATTACTTGTAGAATACGAAATGGGTCTTAACGTAAGCTCAGTATGCAGCTCGAGCTAAGATAAATTTTAGCACGGTTTCCACAAGTCTCCATTTAATTACAGATAAATCGTCAAGCTAAAAATTTGTGTAGAGATAAATTTTGTTGATTTTGTTTGACTTTAATTCGTTTTTTTTCGAATGAAATTTCTGTCCAAATAATCCTCTAAATACTCGACTTCGTTATGTTGGTCGGCCATTTTGACTTCTGTCTTCTTTATATTATGTGTACCGAATGAAATTTGTGATTTGTACATGAAGAATTAAAACTAAACGGCAATATATAATCATTATTTTTCTGTACTTGTTCTATTGCACATATTGTACAGTTTTTAAATAATCGTATTCATTCAAACTTTTTGTTCATTTTACGGCGAACATTCACCTTTTCATAATCCCATTTATTTTGTATGGATGTGATCTTAAGCCGCATTGGCAAACTGCTTGCCAAACCATATGTTTTTTTGCCAAATTTTTCAACAGCTATGGTAGTAATTGCTCCGTCCAGTTCTTTACCTTTCTTTTTGATGTAATATTGGGGACCTGGAAGTGTCGAGAAATCCATTTTGACGTAGGTCTCGTCGTTCATTTCGAAACAAGAATCTTTTCTTTCGTTCAACCATTTGTTGTGTTTCTTTGCTCGATCGATCCCTCTATTAAATAGTTCAACACTTCTTTTGGGGATTTTTGACTTCTTGTATGTCCGTAGATTATTTCTGGTTTTAGCTCGTTCCACAATCGATTTGGTTGTTTTGGTTTTTCTGGCCAAATCTTGCACAGACATCGAGGGATGTTTCGAAATGACTCTTACAATTTTCTGATCCAACATTTTATTTGGAGCACCTGATTTTTCTCCGGATCCGGGCTTGCGTGATACAGAAAGATTGATTTGACATTTTTTTTTACATTTGTTACCGTATTATTGGAAACACCGGCCAATTTACCAATTTTTTTATTGGTATACTCGGGATGATCATTACACAATCTAATTATTAAATCACATTTTTCTCCTTATGATGCGTCCATTTCGAAACAAATAAAACAAATGTCCAATTTGACGTTTATTCGTTTTTTTAAATTGTTTTTCTACAAAATAACGGTACCAGTTTTTTTCTTTTGCGTAGTAACCTATGAGATAATATAAATTTGGGAATCACAAATTTCATTCGGTACACATAATATAAAAATTAATTAATTTTACTTTGTGGCTACTTCGATTATAAAATGAATCAAAATTCAAAACCGTCAAAATTTATCTTCAAATTATTGTCCTTGTGAGATAAATTGCGGCTAAAATGTTTGGAGAATTTATGGTGGCGCAATCTAGATTTGAATGAAACAACTGATATTTTTTCAAATTTTTCACGCATAGGTGCATACCAGCGAAATTCTCAGCAAAAAAAAAATTATTTCATTTAGCTAGCTAAATTTTACGTCAAATTTGTAATGAAAATTTATCTTAGCTCGAGCTGCATACTGAGCTTAAAACAAAAGTCTTAACTAACAGAAAAAGTCTTACCTAAGACTGTTTTTTGATCAGTGACTGGGCGTCAGAATCGGGCGGTTAGGCCGTGCCCGAATATTGTGATAATACCGTGATAAATAATAATTTGTGAAATTTGAGAAATTATCCCCTTCGCAGAAATTTTTTATTTTTACTGCCCGAATTCAATAATAATTTGTACGTGTCAATTTCCCCGTCTATTGTTTTTAAATAAAATCAAATAGAAAATAATAATAGAAAAACAATAATATGTATTTGAATTATTATCATACTACAGGCTTTTTGTTCAAAATGGTCATAATTCTAGACGGCTTGTAACGAGACGGAGTCGAGTTACCTCAACTCAATCGTTTACAAAGTTTGTTTCCCAACCGCTTATAGTCACCCCATGCGGCATTTACCTGAGCTCAAGGCCGGTAGAGGTAACTTCGTCGTGGGGTTTGGGGTGACGCGGTCGAGAAACCTAGTTTTACCGCATTATTGAAAAAAAAGGACAACTTAGAGTTTGGACCAAAACTTGGTCAACGGATGTATAAATTAGGAGAGGAGGTATGAGGTTTTTTTGGGCTCTTAGGGGAATCATTATGGTGCGAGTTCATCGACCATAGTCAATAATTGTGAGCTTAGCTCTGAGCCATTTGAATGTGAAAGAAATGAAAAATCAGGGGTTAGTAAGAATTATTTTTTTGTGGGGTTTTTGGTGCTGTGTTTCCAGCAGAAAGGGTGAAGAAGCGTTTCCACTTACTTTCTCCCGTCTCTAATGAGACCGCTGGATTGACACACCACCAAATTTTGGTTACTCGTGGTTAGTAGGTTGGGATTTTTTTAAAGGTTATACTCACCATTGTTTCACCTTTTCTTTTCTTTTACGAACGAACAAAAAAATTCTCAAAAAAAAAATTTAATTAAAATAGTTACAGAATTTATTTTTATATTAAAACAAAAAAATTAAACAAAGAAAATTAAATTGACAAAATTTTGTTCTCAGAAAATAAAATTTAACACCAACTAACAACCCGAAAGCAAAAAAAAAAAAAACTACTGTCCCCAAATAAAATTTTGGCGAGGTTTTTATATCATTTTTTCTGCTGATTGACCAAAAAGACGTATTATTTTCGATCAATCAACTCTCAAAAATTCCATAATTGCCCCTGCATTATTTTATGTGGTTTATGGATTATTGTGCAAAGCTTGCTAATAACCGGCACGTTTTTTTGGTTACAGGTGAAAACCCAACAACACCAAAAAAAAGAAATGCAGAAAACGTTTTTGAATTCATTCACCCAGTGGAATTCAAATTGGCTGACAATAACCTTGGGTGAATGAATCAAAGAAAATTGCTAATAAGCAAAACAACAATTTTTTATACACATACTAGCCCAAGTATGTGCGATAAGAATAAAATATGTTTTTACGTTTATTTACGAAACATGAGATTTGTAAATAAACGTAAAAAGAAAATGTGTCATATGGTACGCGCCATTGAGAACATTTTAGTTTTACACTAATTTAGTTGTTGGTTATGAATCTTGTTTATGTGCATGTTTTAATATGCACAACACACGATTAAACCAACATAATTAATGTAATTTGAACATAATCTGTACCCGGATATTGTCATAGGGATTTGTTTAATATTTTAGAAGAAAATACCTTCAAAAGTGGGGTACAGTTTGAGGTGTGGGTTTGGTGGATTGGTGTACTTTGTAACGGGGATGACAAACGCCCGTTACAGGCTCATTTTAGGTTTTCTACAAAATTCCGAGGTATGCAAAAATTATTATAAAGTATTGTAGTATTGTAAAAATGCTTCGAAAATGGACTACATTAATATTATTGGTAAATCCAAGCGACTACATTATACTCGGCTATCCAACAGCCCGATTATTGGACAAATATTATGTTATAATGATGAGGAACGAAGAAACACCTAAGGATATGGGGATACGTTTCACGAAATCACAGATTTTTTACCACGCGAAACGCATGAATGGCAACCTGAGTTAGAACTCATAGCTTTTATATTGTGGCTTGCCAGGGGGACGAGCGATAAAATGGTTGGAGCAGTAACAACGGGAATGCCTAGACAAACAGTTAGGGGGATTGTTCATAAATTATTGAAGTTTGGCATCGAAAAAATTATGCCCCAAGTGTATTTACAAAAAACAACGGGCGAGTTCACGCTCAACTCGCAAAAGAATTATGTGAAAACCTTTAACTATTGAATCATTTCAAGTCTCTTCAATGGGCCTGAGAAGCCAATGCAGATAGACGGCTGCTGTTCGCTCAGTATTTAAATTACACTACAATTTTGGTTTAAAAAGTCAATAAGTTATTCTATTCTGTATTTGGAGGACGAATCTTACCGACATTAATTGTTTAATTGAAAATTGAAATTTATAACCGACTATATTTCAGTCTAGCCATGTCTTCGTGAGCTTGAGCAAAGTACAGTTCCGTTAAGTTAATCATCTAAACCTGCCCTGAACGCTTTAAAATTCATCATTACTTGTACACAGCAATTGTTGAAGATTCCATATTTAGACTTTTGAGAATGGTTACGGCAATCTATATGAACAAAGCAAAATGGCATCGCTGATTTGATTGATTTAAACTAAAAGGCGCTATTTTGACAGTAATATCATAGCAGCTGGAAAGACGGTAGCATGTCTCCCTACGGCTTCTTCCTTGCGCGTATCTTTAGAAAATGGCATTCGAATCTGTTTACCATTATTATAGTTTTTGTTTTCTATATCCCCCACATAACCAAACTCAGCAACAGCATGAGCAATACTAAACAATAAACATAGCATACCGAATTCAAAATTATTATTTTATTATGTATCAATGTATAAGTGCCTTTTTCACAGCTCGCTAAGATGTATGATATTTAATATTTAAAGTATGGGTGCATTTGTCTTTGTTTAACGTACTTCCATTTCAGATTTTTTTAATTACTTGTACTACACATGCATACTTTTTGTGTCTTTTCATTTTAATCTGACGGAAATTGCAATTCGAATTATATCGTATGCAAGTTCGGTGCAATTTGTGTTCGTTTTTCTTGTATATTATAATTTGCAATTTCAGTCGTACCGGATTTTCCGTTCCTTTTTTTACATGAAATTTTTGACTTACCCCCGCTAAAGATGTTTTCACATCAAAAAGTCCTAAGTGTGTTCTACCTCTTGTTTTGCTGTTGCTTATTTCAACTTCAAATCACCACATGTACTACTAAAATATTTCACATGGATCTGTCAATTGTCAAAATGTATCATAGGGAACGACTGTAATAATTTGGATGAGTGTGTTTTATGCCAAAAATTAGTACGTGTAAATATTTAACACGATATTCGGGCACGGCCTAAGAATTTGTTACAAAGTAAATTTGCCTGTTCACACCATGTATACAGCGCATCGCAACACTTCCTCATTTCATACCTCTTTGCCTACAAACTTTGAAAAAATAAATCATAGTTTGTATTGACGATTGTAAAAGTAGAAAAAGCGCCTCTCGAGGAAAAAAGTTAAAATGCGGTAATTAAAAATGGTTTTTCTAGTCCAAATCTGGAATTATTTACAATTATTAGCAATCCGGTAAGTAAAAATTGTGTTTACAGTTCAAAATTGGAATTATTTACAATAATTTCGAACGTCAAATTATCAGGTAGCTCAGTTTATAAAATTTCCACTAGGTGGAATCCGTGATGCTCCAATCGTCAATAGGCAAAGAAGTATGAAACGAGGAAGGTTGCGATGCGCTGTATACATGGTGTAGAACTTTGCAATGTAGAATTTTGCATGTTGTGTATTGTATATTTAATACCGTAGACAGACACAGAATTAATCGTGATTTTCAGTTGTCATTTTTGTCAAAAATCGCGTTGTGGAAACAAAATAATCCGGTTTAGGCAAAACCAACACAAATGTCTTATATAAGCCATATTATTTCCATGACGCACGCATATTATTAAATCCAAAACCTACTATTTTCTGTAAGTGTTAGTGATATTTTATACTGTTTTTGATACAAACTACAATTTAAAATCAAAGTATGTAAAGATTATACTGTATTATGACGCTAATACTTACAGAAATAGTAGGTTTTATTTTGTGTTTGTATGGCAATAATATGGCTTGTATAAGACATTTGTGTTGGTTTTGGTTTAGGTGAAAATCGTGTAATGACAGACGATTGGCATTACACAATTTTCACAAAAAACTGGATTATTTCGTTTTCACAACACGAATTTTGACAATCGGGATAAATGAAAATCGCGATTAACTTTGTGTCTGTCTACCGTATAAGTAACATTACACAAACTAAAACAAATCGTATAATTTGTATAATTTTTTATTTTTTTCAATCTATTGACAGAAAATAAGTTTTGTGTGACAAGTGCCAAAATGAAGGATAAAAATTAATTAATTTTGACAAAATTATACCATTGACAGACTAGGGATTAGCTAAGCGCGATTAGTGAAACGAGATTAGCTAATCCACCACAAATTCATATGCGTTGACAGACCAGGGATTAGTTTCTTGCAGAGAAATAAAATATTATTATGGTGATTCGCTGAAATATAGCTAGTAAAACAGCTGGACTCATTTTTTAATTCAATATTTCTAAGATTTATACATTAAAACACACAAGATTTTCTATTTCCTCAAAATTTATTCAGCATAAATTATTTAAGATGTCATTGATTTTATAACTTCTATCGTAAATTCACGCCACTTGCATTTTCAGCAATGTTTAAATAATTATTTCACATTGTAGTGCCACTTGTACCATCACTAAACCCAATACAACGAGATAAGCTCGATAGTTTTCTAGGATTAGTGCACTAATCTCGATTAGCGACTAATCTTCAAATAAAACGAGATTAGCTAATCTTCAACTTGACACACTACAGCTAATCTCGAAAAAATCACTAATCGCGCTTAGCTAATCCCTAGTCTATCAAGGGTATAAGGCGTCATTCGTATAAAAAAATAATTTAGTGAATTTAAATATATGTATATAGTATGTATCAAATAAACGACAAAATTATAGAGTAGCATATGAGCTTTCAAGAATTCAGCAATTGCGCAAATATTGCAGTCGGTACCAGAAATTGCATTCGATATTGTATCAATGCAGGTGGTGAAAAAAGACCTTCCAAAAATTGATACTGAACTTCAAATTGCGAGAATTTTGCTGCAGAAATAATATTTGAATGCAATGCTGCAAAATCTGCGCAGCCGTCTTAATTTTGAAAGCAACTATTACTGTACACGCAGAAATACTGCACCTCTTTAATTGATTTAATTTAGATTTAATAAGTTTACTAAAACTCGATCTCAGAAAGTTTTCTTCCAATATTCCTGAACTAGCAGACGAAGACTCAACAAACCATCAGTAATTAATACTAGATATTTTGTGGAACACGGAAACAGACAATCTCGAAATGTCATTTGAAAAGTTGCAGTTAAATGCAGGTATTATTACAAAAAGGAAAATTTTGTCAGAAATATGTCAGCTATTTGATCCTCTATATGATTATGCGCACCGTTAATTTTAACGGCTAAGCTATTTATGCAGGAACTTTGGACAATACCAGAGCTAAGTTTCCATTCCTAGGTGCATCATATACTACCCATACTCCCATTGAATTACACGGGTTTGGAGATGCGAGTGAAACAGGTTTTGGATGCGTATTTTATATAATAAAACTACTGATTATCAAGGAAATCATCGTGTTGGTTTAGCTTGTTCCAAATCACGAGTTGCACTATTGAAAAAACAAACTATTCCGCGATTTGAACTCTGTGCAGCCGTTGCTTGTAGCTCAAATTTACCATAAATTGGTTTCAGTTCTCAAAATTAATTTTTATTTTATTTATTTGTGGTCTAATTCAGAAATTACTCTGCTTCGAATAAAATCCGAACCGCATCGTTATGCCACATTTTTTGCTAACAGAATTACGCAAATCCAGGAATTAACTTCAACAAGTAACTGGTATTACGTTCCCACCGCAGTAAACCTTGCTGACTGTTTATGTTTCAAGGGGATTATTCCCAAATTAATTTATAAATAAAACCAGTTGGTAGAATGGACCTCTGTATTTAATACAAAACAAACCTGAATAGAGTGAAAATACAGCATTAAGCTCGGAACTTATTAACCTAGATGCTCGAAAAATTGATCAAATTTGTACTGCAACTACGAGTATATCAAGTGAATTAAATTTATTCCAAAAACTCTCTTCCTATAAAAAGTTAATTAATGTATAATTGCTTACTTATTTCGTTTTCATACTAATTGTAGAATCACATAGACAAGAAGCAATGTATAATCGGTGAATTAGCCTCGAATGAACTTGCTGTTTCTCTTAAGGCAATTCTAAAAACAGTACAGCAACAAGAATTTGCGGACGATATCACATCTCTCCAAAATAACAATTTAGTAAATAACAAATCACTAAAGTTACTTATACCTTTTTTAGGCGCTGATGGACTTATTCGTGTTGGGGGGGGGGGGGGCAGATAAAAAAACACAGATATGATGCTCGATCAGAAATTCCCGATTTTACTTCAGCAGCGAAACACGATTTCACTATGTTACTAGTACGCGATATAACATATTGGATTATTTCGGGTAGAAATTTATGCAAACAAATTTGTAATAATTGTGTTCGTTGTGTTCATATTCGACTAAAATTTACTACTCAAATTATAGGTGATTTGCCTAGAGACCGAGTATAATGTGCAAGGCCATATTGTTGGCATTAATTTTTGCGGTACATGAAATATTCAGTTAGATCAAAGGTAAAAATTAAAATATACATTTGTTTATTTATTTGTTTCTCTGTCAAGGCAGTTCATCTAAAAATTGCTCCCGACAAAATATACTCCGACAATGCCACCAATTTTGTGGGAGCACGCACAAAATTAAAGGAACTATACGAGAACTTTTCTTGTCAGAGTCTTGTCAAGCTGAAACTATACAATTTTGCTCTAACCATAACATTGAATGGTTAACTATTCCACCACGTTCCTCTCATTTCGGAGGTTTCTGGGAGGCGGCAATTAAAAGTGCCAAATATCACTTGCGACGATCAACTGGGACGCATTGTTTAACATTAGATGAATTCAGTACAGTAGTTGTTCAAGTAGAGGCATGTTTTTAAATTCTCGTCCTCTAACGCCCATGTCAAATAATCATTTAGACATGTTGGCACTGTCACCAGGTCATTTTTTAATTGGTACTCCTATAACTGCTCTGCCTGAGCCTAATCGATTGGAAGTGAGTACAAATAGGTTATCAATGAATATCTGTTAGAATTACAAGATCGCTTCCAATGGGGTAAGCCGTCCGAAAATTTAAAAATTGGTGCCTTAGTTATCTTACATGATGACAATCTTCCTCCTTTGTATTGTCCTTTGCATTGTGGCACTGACAATCGTGTTCGATTTGTTACAGTTAAAACTTCACAATCGGCCGTCAAACGAGCAATAACCAAGATAAGTCTATTACCGGTTGAAACTGAAACTGAAAATGAAAAACAACATAACATTTGATATAACTAAATAACTAATCTTCTAAAAATAAATCTTCTAAATTGTAAGTTACTCTTGGATTTTGTCTTGGAAAGATATTGTGGTAATCTCATAACATTCCAAAATTTTGTATTTACAATTTACGGTTCATTGATAAAAATCAATAATGAACCGACAATTGCGCGGCATATTGGGTCCGCCGTTACGTCAAAAAAATATAACATTCGGGACAAAGGGTTACGCTAAAAACCATGAGGCAAGTACATCTACATAAAATAAAAAGACATAAATATTCATTTGCTTAAATTAAATATTTTATTATTAATTTTATCTATTTGTCTTAACTGAATTACAAGACTTTAATTAATGTAATAAATAGTGTGAAATTAAATGTAAAAATTGTTTGTTTTAAACTAAAATCTGTGTGAATAAATTGAGTTTCCTGTAAAGTAATCCCAAAATTACCCGTTGCACTAAACTCGTGGTCAAAAGTGGTGTAGTGGCGTATATCAACATACGTTGAGACACAAAATACCCACAGGACTTTTGATATTTCTTATTTAATCTAGAAAAACGCCGTTTACTAACCAATGGCTGAAGAGATTGCGCATAATACACCAAAACGTTCGAATATTTCTTTAAAACAGATGTTCCAACCAACAACCATTGCCAAAGCCGAAGGAAACATCGATTTGCTATTTTCTTGAGTGTTATTGCTGTTGGTGCTATTGGTAGATATATATTTCGGCTACCCCTCAATTTCACGTATAGATATAAGGAATAACCAAAATTGCTTATAGGGCTGGTTTTAGTTTTATCTTGGACATCAGTTAGGTAGGATCTTAACTTAAAGTTAACGTCGAATTCATTATCCGATGCCAGCCCACTTTGTACAATTCTATGGCATAATCTTTAGATTTCGCGATGGTTGCTGCTCCCTTTGATGCACAAAGCACAATGGAACATGATTTTTAAAACCTCCTTGCATAATCTTATAAGATTGGTTCTCGTTAGCATTAACATCTTTAGTATTTAATATATTGCCCCATTTAACTGTTTCCAAGTAGTCGTACAAACACACGTGGTCGGTGTTATTAAAGTTGTATGTGATTTGTTGACTATATGTACCTAATTTTTTATTTTTTATTTAAGATCCACAGAATCAAATATAATTTCCATCGACTAAATATCATTAACGACAAATGGCGCTGGTGATTCTACAACTCTAAATATCTACTTCATTGGTGAAGAAAAGATCTAAAAAATGTTCACGTTCATTGCTTATGTTGTTGATTTAGTCTAAACCTTTCCGCATCACTTGTTTTAGGTTTAACAGGTTCCCTGCCGGTGTACAACCGTATACCAAGCTTAATAATACATTAAGCGGCCAGTGACCACCGGTATACCACGGTTAATATTATTTACAGCGACCAGGGTACCACTGTTGTGCCACTCTTTATAATACTACTGACGGCCAGTGTATGAAATTATATGTGAATGTGAGTCAACAGAAACTCCAAAAGCATTCCACGCAAAATGCGACTTTATCGAATCAAAAATACATCATAATGTTATATGGAAGTAAGTCATTCACTTCTTAGTCAAATCTCCAGACCACATTTGGCGTGGTATGTAGGCTGTATAGGTATACTTCTTTTGTTGACGTCAATCTAACGTCACTAAATTTATCGGGAGCTGCAAAGTGCAGACGCCAATAAGTACGCCTCCAATTTTTAAGCTGTTTATTGAACATTCTCCGGTTAATGCTTTCGTATTTAGTTCAACTTTTAATTCATCAGTTTCAGCATCAGCGACAGTAACCTTCGATTTGAGTTCAGCTAAATTGGTGTAAACACTGCCTGCGGTATTCCGTAAAAAGAGCCCCTCTACTGCTTGTACTGGAATTTTTTATAAAGATTCCCAATGGCCATTATCTGTAATTCAATATTGAAAAGAATGATTCATCATCAGCACTAAGGCAGTAGGTTATGTAGTTGCAAATGCCACCTTTCTTGGCTTTAGAAATCATACTGATGGCATTGAATTCCTCCAGTTTGAATGTTATGACCGAATCAATCCTACTAATAAAAATCCACCGTATAGCTGTTAGGTACCGCATGGTTTTTGCACCTTGCGTATATCACAAATGCCTTTCGAAGATTTCGTCTTTAAAACGAACAGCTCCATCGTTCTTGCAGACGTTGTTGATGTGAGTGCAGATGTTTTCTCAGAATTTGTTGCCATGACAGTTGTTGCACGTGGCGTTTTATACTTTCATGCCTTTATAGCTCAGGTAGAACAAGAGCTACATCTAATTGTTGCGTTACAATACACTACCTACATACATCTAATTGTTGCGTTTTGGCAGGAACTTTAGGCATTGCAAAACCTTGGAATTTGGCCACCAAATCTTCTTATAGGGCGATTTACTATTTTAACCTAGAAATATAATTTCAGAATTTGTGAAAACATAATGACAAACTATGAAGCGCTTTTGGTGTAAGACTCAGGTTGATCTTTAATTATTATATGTTCTTAATTATTAAACCTTTTCCAAAGAACCTTTACGGCTTATTAATTAATCACCGTGAATCCCCGTTAGTTTTCCTGCTATTTAATTTAGAATTGTGATGAAATTTATCTAAGTTAGGCAATCAAGTGTACCAGTTTTCTGTAATCTGAGCCAAGAATTAATAACTGTAAAAATTACAAAAAAAAACATTTAAGGGATTCTGTAACGAAATTCAATTGAATGAAATTGGTTGACAGCCCTAATAATTCAAAATGTTATACAAGTGTAACACGATCTACATTTAGGGTAACACATACCAAGTTATTTAATAGAGATTTAGGCGAATGTACTACAATGACTATTTGAACACGTCATTTAAAAACGTTAAATTTCACAGCAACTGGTTTTTGAAATGACAAATACAAACCTCGGTAATTTGCCATCGTTCTCGCTTCAACTGTTATGGTGAATTTGTATGGTCAACTAAAATTATAAATACATATTACAAGATTTCTAGTTTGCCGGACTGAAGAATTCAAACTCAGAATTGCATTAATTTTCTAAAATTACACCAGCAAAATGAAAAAAGGAATATTTATTATTCTTAAACATCGGTATAAAATGAAAAGTTTCCTAGCATTCGTAATTAATAATTTTATAATCTCAAAACCCAAGAATTTTGTACAAGACAAAAGTTTAAATTCTCACATAGTAAAATTTCACATATTACTTCCCACATAAATAATCTAAGATTGTTGACAATCACGGCGAAGCAGTAAGTGGCATAAAGCAACCAAATTATCTGGGATAATAGCAGGACAATAAATAACATTTGAACTTAAGTAATATCCAAATTGTCACCTTCATAAAAAGTTGTCTGACTTCCATACTTAGTAATCTCCAGTTACTTCCACTTCACAAAAAATTTAAAAACACTAAAGTTAAATTTTCGTCCAATTTTGATTTTATTCTTGAACACTTTCCATACATTATTGTGGTCAACGGAAAAAATTTAAGATTTATTCGCTTCTCATCATTTTCTCCTTTTGTCTTTGCAACTTCTTCTTAGACACTTTTTTCTTTGTTGGCTCCTCTTCAGCTGCTTTAGGCACAACTTCCTCTTCTGTTTCAGTTAATATAACTTCAATATGACATGGTGATGACATATAGGGATTAATACGACCATGAGCACGATATGTACGACGACGTAAACATGGTGCACGATTTACCTAAATATAATAACAAATAAAAATTAAAGAACTTCCTAAATTATTTTAAGTTATAAATCACGAATACTCACTTGAATATGGTCAATTACTAATCTATCAACATCAAGACCTTTATAGTCGGCATTTGATTCAGCATTTCTTAATAGTTGTAACAAGAATTCAGCTGATTTTTTTGGCCATCTACCTTGCGTCGTATTCCATTGTTTAGCTTGGGCACAACGACCGACACCACCATTGAAACGGCGGAATGGTACACATTCCTTCTTGTCTACAACATTTTTAAGGAAAGCTTGTGCACGATGTAATGGCATATGTTTAATAGCCTGTGCTGTCTCATGTGTATTCTGCAAGTAAAAATATTAGGTATTTAAGTACACAAAAATTTCACATCATTTTATTTAAATTAAAAAACTCACTTTGAAGTGAACTCTTAAATTTGAGCCCCGTGATTTACACGATTTGGTGGCATTATCAGGTTCACGAGCATATCGACCCATTATGAATAATCTGAAATGAAAGTAAAATTCAAATTAGTACACAAAACACAATGTTAGGTTAGAAAAAAAATGTATTTATTTAAAATATTTACACTAAATAAACTTTATCACAAAATTTTTGATGAATTCAATTTGTAAACGCATAAATATATTTATAAACATAATTTCCATGATAATTTTCATTTATTAAAACACGATGAAATTGAATTTATATATAAAATCAAAAATCCGACATACCTATCTTGCTACGATTAAACCGGAAAAGAAAGAAAAAGTATTTTGACAGTTTGACAATTGGTTCGCATATAATTTGGACACGTTTATAATATAGACCACTAGTGACATCTAAGAATAGGTATTATTTATTAGAAATGTAAATAAATAGTATAAAATGTCAAAAATTTAGTCAAAAGCTTTAAAACTGAGTTTTATCTTGATTTTTATTTTTTGTTTAAGATTTAGTTTAAAACTTTATCTTAATTATATATTTTCCGAGTTTTTTTTTATTAGAAATATTAATTAGAATGTAAGTACTATCGACTTTCATTTATTAATTTAATTTTAAAACGGTTGAACCAGTTTAATTTATAATTTTGAAAATTTTTAATTTTTTTGCAAATCAAAATATTTTGATTTTTCTCAAAAGAAAAAGCAAAAATTTTTTTTTTTTTTTTTTTTGTGATTGAAAATAAATCAATAATTTATGTTTACACATTTATCTATTTACATAATAAATTTATATATAAAAATAAAATTAATTTATAATTATACATAAAAAAAAAAACAAAATAATAATGGATAATAAACATAAATTATATTTTATTACATAATAAATATATAAATAATGATACATTTTATTTATATACATATACATAGAATATAATTATTATAATTATATTATATTTTATTGATTTTAGATAAGAAGAAACCCAAAACGAAGAATAAGAAGAAGAAAATACGAAAAAGAAAATCCGAAAACATTTTTGAGTTTATTGCGTTCGAATAGGGATTATGGAAAAAACTCCCAGATATACATCAAATGAGAAACGCTTGTTGTTGAAATTAATTTACAATCAACGTGATATTATTGAAAAAAAGAAAACCGATTCGTTTACAAATCGAGCCAAAGAGAATGCATGGTCGATTATAACAAAATCATATAATCAGTGTGTTAAATTTAAACGGACGACAAAACAATTGCGCCAATTGTACAAGAATATGAAATATGCAGCAAATGTTAACAGTACGTCGACAACAAATTTATCCGAGATGCTGGAAATTTTAAATATGCAAATATTGAGTGATCCAAATGTACGGATTGGTGAAAATTTTTCGGTGAGTACTTTATTTTTATAAATGATTTATTATACGTATTAATAACCCGGCATATAGCAAGGTTTCCAAAAATTCCGTTTTTCATCCATTGAAAAGCGGGGGTTTAATTAATCTTGGGTGTCAGCATCAACGTCCTCACTATTCGTTCATTGGACGTTATGCTCCCCAGGACAAGGAAGAAAGAGTAAAGTTGCTCAGTTGAGTGTATGTAAATATAGACAAATTGATTTAGCGAATTATGTAAAGCACAAATAAAAATAATATTAGTACTTTTTTTGTTTACCTAATATTCTCAAAATTACGATCAGCTAATTGTGAGAATTCACAATTTTTAAAGAAAATAAATTAATTCCGATTTCACTTGTTTAAAGATACATACATTGTAAGCATTATTTTTTAGATAACTGATTTTATTTAAGTTGCATCGTTGTTGAATAATTTTATAAATTTTATTGTTTTTTTTTTTAGTGGACCGAATGTGGTTTGTGTTTGCTGAACTCGGGTTTTAGCAATAATTAGCTCTTTTTCCAACTCCGAAATTAGTTGGTAAAGCCCAATGTATGGCTTTCCAACAATACTTTGTAACCGCCGATGCCAACTCTCCACAGAGTTTTGTGTACGTGGAAAATTATGGTTAAGACCGTTCAAAACTTGGGAGAATAATTGGGTTTTGATTGCTTATTTTGTCGTTTTGGTCCTATTAAATAATTTTTTTTCAAACCAAACTCCTATTTTGCGAACATCCGAGTCGAAAGTTTCCTTTAGTTCCCGATAACATAAAATGACTCCATTAACTGGCACTAAAGATAAACTATTCAATATACGAATCTGCTTACTAAATTGTGTATTATTGCCATATTTAGTGGCACAACCTTGAGCTTGAACTTTACGCCAGATAATCTGACCAAAATGAAACAGGCACATCTTGTATTCTGCTTCCGGGAAAAAGTTTTAAGGGAAGCTACATACATTCTCTTACTCAAAGTCCGATATTATTCGCTTTGGTTTTAAATGAATGTCCCATTCACACGCTAGCTTGCACATTTCGCAAAATGTTTCAAAATATGCCTTTTTGGATTTTGCATAAATAACGGGACCACTTCAAATGTAGCATCCATAAGTCAACATTCCGCCTCGGCAGCAATTTGATGCTCGATGGAGTTTCTAACAGGATCGGGTTCCTTTACTTCACTTTTAAGAACACTAATTACTCTCACTGAAAATCAAGTTTAATACCCATTATCCCATTTTGAAGTCAACTGAATGCAAAATATTTCAATAATTCTGAAGCGTCTTTAAATGGAAAATAGATTAGATAAGAAGTTCTGGCTTAAAATTTTCCAAATCTACACGCAACAATTTATTTTACACTTAATTTTCGTTTGATGTGTTTCTTAAAAAAAACTCATGTCTCAAATATGTGACGCAAAATTTTACGAAATAAAAGAATAATTTTGTAGTAATTTTTGTTACAATTATTTCCGATGCGGCTGTGTTTCTGGAAGTATCTAACGCATACTTGTGCCATGTAGTTTCACTGGGAGCCCAGTCGTTGCCCATATTCGTGGAATTTATTTTAACACGTGAGTTTTTTTTGTACACCAAAAAATCAGTTGAGTGGCGAACATGTTAAGCACAATCCTGTTTGGGTTTATCTAATGCACTGAACTAAAGCAACATACTTGATGTACTGCAATTTACTCAAGGGGGGTTTTATACGATACTACATGTCGTAAGACAAAGTACGATGGCAAACTAACGGTAAATTTTGAATTGCTTTTACGCTGTATAACATGTTGGATAAACTTCATTATTCATTATTAAGTCAAGCAGTAAACATGTGAACAAGGAAAAAAATCAAATGCCCGAACAATGACTGATGCATTGGTTGCAGCTATTATAATCCATTACTAAAAATGCCATTAATAAAAATATTTGTAAAAATTTGTTTGGTTTTAATTATGCACTGCGACAACAACAAGTAAACATGTCAAAAAAAATGATTGACAAAATTCACCGAGTCCGACATACATTCGTTTACATGGTCCAACATACCCGACAAACCGTCAAAAAAATCAAATAAATTTGATTTTCATCGGACATGCCCATTAGACCGTAGTTTTTAGCTTTTTACACGATCGAACTTTTCATCTTATCGAACATGTCGTCCAACATGTAAAGTGTATTGCTTTGGTAAATTTATAAAAAATACAACAACAATTGCATTAAATAAATCCAAAAAAGATTCAGCTAAATCCAATTATTTTTTGAATTTACTTAAATCAAATCCGATTTTTAGTGTTTCAATACCTACATAGCACTAGAATTTGCTTCATATGAAACACATCAAACAAAAATTAAATTCACCGACCAAACGGCGCAGTGGTTAAAGCTACGGCGGTTGGATCATGAGGTACCGGGTTCGAATCCCTATAAGGGGCGAGATGCAAAAGGGATTTTTCATCATCTGATTACGATCGGTGATGACGATAAACACATCTATGACCCCCTGTTGAGAGTGCGGAATCCATGGGCCCGACCCACCTTTTATGTCAGTACTATAGGCTGGCATGAGCAATGCAATGTGCAGGTGGTTTAAACAAAAGCGGGTGGGTCTATAGCCGTACGTCCTCGAGTTGGCTGGCAACGGCGTAAGGTAGGACGGTAAAAGGGAACTGCGAAAGCGTTGGGAGTGCCTAGAGCCCCAGAAAAGATTGCAGAGATAGAGACAAACAAATAAAAATTAAATTCAAAAATAAATCTTTGCGCGATGCTTTCTGAAATTTTAAATCCAAACCTAAATCTAATCCTTTTTTACCAAAGCAATACACTTGTAGTATCGTATAAAACCCTCTTTAGTCACTAGCTTGAAGTTTTTTAATGGCTAATTATCTGAAGTACTTTTCGAGATTTGTTCGTGTTTTCATTGTGTGTAGAAGAATAGAAAAAATGGGTTAATAATTTAATAGAAATTATAAAGATGACATTGATCCAAGTAATTTTGAAGATGATGAAGAAAAAGTATCATATTATACGAGAAAGTAACTTTTCCAATCATATTAACCATGTCAATTTCAAACGCATCGGAGGAACGCTCATTTTCTTGTCTAGAAAGAGTAAAAAATTATCTAATTTTTGAAATCGTAGAAGATTACGAAACGGCATATTTTTCATAACTAGTTGCGAAATGAGGAATATTAATTCACAACTAGCTAGTGAGGAATTATTCATTTCAATACCAGTTTGACTACTTGATTTACAAAAAAATTTGAAATTAATTTTAAATTTAACCATCCCAAGACTTTTTTTTCTCAAAATTCAATAACTTACTGTTTATAACAAAATTAGAAAACATCTTGTATGCAAAACGTTACGAAAATGTCATTTTTTGTAACTTGTGTTATTTTGCGCAACTCGCTTCGCTCGTTTCGAAAATATCCACTATTAAAGAGCGCTACACACGATCCAACTTGTTGGACCGCTAGTCGGCCCGACCAAATTGGATGTTGTCTACAGACAATCCAATTTACCATCCGATTTTTTTATTTTTGTAATAAGCAAGAAACGTCAAAAATAAACACGCTCACAGGCTACTTTTCTTCTGCGTATTGTGACAACTGTAATTACTTTTACTTGTGATTTTTAATAAATAAAAATAAATAATATGGAACATAATATTAAAAAACGGGCACGAATATCTACCAAAAAATGAAAAGAAGAAGAAAATATGGATATATTGAATTATTTAAAATAGCCTCGTGAATCTGTTTGATTGGTAGAGGAGCTCGGACAAAAATACCCTAGGGTAAAAAACCGACCTCGTGAATGCACCTTGAATCCACCATTAGACAAAATCGAATTTCTCCAATTATTTCACAGCCTACTTGAAGTTGTAACGCATAAGAGAACACGTCATAAATATTCCTCTTCTCTTTTTTATATTATAAAAAAATAAATTAAAAATATATTTTTCTCCTTTTTTCTGTTGGTTAGTTGTTTACCCTTTGAAATTCATATAAATGATTAAATATCGTCCGACAACAATGTACACCATCCAACTTGGTTGGTCGGTTGGATGGAATTTCCATCCGACATATCCAATTTAATTTTATCGGATCGACATGGATATACACGATCCAATTTTACATCCAACCCAACCAAATCGGACCAACCAACCAACCAAATTGGATCATGTGTAGCGCTATTTATGGTGGAAACAGACGTGCGGAATTTTTGCATGTAGCAACGCGCGCATTTCTGCACCCAAAATACATGCCGTTAAAAATTGCGTATTTTTTTACGTTTATTTTATACGTACATATTTAATTTTAATATACAATTTTTCTTAATAAATTATTTTGTCACAAACGTATTAATTTGTATCTTCCATTTTGGCAATTGTCAGCAAACGTTTGTTTTCAGTCAACAAACACAAAAAATTGCCCTGAAAAAATGAAAATGTAGAAAAAGCGTACTATATTTGTAAGTGCAGCCTACCAATTCGCAGCTAAATTAGAAATACAACTTGCGGAAAAACTCCTACCATCGGAATACATGTATTTCATTTCATTTAAAGTAGTGTGTTCTAATTTAAACGCAAGCGTTTTTCCGCACGTCTGTTTCCCCAATTACACAAAATGAGGCATTTCCTACCTGGTTGCTTAAATAGCTACTATTTATTTCAAGTAATCGTTAACAAGTATTATTTTTCCTGTCTCTCTCTCTCTCTAGGGGCCTAATTTTTTTTCTGCGCCTGAAGGCGATTATCCGCCACTGATTGCTGGTTGATTTGGTCATTTTGATCATATTCACATTTTTCGTCTTAGATTTCTTAACGCTAATCCATACAGACAGCCATAATCGGCACTTAATTATTTATGTATCTATGTATATTTTCAGATGAAACAAACCAATCCAACCGATTTATCACAATCATCGTCATCTTCCCAGCAACAACAACAACAACTGCAGCAACAACTTCATCCGCAACAACCGTATATGCCAAAGCAACATAATTTTTTTATTAATAATATTATTAAGACTGAATTAATGGATGCCGATGAAGTTGATGATCTCGATAACGATATACTAGCTGTTGCTCAACAAAATAACGAAAAACTGTGTAATTTACAACAACAACTCGAATCAAATTTGGATTTAGCACAATTTGCTGCATCGGTTGTGCCGAGTGGTGGTGGTGGTGGTGGTGGTACGGGTGGTGCACCGGGTCCGGGTGCTGGTGGAGGTGGCGGGCTTGGTAATCTGCCACAAAATTTATTATTTCCAAATGTAGCTCATCAAGTTGACCTAGACGATATTGATGATGATGATGATGACGATGATGATGACGATGAAATCGATTGCAAAACAAATGTTCATGACCTCAAGAAAATAGCATCGAAATTATTTCAAAATCCGTATACAATGAAAAATCATAACAATAGCAATGATAATAATTGTGCGATAAATATGACAAATAATAATAACAATAATAACAATATTAATAATAATCAACATTCGATTGTACCAAAAAAAGAATCCAAAGACGAATTAATATCGGTCGCAATAGAGGAGCGACGAAAAAAAATTGAATTGCTTGAGACGCAAATTAACTATTGGAAAACGTTAACGAGTAAAATTGAAATGTGCGAGAAAATATGTTGCTGTAAAATTGAAAGTTTTCATAATCGGCATAGCAATAATATAAATACAAGTAATACAATTAACAACACCAGTAGTAGTAATGTCACTATTGCTACACCCATTATTAATAACTTAGAAAACAATTAAGAATTTTTAAATTAAGTATACATAAGCATTAATTTACAAATATCGAAATAACAAAACAACACTATTTAAGTAACTGACAATACAATGGAATTTTGAAAAATTTTAATGAAAAAATTGTACAGATCTCGTATAAAATACTCATATCATATATAAATTTTGTAAAAATTAAAATTAAATTAAATATTTCGAGCGTATTTAAATTAAATTTTTATAAAAATTTACATATCACGAACGCGTTTATCAATCGATTTAAAACAAAAAAAAAAACAAAAACAAAACAAACAAACTCCGAAATCAAAAAAACAGAAACTAAATGAAAACACCATTTCGACAAAAAAATTAAAATTAAATTGAATAAGCTTTTTAGAACCGAAAAACAAATCATTGTAATGTTAGACAATTTAAATATGTATTTAAAAAAAAAATCCAAAAACAAACAAATATCTATTTACATATATTTATTTATAAATGAATAAATAACTAAAACAAATTGCAAATGTAATTACAAATTATATACTACTAAATATAATTAGGAAATAAGTGAGATTTTTAATTTTAATTGTTTTTTTTTGTCTGGATTACAGTAATTTATTTTATTTTTATCCTTTTTTTTCTAGAGTTAATAAGAGAAACATACCTAAGTCAAGTCCAAAATCGTGTATACATAAATAATTTAATTTATAAAAATATTTAATAAATATTATTCATGAACAATTATAACATAATTTTGCCATAATATATGTATATTAATATATATTTATTTATTTATATATATATATCAATAATTTATTTATTTATTGTATTTTATTATTATTATTATTATATTACATATATAAATATTATGTAATATTGAATTAAATGAATTTTTTTGAAATGTTGTATGTATTTTTTCATACCAATACATTTTAATATTATAATTAATAATTATTTATTGAATTTAAATATTTTTATTTGTTTTTTCTTTTTTGAAAATGTCGTCATAATTTGTAATATGTCATAAGAAAACAAAAAACCTAAAAAAAAAAATAATAAAAAAAAATAACGAAATATTAATGAATTTATGAAATGTTGTTTATTATTATTATGTATATGCTTACATAAAAACTGTTGACACAAAATTGATTAGTTATTGTAGAATTACGTCTATAGCTTTCAGAAATGGGAAGATCTGTAGCAGTGGTTTTAACCTTTATTGTGCCGTGCCCAAAATTCTTATGCCTTATGAATAAACTTAAATGATAGGTTTTAGTTAGGCAATGCCTCATGCACGAACGTGAAACCGGCATTTCAAACCGTCAAATGCAATTATTGACAAAATTGATTGCTTTTCAATATGAAAATTATTAAAAAAGAAAAACATTGATTTAATTTCATTCAAAAAACTCCAATTTTATATTTTTACGGACGGATTTTTGCTTGACTGCCGGCAAAACATAATATTGAGGCTTTTTCAATGAATTTTAATAAAATTTTCTTAGAATAAGGTGGAACTAATAGATTAAACCTATTTGTTAATAATTTTCATATTGCAAAGTGAAGCAACATAGCCAAAAATTGGATTTGACGGTTTTAAATGCCGGTTTTCCGTTTTGCATGAGGCAACGCCTTAAGTAAATTTTAAAAACGGTTTCGAATTGTTCCAAAAATTGTTCATCAGTGCAACACTGTTAGGATCGCTGCCGGAGAGTTATGATGGGCTAATAACCGCATCAGAAGCGCGATCGAAGGAGGAACTAAGTTCGAGTTTGGTTCGAGTATAATTTTAACACAAAAAAAGATTATTAAGTTACAGGTTTCTTTTGATTCGATTTGGATTTTTGACAACAAAAAAAATTTTGTAATTTTTTTTGTTGTTTTATGTATTTACTACAAAAAAGGCGAATTTAAAAAATTCGTTAATTCGAGGTTTGAAGTTCGTAATACGAGGTTTTTCAACAATTTTGGATGTTCGTTAATTCGAGGATTTGTTATTCGAGGGTTCGTTAAACGAGGTTTACCTGTAATTCATATTCAAAGGAGACACTATCACTCTCCAATTCATTAGTAACTCAAATTTAACAGAGCACTGTCTCAATCGCAAAATCATTAACAAACATTTAAATTTTACCAACAAATTATAAAATAAAACTAGAATCATAAATCGAAATCAAATACAGTATTTTCAAATTCACATCAACAATCCGTTCTTTACAATTTATTAAATAAAGTTTTCAAAGAAGTTGAGGAGAACCAGATTCTGCACTACTAGCCGTTGTCATTATAAGTACAACTAACATACACATCATACTAACACAAATGCACCGAGGTTTTCTAACAGAGCTAGTTCACTTCTAATAAGAAGGGCTAACAGAAAAGGAGCAGTACTGTACCAGCTCAAGTAATTAGCTAGCTATGTTCTGTAGAAGAACATCAATAGGCAATTAACCACAAAACACTCTCCTGTATGATCGTTTCTATTCCTAACACATAGAAGCGATCTTACCATCTATATCCACTCACCAAGAAATAGTAGATAAACCAAATAGATAGTATAGTTAGTAAAATTCAAAAGGCCTATAAAACGTTATACAACATTAGACACTGAATCACATTTAGCCTAGGTTAGATATTAAAGAAACATAGAAGATAATTTCCGACATTCGTAACATTATCTTTAACATTGGCGCTGTAGATAAACTTTCCGTTAGGGCATACGCATCAGTATAGTTATACAATATTTTAAACATTACCGCATTGTTTTAGTATAGTATTTCATCGCCTTGCGTAAAGATCATGCAAGACGCGTCAAATTCATCGGTAAAAGTTAGATTAACTATAGTAAGCCAATTGTTTCCCAGTAGTAGATAATCCCATAGTAACGAGAAATCGACTAATTAGCGACTATAGTATAAAACTAGAATTGCCTCTCACACAATTTCGTAAAGGCACAGTTCGTCCAGTCTATCATAATATTAAAATCAAAATGGTAGCGTTAACAGAGTCTGAGATTCAGAATTTGGTTGAACGAAGAGTACCGATCTTCTATGGCCAACAGGATGTAGACACGAGTGAGGTACACTGTACCATATAGTAAGCATATCAGCCAAAGAGATGACTTTAAAACTCCGGCTTTAGCAGAAACACTTCTTGAAGAAGTTAAGTTGCGGCTCCATGGTAGGGCGTTTACGATTGTGAGGGATTCAAAGGTAAAGAACTTAACTGAGCTTTATCGAGACCTCACAAAGAAATTCCTGCCATCCCACTCTATCGAATCTTTGAATAACAGATTGTACTCAGCTAGTCAGGATGTATCGGAAGATTGCTCTGATTTTGGGGCACGAGTAAAAGGTTTACGGTCTTGACTATGAAGCAGGGGTTCGAGTTAAGTTTGGAGAAGGAAATGGTTTAATAAAGCCATTCCTAGAGACGTTACAGCAAGATCAGGGGAGTCAGAAACGAGATCATCAGAGCACATATGACAATGATCTCGGATACACCATTGTTGGAGTTAATAGAAAAAGCAAGCAGACTGGAGGTTTAATTAGGCTACAAGCAAAACCACAGGCTAAGTCAAATAGAACAGCGGTATGGAAAAATGGTTTGATAACTAAGTAAGGAGCTAGGGCATGACGCCAAGAATAGTCCAAAGAATACTTTCAGACAAAAACAGGCAACTCAGCATCCCTTTTGTGATATCTCCCAAAGCATGGTCATATAATAGCAGACTGTAGGAGAAAGAGGTCGATTGATGCCAGGTACGAGGAAACCCTTTCACAACAACGTCTACAATTTTCACACAATTTGGCAAACAATCAACGCAACTTTCAGAATAATCAACCCAGTAACTACCCTACGAGACTGAACTACACTATATGGACCAACAGGGCACAAATAGATGCAACTACACAAATCCGAACTATCCAAGACTGATAAATCAGACCAAAGTAAACGAATCCAATTACCCAATCAAACAGATATACCCAATTAATAACTATCCCGGCCAAAGATCCAACCAAGTTTCAAACAACTCACCAAGACAGACGAATCATCATTTCAATACCAAGCAAATGCGAAATTATAGCAGGAAAAAGCAAGGTATTAACCAGATAAATGAGGGTCTGGCAAACTTACAAATAAACCACATAGATGACAGTGACCTATCCGAGGACATGATCTGCCAGCAAGGAAACGACTTGGGGCTCGCCGGATAATAACACCATTCCAGCGAGTTGAAAACAGATAATCCCCTTAGTTCTATCTCAGGTAATCCTCTGAGTTCCGTCTCAGACGATAAAATAAATCCTTCGAGTTCCGTCTCAGACAATAGAATAAATACTCTGAATACCGCCTCAGGCAATAAAAAAAACCTCTGAGTTCCGCCTCAGACAATAAAAAATCCTCTGGGTACCGCCTCAGAAAATAAAAAAAATAAAAAAAAATTCTCTGAGTACCGCCTCAGACAATAAAATAAATCAATCAGGTTCCAAATCGAATGATAATATTAAATCAACCCTAATATCAGATTCTCAACCATTGGTTTATGAATGTTCAAAAAGTTCGAGCAGTGCTACAATACCAGCAGCACGAGACGCCAATTTTCTTTAGAGCGAAGAGCACTTACAAGCAGAGCTGTGAAACCCCTTAAAATATTGAGGGGTTCCGGTTCCGGTTTGGTTATTGGATTATTATTTTATTTCGGTACAGTTTCGGTTCTGTTCTTATAATAGAACCCATATTTCGGTTCCGGTTCCGGTTCGTAAAGGGTTCTTAAAATTTATATTACAAAAAAATAATTTTATTCCAGAAAATATATTAGGTAAATATGTATTCAGTTTTTCATAAAATTTTATTTAATTTAAACAACTTTATTAAAATACACTGTCTTTAATTGCAATTAAAGAAAGTGTATTTTAAACTTAAAATTGTTTAAATTAAATAAAATTTTCAAAGTTTGTGATAAAGCGTGTTTATCGGGTCGCAAGATGTCGAATTATATAGTTTTTCATACAATGCTATATACAGGGTGGCTGATGAAAGCCGCTACCAAAAAAAAATTGAATAACTTTTTTTCTATTCAATGAATCTAGTTAATTTTTTTTTTATTTTGCAGATTGACTTTTACATTTAACAAAAATGGATAACTGGGACACTGAAACAAGAATTTGGATTGTCCGCCGCTATCACGCTCTGGAGTCCGTAGTTTCGGTTCAAAGAGAGTACAGGCGCACGTTTGGCGGCAATCCTCCGAGCAGATGGACCATAATGAGACTTGTAAACAATTTTGCCGAGCATGGGACAGTCAACAGAAGACCTTACCATCGAAACCCTTCAGTTCGAACGGAGGAAACAATCGCTGCTGTAGCTGCTGCCATACAAAACAATCCACGTGTTTCGACAAGAAGCTTATCTGCTCAAATGGGTATAAGCAGACAGTCATTACAGTCAATTATGCACAAAGATTTGGACTTATTCCCATATAAAATTCAATTGGCCAACAAACTGAACGCTGCAGACTTGCCGATTCGCTTGGAATTTTGCCAGAAGATGCTTCAAATGGTGGAAGAGGATGGAAACATGTTGAACTGTCTTTTCATGTCTGACGAGGCCCATTTCGATTTAAACGGCAACATAAACAAACAAAATTGTCGAATATGGAGTGCTTCCAACCCACAGTTACTCCATGAGACGGAATTGCATCCACTTCGTGTCACAGTGTGGTGTGCAGTTTCATCACGCTGCATTATCGGGCCCTACTTCTTCGAAGAAAACGGTCACACCGTTACGGTTACTGGAGACCGTTACTTGAGCATGTTGAGAGAGTTTTTCTATCCAGAATTACGCCGAAGGAGAATTTCTTTCAACTCTGTGTGGTTTCAGCAAGATGGTGCAGCTCCTCACATAGCCCAACCTGTTATGACAGAATTGCGACGAAAATTTCCCAATAAATTGATAAGCAGAAACTCCACATTCCGTTGGCCACCCAGGTCGCCTGACCTTACTGCACCTGACTTTTTCTTGTGGGGTTATTGCAAACAGGAAGTCTACAAAACAAAACCAACAAATTTGAATGAACTAAGGCAATCCATTCGAGAAATAATTGCGGCTATTCCTGTCTCAACTCTCCAAGCAGTAATGAACAACTTTTTGGTAAGATGCCGCACATGCATCAACGAGCAGGGGGGGTATTTAAATTCCATTATTTTTAAAACTAATTAAGCTATATTTAATAAAATTGAATGAGCTTTAACATGAATAAAAGAAAAATGAATTCCATACACTGAAAAAAAAATTATTTGAGTTTCTTAATGTAGCAAAATTCATCAGCCACCCTGTATGTACATTTATTTCAAACAAGTTTTAATTTAATTAAAAAAAATATAAAAATATGACCATTCAATTCAGTGCAGTCGTCAAGTGCAATAATTATATTAATTAATATGTTATTTAACTTTTTAAATTAAATAATGGATTATTTATTTAATCTCAAAACTAAGATATCGTCTAGGGAACGAAGTTTGTTGCATTAATTGTAATATTAATTACGATAATATAGAATATATGGGCTACATCACACTACCAAAATATATTTACCCCCAGAAGAATAATATAGTACTGCATTAATTTTTTTAATTAATCGTGGAAAAAAATTATTAAATAATACATACAAAATGTTTTATTTATAATATAAATACATTAAAATTAGAACCCCAGAACCGTAATTAAAGAACCGGTTCCCGGGTTCTTTTACTGTTTATCAAGTAATGATTATAGGGTTCCGGTCGGTTCCCGGGGTTCTTAATTTAATGACGGTTCCATGGGTTCCGGTTTTCGGTTCCGGTTCGGTTTCACAGCTCTGCTTACAAGACCAGTTATCCGGTATTAATACGCTAGAAAGCTTATTATATACACACGGTGAGATCACATCCAATCATCATTTCCAAACCAATATTCCTAATTACAAAACACTGTGTGAGTGAGACTTTTACTTTACACTGAAGTAAGATGGATCTCGAAAGGGAACTGCTTGAAAAGATTTATGGAACTATTTGATACTCTGTGTTTCTTTCAGTGACAACCCTGAAATATATCTGCACTCAAAAGGTAAACTATCTTAAGTCGATTTAACTGTTTTACCTTTTTTAATATTCAACGTGCTCTATCCCTCCTCTATAGCCTCACTTAGTTTGACTTAAGTGGTAACACCTTGTGGCCGAAGGATTTGGTCGCAAAGCCATAGCAACTTTAGTTGACATAAGTGAAAAATGAATATAACATTCAAATTTTTCTAACTCTCTAGAAAAATTATGAAACTTGAAATAAGATGGTTTACCTTTTGGCCACAGGTTAACCGTGGATGGTAAAGCATTTATGAGTTATTTAGCCGATATCTTTGAAAAACTAAATACACTGACGCAGTTAAGTATCGCATCAAAGTCATTTTCATATACGACACATAAATTCACCAGAATTTTTTTTATTCTGTCTACTCTAATTAATTTCATATTATGTTTTAATCCATTTTATTTCAAAATGTGCCAAAAAATATGTTTCCCAGCAGGTTTCAAACAAACAAGTTTCAATAGGTTTTCTTAATTAAACCTAAAATTCATTTTTATTTGAATTAAATTACAGTTTATAGGAAAAATTCAGTTACCTATAAAACTGAAACCTGAAACCTACTTTAAACTGAAGCGTGTTATACCTCTTCGTACAGATATCACATGTTGAAGCCGTGTTGGCATACTAGAAATAAAATGTCTTATATCTTCTTGAGGGATATTTTCCCACTCCTGAACCAAAGTCTTCTGAAGCTCTAAAAGGTTTTCTGAGGTGGTATTTCTCTGCCGTAACTTCCCCCAAGTATGTCCCAAACATGCTCAATCGGCTTGAGATCCGGACTCCTCGCTGGTCGCTTCAGAGTTCGTAAACTGATATTGTCAAGGTAGTCTTATATACTCTTCCGACGTGTGGCCTTGAATTAGCTTGCATGAAAACAAAATGTTTTCCATTACGTGGGGTTCTACGCTTTCCTCTATATACCTTATTGCATTAAATGAGCCTCCACTTATGTTTACTAGTTCGTTACGATCAGTTAGAGAAATTCCTCCCCAAATCATAAGTGACCCACCTCCAAAATTTCTAGATGGACCGATGTTAACTCGTGCGTATCGTTCTCTCTCATGTTGATACACCCTGATACGGTTGCCTGACGTTCCCAAACAGAACCTTTACATCTGAGAACAGGACGTCACTCCAATCTTCAATTGCACAGTGAACGTGTTTTCAGGCAAATCGCATTCGTTCTTCTCGATGTTCTGCCGTTAGTTCTGTGCCTGTAGCGAGTACTCGGGATTTCAATCCTATTTCTTTCAACCTTTTCCTCACGGTCTCTTTTGAAATGCTAACACCTCTTTTATCTGCAAAAGCCGATCGGGCCGATGGACACGATTAATCGGTTTCTGAGAGCGAATAACTTGAGATATCGATCTTGTAATACGGAAGTTTTACGTGTTTAACCGGATGCTGGTCTCCGTTGATTGTTGACACTCTCTTGATAATGTGCAAATATACGGGACGCCATTGATTGAATGGTTCCTGTCAGATTAGGTATACATATCGTTGACTATGTCCTTCTTGCAGTAATGTCACTATTCTTGTTGCCTCTACTTCACAAAAATTAGCAAGAGTGGATCTGCGAGAACTCATTTTATGTAATTTTCAATAAAACTTTTATATTACAAATTCACAACAGAACTTTGCTCAATTTTTAGCTCAACTGATAATTTAAAATAATTTGATTTGTACTGGATTGCGTGCATCTTATGTAAAAATCACCAATACAATCTAAATATTGCAGTTTTGCTTACTGTAAGAGTCTTCGATTTTTTTGTCAATATTGAATTTTATTTAATTTTTTATAAGGAAATTTGACTATAAATTTACTATGTAGGTAGTCTTTTCCGAATGTACTAAATATCTTTTATGTATGCAGATACTAAATAAACAGGTGCATTCATTTATTTGTGTATCAATTATATTTTACTTACCTTAATTATCAGCTAGCTTTAATAATTTAACACTAAATTTCTAATAATTTCTTTTATTTTTAACCCAAATTTGGCAAAGACGAACAATTTTGAAATTAGAAGGAAAATCAAGCAATGCACCAGAAATGTTTGAAATTTACTACATATTTTGATTTTGCTTATTTGAAAACAAAAAGGAAAAATAGTTTTTTATATGCAGTTGCTTACAATAAATAAAACATGTTTGTTTGTTTTTGATCGAAATTTTAGACGTTCTCTATAATTGTTTACATTGTCGTAATTGACGAAAAAAAAAACGGATCTAGATAAAAAAACTGAACTGAGATCAATCCCTACTATGAAGAGTTCAGCATTTTATTATCTAGCTTCCGTTTTTGTGAGTCAATAGAATACGACATTAGTTTCTTGATCTTGATTTCGATTTCGATCGTTTTCTATCATGTTTTCTATTTTTCTTTTTTTCTGATTTTTTAGATTTTTTAGAATGACGCTTTTTAATTTTAGTGCTACTCGGCGATCTGTCATGGCGGCGCTTTTTCTTTTTTTCCTTTTCTTTCCGTGTTCGTTTTTCGCTGTGATCTTCCGATTGTGATTTGGAGGCCGGTCTTTTGCGAGATTGAAATTCTTCAGTTTTCCCCTCATTTTTAACAACAACAACGTTATGAGTAAGTGGTCGTCGACCTATTTCACCGTCACTGCGCTGTACAACATTTCCTGTACCCAAATACTGTTCGAGCGCATCCATTTGAGTTCCAATTAATTTACGAATCTCTTCTGTATGCGATAACGGTGGCTCTTTCGTGGTACGATACTTCATTCGACGCCGTTTTAAGTTTCGATTGTATGCCAAAATTTCAGCAAATGTCATTTTTGATTTAACATTACCCGAATCTGATTGCACCGGAATTGAAATTTCGTTTTCCGGATGGTGGCCGGTTACTTGTATGGCATATTTGTATATTGCAAGTTTCTCATCACGTGTAAAATTTATAACCATATCGTCGTGTGATTGTGGTACATCGCGTGTATCAAGTTCATGCGATGAGCAACCTACAGATAAAATGCAGTTTATTAAAGTTTAGTTTAAAAGTAATTAAAAAAA
Organism: Tipula helvola; assembly: GCA_963556165.1. Lineage (NCBI taxonomy): Eukaryota > Metazoa > Arthropoda > Insecta > Diptera > Tipulidae > Tipula > Tipula helvola. Next base: position 337,698,090 of record OY744481.1, on the reverse strand, counting down.
AAATGATGTTGTAATATTTAATTAAAAAGGATATATTTATGAAAATTCACTGAAGTTTTTACTGAAAAAATAAAAACGTTATCGTAATAATTCTCGTGCAAATTTGTAATGTTAATCAAATTACCCAGTGTCATAAGAGGATTTTCCGCGTGTGCTTTCTGAATAATGGCAGATTGTGTATCCTTATCTGAATTAGGAAAAAATTATAAAAAGAAATATTCGGTATTATAATATGTAGTTGGTCGTAAAACTCACCAATTGTGATTGTTGGAATTCGTGCCCCATAGAAAAACTCCGATGTGCCAGGTAATGGATTATCACTTGCATTGTTTGATTCGAGTTCTAAGTGGCGGGTTCGAATATGATTTTCTAAATTTTTTTCACTCACCTCATGCGATGTATCAAATGGGCAAATGTGTAATGTTTTGTCCTGGAATTAGTAGATTAAATAAATTTTCGTAATAAGAGGAATTAAAAAAATTAACTTAATTTAAATACTCTGATAAAATAAAAGATAATATAGGTACGAATTAAGAGTTTTGAGGATTTATAAGAGTAGCCCTTCAAATATCCCCTATAATTTTTTCAAAGCAGGCATCTCAAACGATCCGTTCTATAGTTCCGCTCAACTGATCAATGTCCCGTATTCCGTAAATTCATATCCTTATCCCGCCAATATTAAAATTGTTCAATCAACCCAAAATAATATTCGTTCAGCTTCAACCGTTTTTAGGGATTAATGGTGGATTCAGCGAGAAAAATTTGCTAGCTCGTGATCACGAATTATTGAAATTTCGTCATCTTTTTTACCCCCTCCAATTTTTTGTTTACTTTTTCTTATGGTTGCTTTTGTAAAAAAGTAAACAAAAAATTGGAGGGGGTAAAAAAGATGACGAAATTTCAATAATTCGTGATCACGAGCTAGCAAATTTTTCTCGCTGAATCCACCATAAATGTTTCTTGGTAAACTTTGATTTTACAAAACATGACTCCTTAACTAAACAGTCTGAAAATAAAAATTTGGACTGGACATTTTATGAGTGGAGACTAACACATTAGCTAAACATGTTGAGTTAATGCAACATGTTTAGCTAATGCATGTAGGCAGCTGCATGATGGGTACAATTGTGTAAGGGGTAACTTGATCACAAATTGCAAGGGTACGTGTTGCCTCCTCGGGGCAACCACTGATAACTGAAACCATTAGGCAGAATGTGGCCTTTTAGAGCAGCCTAACGTACGGCGCTAAAGGAGAAATCCTTGACAAAAAAACCTAATCTAAGTGGAACAACATATGCCGAAGGATGAATGGCTGATAGGTTAATCAGTACAAAGTATGCGGACTCTGGATACCAGGCACCCTCCAGTTTTATTTAGCCTTCCTGTAGTAAAGCTGGGTGACCTAAAGGCGACTTTCCATTCCCAGCAACCCGTCAGAGTAAAAGCAAAACGGAAGTCGGGGCAGGGTTAGTAATATACGGGAATGGGACTGCCCTCCCGAAGTCCTTGATTACCAATGCTACCGTCTTTCCAGTAGAAGTACTTCTTACAGTTAACATCTAGGAGGGAGAGCAATGAGCCCAGATAGTATGTATCACGTATCGGCCGGCAGTATCACTACTTCAAATAAATGATTCATTTTTATGGAACTGAGTACAAGTTTGAGTTCCATTATATTATAAGATTTCCTATGAAAAGTGAAACAAAAATACTAAACCAATGGAACTTGATATATGTGGGTTACCTAAGTTCCATCGATAATTTTGATAAATGGAAAAAAACTTGGAACTTATGAATGAGTTCAATTTTTGTTATACTTGGGACTTGGGTTTCAGCCAAGTCGCCGTTTACATGTTAAATTTAACTCAGACATTTTCAGTCAGATCACTTTCGGTTTAACATGTATCTTTAGTATATGCCCCAGCACTCAACAATAGAACAAGTACACGGAACAGTTCAAGTAATTCAAGAAGCCCTGGGCCCGACTTTAGTATATAAAACAATTTAAATTTTCAACTGAAATAACGCATTCTACTAAAAATTTCGAATAAATTTCAAGACTACGGGCCACAAAAATTTTTATTCGTTATACATTGGAAATTCATACAAACCAAGTCAAAAGTAAAATGTTTTCATTGTGCATGCTTTGTAATACCTAGCTTTGATTAGTTTTCTATTAAAATTGTAAAACTATTTTAAATTGTGTATTTTAATCAATAATTTGATCATAAATGGAAAAATTTTGACAATTTTATTAAAACGTTTTTATCGAAACCATAACCGTGCAACTTTTCATTGAAATTATCGATGCAACATTTAACTTGAAAAGTGGCGCAACAAATTTACACTCAGATTAATTGTTCAAACTGATTGAATTGCAATTGCAGTTTATACAGTTTAAAAAATAAATTAATTGTTAATTTAATTATTATGTAGCTAAATTTGCTCATTAAAAGTTATCAAAAAGCAAAAAAAAATAAAATATGTACATAATAATTTGTACATGGAATTAAAATTATTTCTTGAAAATTCATTTCAAACTATGGTGTAAACGCGAACACAACCATTAATTTTACTCGTTTCCATTTTTAATTTTTGTTTCACGTTGGCAGCACTCGCCGTGTTCATATATTAAAAAGTCATTGTGCATTGTACTTCAGCAAAGCGAATATTTTTTGTGTATTGAAAAAAATTGAGAAAATATACTTAAGATTTTTAGTTAAATTATAAATAATAATGGCTCCAAATGATAAATTTACGGGCACAAGTGTTCCAAATGAAAAGGATAAAGCAGCTACTACCACAGCGGCAGTCGCAACCACAGATACAGCAGATTTGGTAAGACGACATTTTGATCAATAAAATATTTTCCCAGTTTTTGCCTTGTCACGAATTTACATCTAATTTATGATGTTTTTGTAAATTCTAGTCTGATGAGGATCGGGAATTACAAGCAAAACTCTTGTTATTGGTCACTCGACTTCAAGAACCAGCTACGGAACTTTACCTTCCGGCACTAGAAGAACTACGCCGTTTGATACGGGCTTCCACTACTTCAATGACTTCGGTACCCAAACCGTTGAAATTCTTGAGGCCACACTATGAATCTATGATCGAAATTTATAAGAATATGTCTGACCAGAAAGCAAGATTTACTTGCGCTGATATTATTTCGGTATTAGCGATGACTATGGGAACTGGAAAGCAATGCTTGGTATACCGTTTCCTAGCTGACCCCAACGATCAAATTGGTGACTGGGGACATGAATATGTACGGCATTTATCTGGCCAAGTCGCCTCGAATTGGGTAGAGTCAGAATCGACTGTAAATTCACGATTAATAAATCTCGTGAAACAAATTATACCTTACAATATGGCACATAATGCGGAATCAGATGCTTGTGATTTATTGATGGAAATAGAGAAGCTTGATCTTCTTGAAGATTATGTCGACGAAAATGCTTATCCACGAGTTTGCCTCTATCTAACCAGTTGTGTTCCGTATGTTGGGGATCCAGAAAATGTAAATCTGTTAAAATGTGCTCTCCAATTATCAAGGAAATTTAATCAGTACACACAAGCCACGCGTCTCGCATTGATGTTGAATGACAACGAGTTAATTGAAAATATTTTCTCATCGTGTAAGGATACTGCCGTTCAAAAACAATTGGCTTTCATGTTGGGACGACAACAAATTTTCTTGGAACTTCAAGAAAATACCAATGATTATGATGATTTAATGGAAATCATGTCAAATTCTCATTTAAATAATCATTTCTTGAATCTCGCCCGAGAATTGGATATCATGGAACCGAAAACGCCAGAGGATGTCTACAAATCACATTTGGATAATTCACGTACATCATTTGCATCGTCCCAAGTGGATTCGGCGCGTCAAAATTTAGCCGCCAGTTTTGTAAATGGATTCGTTAATGCCGGTTTCGGACGGGATAAGCTATTGATGGAGGATGGCAATAAATGGTTGTACAAAAATAAGGAACATGGCATGCTTTCGGCTACAGCCTCATTGGGTTTAATTTTGTTATGGGACGTGGATGGCGGCTTGAGTCCTATCGATAAATATTTATATTCGGCTGAGGATTATATCAAGTCTGGGGCTCTATTAGCTTGTGGTATTGTTAATTGCGGTATTCGAAATGAAGTCGATCCAGCCTTAGCATTGTTGTCTGATTATGTGTTGCATTCAAATAATACAATGCGGATTGGCGCTATTTTAGGTCTTGGTCTAGCTTATGCAGGATCAAATCGATCAGTTGTACTTGAACTGATTAGCTCAGTATTCAATACGGAACGTCGCAATGGTGCAACCATGGAAGTAATGGGAATATCAGCCCTCGCTCTAGGTATGATTGCAGTAGGCTCTTGCAATTCTGAAATAACCGAGACTCTGTTACAAACAATCATGGATCGCAGTGAAAGTGATTTGAAAGACACCTACTCTAGATATTTGCCACTTGGTCTTGGATTAATTTATTTGGGTCGCCAAGAAGCCGCCGAAATAGTCATTGCTGCTCTAGAAGTAGTGCAGGAACCCTTTCGGTCTATGGCAACAACACTTGTATCGATTTGTGCTTACGCCGGCACCGGGAATGTGCTAAAAATTCAACAACTGCTCCACGTATGTTCAGAACATTACGAAACATCGACTGAATCGGAATCATCCTCGACTAAAAAGGAGAGTGCCGCTGCAGCTGCAGAGAAAAAAGAATCGACTGATAACGCTGCGGAAAATAAATCATCAACTCAAGCTGTTGCTGTACTCGGTATTGCTTTAATCGCGATGGGTGAAGAAATTGGTTCCGAAATGGCATTCCGTTCGTTTGGAAATTTATTACGCTACTGTGAACCGGTTATTCGACGGGCGGTTCCATTGGCACTAGGCCTAATATCTGTATCAAACCCAAAATTAACAATTTTGGATACGTTAAGTAAATTTTCGCATGACAGTGATGCAGAGGTGGCGCATAATGCCATATTCGCGATGGGCCTTATTGGCGCGGGGACAAATAATGCCAGATTAGCGGCTATGTTACGGCAATTAGCGCAATATCACGCCAAGGATCCAAATAATTTATTCATGGTAAGAATTGCACAGGGGCTTACTCATTTAGGCAAAGGAACAATGACATTGAGTCCTTATCACAGTGATCGTCAGTTAATGAGCCCAGTTGCAGTAGCTGGCTTAATGGCTACATTAATTTCATTCTTGGACGTTAAAAATAGTAAGTTAATTGTTTATATAAATTTTATAATTTCTAACCAATTCTAAATTTTTAGTTATCCTTGGACGTTCTCATTACTTGCTATATACATTGGTAACGGCTATGCAACCACGAATGCTTGTCACTTTTGATGAAGAATTAAATCCACTTCCAGTACCTGTTCGTGTTGGTATGGCAGTTGATGTAGTTGGTCAGGCTGGTAAACCAAAAACTATTACCGGATTCCAGACGCATACCACGCCAGTATTGCTTGCTATGGGCGAACGTGCAGAATTAGCAACTGAAGAATATTTATCGCTTACCCCAATAATGGAAGGATTTGTTTTATTGAAAAAGAATCCTAATTATGATCCTTAAATTTTGTGAAATTACTTGTATTTTATTTTTTTTTTTTAAATTAAAATCACCGAATCAAATATGAATTTATTTTATTAAGAAGCAGAGGAACTTGAGACTAAGTTTTTCTTCAAAAGGTGCAGTAATTATTTACCAAAAGGTACATATTTGGTAATTTGTTGAAACGACGGGGCTAGCAAATGCTAGTTGAACCCTAGAAAACAATAGTTCTACCATCTGCTTAGATAGGCGTCAAGAGCACATTTTACCTAATGAGAATGGGCTGTAACAATAATATCTATAAATGCCCCTTTTCAACTGAAAACGCACCAAATATAAACGTCAGATATATATCATTTCTTTACCCAACTGAGCTGCAAATTTACTACCGCTCTACATAGCTACATTTACCTAAAAATAATACACAACAAAATATACTTACTGCTATTTTAGATAAGAAAAATTCCTTTTCCCATCCCAATTCTTTTACAATACTATCTAAACTAGATTCTAGCTGATTTAAATCATTTTTAAACTTTTTAAAATGCTCGTCCATTTTTTCAAATCAACAAAAATTTGACACTGACAGTGACAGTTGACAGATAACAAAACTTGTAGTGCTGCCAGCGGGTTTTGTTAACCTGTAGACTGGTAGTACCCATGCTAAATCAAAAAAAGTTGACTTTACAGTACATGAACAAATTATATGTACAAGTAGGAAATCTAATCGGAGTCAGTTAAAATAAGTAGGCTTTTAAAAAAGAAAAATGGTACATTGAACAATGTTCATTGCAATGTTTCGATCTCGAGGAAGAGCCTGGGTATTGCAGCAGGCCCGTATTCTTGAAATTCAATGAAAAAAATCGCCGGTGACTTTGGTATAAACCAATTTAAATTTTCCACTGAAATGACGTATTTCACCAGAAATCACGGGCGAGTTTTTTCGGTAAATTTCAAAAATACGGGCTCAGATCACAAATCACTTATAATAGATTACGCCTTGCGCACTTTGCCTATTTGGATCATAAAATAAACGGCATAAAATAATGACGTCAAATGAGAGTGAACAGTTTTGTTTCACAATATTGTTGTATGTAATTGAATCCAAAAATTAAATTAAATCAAATAAATAACGAAGTGCACCGTATTTAATTATTGTAATAATATTATAAATAATTGTCCATATAGTTTTCCTTCTTTTCCAACAAATAAGAGATTGTTGAAAGCATGGATCCTATTTTGTAAGAGGAAAGAAATATTCAACCAGAATACATCCATATTCAACCACAATACATCCATATAATCATATATTATACATTTATTAGACAAATTCCTTATTTTTCATACATTTTCTTTGCAATATCTTACTAGCAACTCTCAGTTGACGTAATGCGCAGTAAACTACGAAAACGAAATCCACGAAGGCGTAATCTATTATAAGTGATTTGTGGGCTCAGATACTAAATTGTTCTCTAAGGCAGAGGAGCCATCATCGCCGACAAAGATCTGTATGTGTCTCTGTTGTGCCCACCAAAAGGTTACTCACGTAATCGGAACGTAATCGAGCCAGCTTACCCGCTTACATGCATAAGATTATTAATTCGCATTCATTTCTCGTTACTCATCTTTCGAATGACATCCATCGCCACAGTTCGTAATCATCCGTCAGGATACAACACTCACTCATTTCTTTCTTTAACATTACACAACGTATCAAGCGTTAGTTTTCGCTGTAAGATTGCTACTTCACACTGGGTTTTGTTAGTCAATGCGTTGCAAACTGGTGACATCTCGCATAAGAAATTGCATAGGTTGAAATATTTGACAACGGTTCATACTGGCTGTATTGCTTCTGGTGTTATAGTGGTAAAATATTCTCGATGATTGTCCACTAATAGATATTTTGTTGATGTTATTCTTATTATGTGTGATTACGATAGATGTCAGGAACTGGGATTACAGCTAGCAGATTATAATCCGCTGCAAGGAACAGCGTGCTACGCATATCTATGATTTGATATACATACATATATGAATAAGGTCATGAATGTTGTGGCCAGAGATGGTTATTGAATTATTGATAGAAGTGTGTATTAACGAATAAATTGCAGCTGGTCTTCTAATTGTGACGGTGCGAGTATCGATCGATGGATACAAAATGCTTTGATGTGCATAGTGAACAAGATCAAGTAGGCCCTGTTACGTATCTTCTAAGTTATTTAATATTAAGGTCATCTCGATCACGCTCAATAATATTAATTGAACCCTTTCCTCATATGTTCGATATTCGTTCAGTTGTAAGATTTCCAATCTGATCTTTGAGCAGATTGTTCAATGATATCATTGTGAGGTTAGAATTATGTTTCACCGGCTTGATTGGGTTGTCGATTATTACGTCTGCTTTTTCATTAATTCCATTAGATAATTTTCGTTATTGTTGATGTTCTCAAATCGGGTTTCATTCTCGTTAGCCTCGCGCTGGGTTAGAATTCTCGCCATGTGCTTGCCTAAAGGCTTCAATCTATCTTCCCAATAGCTCGTCATGTTGTAATAGATCACTAAAGTTCACTTCATGGCTACCAACTAGAGTTTGCCTAGACCCTCGAAATATATGCCTGTCGAGTAATTAAAATGGGTAACCTTGACCTGGGCTTGCCCTAGCTAGTATGTAGTAAATTGAGTGTATCGCTAATGTAAGATGATTTACGTTACATTCATTCTTTGCTGGCCTATGAGTCTGCATTCTTGGTTTTTGGTTGTCCTTTACGGGCAGCGGTAGTCTATTTTCGAAGGACTGCGGATGGTCATTTAGTTTTTGTGGGATTGGTAGCTGTTGAGTCATGTCTGTATCTTTAACTACAGCTAATGAACGGGATCATCCTTTTGCAATGTATGTTAATGAAGTCCTTTGGCTTGTTATGGGTAGGCAGCATATTTTAGTTATATCTCTTTTAAATGTGTTATTTCTGTATTTAAGTGTGACTACCCTAACAAGTCCATGTACTGAATGTAGCTTAACGACTTTTGCTAGTGGCCAGTGCTTGGGGGTAATTGTTCATCTTTGAGGATTACTAGTTCTCCCAATTGAAGGTTAGGTTGGTTTTGCAACCATTTTGGCCTTCGCTGTCGTCGTGAGAGATAATCCGTATGCCGCATGTTTTCCAGAATCCTTGACAGAGTTCGGTCAGCTAATTCCGTCTTGTGAAGGTGTGGGTACTATAAGGAAGTGTAGGTACAAAAAAATTCATCTGTGCTGTTTTATCCTTAATTACAGCCTCTTGTTGCTTTGCCTGCCTTTGTAGTTGATTGTCTGCTATAACGAAATTTGTGACGCAACCATTGAATATTTTCCGACAGATTCCTCTTCTTGGTACGAACCGTCGGTATGCGGTTCAAAAAGGATCTGCTGACAGGTCACATTACATATTCGAGGTTGATTGCCTTCGTGGCTAGGCATATGAATGTGGCAATATAGGCCTTTGTTGCTTTATTACAGCGACCTTTCCATAATTTTATTCTAATTGAGCCTGTATAGTCTATCCCGCTATTATTTCGTGAATGGTGGTGCTGGCGTTACTCGTTTTTTTGGTAACATACCCATTAGCTGGTGCGATATGATAACGTTGCTTGAAGTGTTTTTAAATAAGCTTCTCTGATGAGCAATCTTGACAACTTGTGACCTCGGGGGAGAATTATTAGATGTTTTTCTTCAAATAATAGAATATAATTGGTTGGCTTCTCCCGACTCTTAGCAATAACGTTATAATTGTACTGCTCCTTGGTAAGTTTTGATTTGCTTTTAATTTTTTAAACTCTGGTTCAAAAGCTTCTTCTGTGTTCCTAATTATTCTATTTTCCACATTTACAAAATTATTAGGCACCCCTATTTTCTCGCAACAAAAGTTTTATGATGTTGTGGCTTTCCTCTTATCCAGCTTAAAACAGCTGTGGCATCGCTCCGGAAAATTGTTGATGTTCAGTGCATGTACAATATTTTTTATAGCAATTTAGAAAGTAGTAATGCGGCATTCAGCTCTAATTTTGGTAGCGATATTGTTTGGTTTAACGCTGCAACCTTTGTTTTGGCAGCAATTAACATAATTTCATTATTTTACTGTATACTACTACAGCATAAGCTTTATTAGAGGAGTCACAGAAACCATGTAATTCAATTTAGCGCCGCTTGTGTAATTTTCTAACGGTGTATTCCAATTTCTTCAAAGTGCGGTAGTTCCATTTTTAGTTTAACCATCTGCTTGCAAGATTTATGTGGAGTTCTTTATCCCATCCTCCTGCCCATAAATCTTGAAGAATTTTTGCCTGGATCACCACTGATGCTAACCATCCTAACGGGTCGAAAAGCTTTGATGCCTCTAATAAGATTGTTCGTTTGGATATTGTTGTTTTACCTTCTGGCAAAGATACTTTAAATTGAAAATTACCTGTTGAACAATTCCAGAGGAGCCGAAGTGTTTTTACTGTATCATTAAATCCTATTGTGTAAAGTCTAGTTTCTCTCAGGTTTTCGGGAAGTTCTTCTAATATTTCCTGAGGTTGAAACCTCCACCTACTGTCAGAAACTGTTCCATATAGGTGATAGTTTTAAAATTTTAATCTATAACTGCTCATTGGATTTTAGTTTCTAGTCGCGAGGATTCGTTGAGAATCTTGATTTTTGCGGGTCGGGCTATTTTGATATGCCTGAACATTTTCCCGATGTCTGCTATGTTTTTTCCATTTGATCAATATTGCTGTTAAGTTGTCTTGTAAGGTTGGACCTATAAGCATAACTTCATTTAGTGATATGCCTGTTAGTGTTGTGCAGGAAGCATCAAAAACTATTCTCGAGAAGCATCTGCCATACAATCATCTTTAATGAGTTCCGTATGGTTTAGTTGGATGTATTCGTTCATGAATTTGTATATTCATTGTTAGTCTTCACTCTTTTTGCTTATATCTGAAACAATCTAGCTGCTGCTTTGCCTTCAGATTCTCCTATTCCCACTTAATTGAGTTTGTTGTTGTCAAGTGGTATCTGAACCTCAAATCATTCCTTTTTTAACCGCTTGTGTGTTTCTTTATAGTACTGTTCACATTCGATCTCTTCAGCAGTTAGGCTTCGTTTAGGATGCAGTTCTTCGGATTCCCAAAAGCATTTTAGCGTTTGCATATGTCCGCTAATGTGACGAGGCTGTTTAACCGAGTGATTGGGAGCTGCTGTTTTGATTTAGACAACCATCTGATTTCTTTCGGAAATACTCAGGTCTTTGAAACGCGGACATGAATCGGTTTTGTGATTTTTCTGACAGCATATGCAAATATTACTTGGCCGTGTGGCAGCTGCGAAAACGCGTTTTAGCGGTTGAAACTTTACTTGTTGGTTTGGTATTGATTTGTTGTTACAGATTGCTTTCAAAAATTGGAAATGATTTTCTAGAAATTTCAAAAACTGGCTTGTCGTGACTCGTCCAAATTTTTTAATAAACTGAAGATAATGAAAGGACCCCATATCTCGATGTTGATGACTGCATTCTTTATGGCTTATAGATACTCGATTTTTGTGTCGTATAAGGATTTGATCGGAGCTGCAAAAAAAATAAAAATACTCACCCCAATACAAAATGTGACTGGAATGAATGACTTTTGATTACTAACAAAATAAATTTCTAATTTTATTTCCACATTTAAGACACCATGTTGAAGTGCAAAATTCATGGGCCACAACAAGCTGGCACGGCGCCACGCAATCTGCGGGTGATCGTCCTCGATTTGGCTACTGCGTAATGCAGGAC
>OY744481.1:335562064-335886519 GCA_963556165.1 Tipula helvola | reverse complement strand
ATAAAAAATTAAAAGGCTTCCGAAAACAGACCGATTATCTAAGTTTTTTAAAGAACGGATCGGAAAAAAATGAAAAATACTTTAATACGTGCGCGTTTGATGCTTTTATGCAGTGCATCCAAAATGTTGACCGCACTCAACTCCAAACACAAGAAAATGAGTTGGTAAAAGTAGCAAACGCTTTATCAGAAAGCGATATTGAAGTAGCTAATGAAAACAGGAGTATTATATTAGCCAAATTATATGGTTTAAGCTTTGACTGTACAACCAATATCACAAAAATATCTACATATTTTTGTAAAGAAATGAAATATGGAAGCGTACAAACAGAAGCAAAATGTAACACTTGCGATAAATGTTCATAAGATATTTATGAATATATTCGTATTAATTATGATAAATTAGATTATGATAATTCATTAAATTATATAATTTTAAAAATATTATAATGCCTTTCCAATGCTTCTCTTTGGAAAAATCGAATTCAGATGTAATTCAAAATACGCTGATAGAACTTATAGATGATATTAATATGAAAAATTATTAAACCGAAAAATGTTTTTCAAGATATACAGCAAAATTCCCGGGTTGAGAAATACGGATGCCAACAGGCGGAAATTCGAGAGAATTCTTAAAAATAAAGAATTTCTGGAGACCCTAAAACAAAAAGTTATAAATATTGAACAAAATACACGTCGAACAAAACGACGATCTTCATTTAATAAAAAATTAAAAGGCTTCCGAAAACAGACCGATTATCTAAGTTTTTTAAAGAACGGATCGGAAAAAAATGAAAAATACTTTAATACGTGCGCGTTTGATGCTTTTATGCAGTGCATCCAAAATGTTGACCGCACTCAACTCCAAACACAAGAAAATGAGTTGGTAAAAGTAGCAAACGCTTTATCAGAAAGCGATATTGAAGTAGCTAATGAAAACAGGAGTATTATATTAGCCAAATTATATGGTTTAAGCTTTGACTGTACAACCAATATCACAAAAATATCTACATATTTTTGTAAAGAAATGAAATATGGAAGCGTACAAACAGAAGCAAAATGTAACACTTGCGATAAATGTTCATAAGATATTTATGAATATATTCGTATTAATTATGATAAATTAGATTATGATAATTCATTAAATTATATAATTTTAAAAATATTATAATGCCTTTCCAATGCTTCTCTTTGGAAAAATCGAATTCAGATGTAATTCAAAATACGCTGATAGAACTTATAGATGATATTAATATGAAAAATTATTAAACCGAAAAATGTTTTTCAAGATATACAGCAAAATTCCCGGGTTGAGAAATACGGATGCCAACAGGCGGAAATTCGAGAGAATTCTTAAAAATAAAGAATTTCTGGAGACCCTAAAACAAAAAGTTATAAATATTGAACAAAATACACGTCGAACAAAACGACGATCTTCATTTAATAAAAAATTAAAAGGCTTCCGAAAACAGACCGATTATCTAAGTTTTTTAAAGAACGGATCGGAAAAAAATGAAAAATACTTTAATACGTGCGCGTTTGATGCTTTTATGCAGTGCATCCAAAATGTTGACCGCACTCAACTCCAAACACAAGAAAATGAGTTGGTAAAAGTAGCAAACGCTTTATCAGAAAGCGATATTGAAGTAGCTAATGAAAACAGGAGTATTATATTAGCCAAATTATATGGTTTAAGCTTTGACTGTACAACCAATATCACAAAAATATCTACATATTTTTGTAAAGAAATGAAATATGGAAGCGTACAAACAGAAGCAAAATGTAACACTTGCGATAAATGTTCATAAGATATTTATGAATATATTCGTATTAATTATGATAAATTAGATTATGATAATTCATTAAATTATATAATTTTAAAAATATTATAATGCCTTTCCAATGCTTCTCTTTGGAAAAATCGAATTCAGATGTAATTCAAAATACGCTGATAGAACTTATAGATGATATTAATATGAAAAATTATTAAACCGAAAAATGTTTTTCAAGATATACAGCAAAATTCCCGGGTTGAGAAATACGGATGCCAACAGGCGGAAATTCGAGAGAATTCTTAAAAATAAAGAATTTCTGGAGACCCTAAAACAAAAAGTTATAAATATTGAACAAAATACACGTCGAACAAAACGACGATCTTCATTTAATAAAAAATTAAAAGGCTTCCGAAAACAGACCGATTATCTAAGTTTTTTAAAGAACGGATCGGAAAAAAATGAAAAATACTTTAATACGTGCGCGTTTGATGCTTTTATGCAGTGCATCCAAAATGTTGACCGCACTCAACTCCAAACACAAGAAAATGAGTTGGTAAAAGTAGCAAACGCTTTATCAGAAAGCGATATTGAAGTAGCTAATGAAAACAGGAGTATTATATTAGCCAAATTATATGGTTTAAGCTTTGACTGTACAACCAATATCACAAAAATATCTACATATTTTTGTAAAGAAATGAAATATGGAAGCGTACAAACAGAAGCAAAATGTAACACTTGCGATAAATGTTCATAAGATATTTATGAATATATTCGTATTAATTATGATAAATTAGATTATGATAATTCATTAAATTATATAATTTTAAAAATATTATAATGCCTTTCCAATGCTTCTCTTTGGAAAAATCGAATTCAGATGTAATTCAAAATACGCTGATAGAACTTATAGATGATATTAATATGAAAAATTATTAAACCGAAAAATGTTTTTCAAGATATACAGCAAAATTCCCGGGTTGAGAAATACGGATGCCAACAGGCGGAAATTCGAGAGAATTCTTAAAAATAAAGAATTTCTGGAGACCCTAAAACAAAAAGTTATAAATATTGAACAAAATACACGTCGAACAAAACGACGATCTTCATTTAATAAAAAATTAAAAGGCTTCCGAAAACAGACCGATTATCTAAGTTTTTTAAAGAACGGATCGGAAAAAAATGAAAAATACTTTAATACGTGCGCGTTTGATGCTTTTATGCAGTGCATCCAAAATGTTGACCGCACTCAACTCCAAACACAAGAAAATGAGTTGGTAAAAGTAGCAAACGCTTTATCAGAAAGCGATATTGAAGTAGCTAATGAAAACAGGAGTATTATATTAGCCAAATTATATGGTTTAAGCTTTGACTGTACAACCAATATCACAAAAATATCTACATATTTTTGTAAAGAAATGAAATATGGAAGCGTACAAACAGAAGCAAAATGTAACACTTGCGATAAATGTTCATAAGATATTTATGAATATATTCGTATTAATTATGATAAATTAGATTATGATAATTCATTAAATTATATAATTTTAAAAATATTATAATGCCTTTCCAATGCTTCTCTTTGGAAAAATCGAATTCAGATGTAATTCAAAATACGCTGATAGAACTTATAGATGATATTAATATGAAAAATTATTAAACCGAAAAATGTTTTTCAAGATATACAGCAAAATTCCCGGGTTGAGAAATACGGATGCCAACAGGCGGAAATTCGAGAGAATTCTTAAAAATAAAGAATTTCTGGAGACCCTAAAACAAAAAGTTATAAATATTGAACAAAATACACGTCGAACAAAACGACGATCTTCATTTAATAAAAAATTAAAAGGCTTCCGAAAACAGACCGATTATCTAAGTTTTTTAAAGAACGGATCGGAAAAAAATGAAAAATACTTTAATACGTGCGCGTTTGATGCTTTTATGCAGTGCATCCAAAATGTTGACCGCACTCAACTCCAAACACAAGAAAATGAGTTGGTAAAAGTAGCAAACGCTTTATCAGAAAGCGATATTGAAGTAGCTAATGAAAACAGGAGTATTATATTAGCCAAATTATATGGTTTAAGCTTTGACTGTACAACCAATATCACAAAAATATCTACATATTTTTGTAAAGAAATGAAATATGGAAGCGTACAAACAGAAGCAAAATGTAACACTTGCGATAAATGTTCATAAGATATTTATGAATATATTCGTATTAATTATGATAAATTAGATTATGATAATTCATTAAATTATATAATTTTAAAAATATTATAATGCCTTTCCAATGCTTCTCTTTGGAAAAATCGAATTCAGATGTAATTCAAAATACGCTGATAGAACTTATAGATGATATTAATATGAAAAATTATTAAACCGAAAAATGTTTTTCAAGATATACAGCAAAATTCCCGGGTTGAGAAATACGGATGCCAACAGGCGGAAATTCGAGAGAATTCTTAAAAATAAAGAATTTCTGGAGACCCTAAAACAAAAAGTTATAAATATTGAACAAAATACACGTCGAACAAAACGACGATCTTCATTTAATAAAAAATTAAAAGGCTTCCGAAAACAGACCGATTATCTAAGTTTTTTAAAGAACGGATCGGAAAAAAATGAAAAATACTTTAATACGTGCGCGTTTGATGCTTTTATGCAGTGCATCCAAAATGTTGACCGCACTCAACTCCAAACACAAGAAAATGAGTTGGTAAAAGTAGCAAACGCTTTATCAGAAAGCGATATTGAAGTAGCTAATGAAAACAGGAGTATTATATTAGCCAAATTATATGGTTTAAGCTTTGACTGTACAACCAATATCACAAAAATATCTACATATTTTTGTAAAGAAATGAAATATGGAAGCGTACAAACAGAAGCAAAATGTAACACTTGCGATAAATGTTCATAAGATATTTATGAATATATTCGTATTAATTATGATAAATTAGATTATGATAATTCATTAAATTATATAATTTTAAAAATATTATAATGCCTTTCCAATGCTTCTCTTTGGAAAAATCGAATTCAGATGTAATTCAAAATACGCTGATAGAACTTATAGATGATATTAATATGAAAAATTATTAAACCGAAAAATGTTTTTCAAGATATACAGCAAAATTCCCGGGTTGAGAAATACGGATGCCAACAGGCGGAAATTCGAGAGAATTCTTAAAAATAAAGAATTTCTGGAGACCCTAAAACAAAAAGTTATAAATATTGAACAAAATACACGTCGAACAAAACGACGATCTTCATTTAATAAAAAATTAAAAGGCTTCCGAAAACAGACCGATTATCTAAGTTTTTTAAAGAACGGATCGGAAAAAAATGAAAAATACTTTAATACGTGCGCGTTTGATGCTTTTATGCAGTGCATCCAAAATGTTGACCGCACTCAACTCCAAACACAAGAAAATGAGTTGGTAAAAGTAGCAAACGCTTTATCAGAAAGCGATATTGAAGTAGCTAATGAAAACAGGAGTATTATATTAGCCAAATTATATGGTTTAAGCTTTGACTGTACAACCAATATCACAAAAATATCTACATATTTTTGTAAAGAAATGAAATATGGAAGCGTACAAACAGAAGCAAAATGTAACACTTGCGATAAATGTTCATAAGATATTTATGAATATATTCGTATTAATTATGATAAATTAGATTATGATAATTCATTAAATTATATAATTTTAAAAATATTATAATGCCTTTCCAATGCTTCTCTTTGGAAAAATCGAATTCAGATGTAATTCAAAATACGCTGATAGAACTTATAGATGATATTAATATGAAAAATTATTAAACCGAAAAATGTTTTTCAAGATATACAGCAAAATTCCCGGGTTGAGAAATACGGATGCCAACAGGCGGAAATTCGAGAGAATTCTTAAAAATAAAGAATTTCTGGAGACCCTAAAACAAAAAGTTATAAATATTGAACAAAATACACGTCGAACAAAACGACGATCTTCATTTAATAAAAAATTAAAAGGCTTCCGAAAACAGACCGATTATCTAAGTTTTTTAAAGAACGGATCGGAAAAAAATGAAAAATACTTTAATACGTGCGCGTTTGATGCTTTTATGCAGTGCATCCAAAATGTTGACCGCACTCAACTCCAAACACAAGAAAATGAGTTGGTAAAAGTAGCAAACGCTTTATCAGAAAGCGATATTGAAGTAGCTAATGAAAACAGGAGTATTATATTAGCCAAATTATATGGTTTAAGCTTTGACTGTACAACCAATATCACAAAAATATCTACATATTTTTGTAAAGAAATGAAATATGGAAGCGTACAAACAGAAGCAAAATGTAACACTTGCGATAAATGTTCATAAGATATTTATGAATATATTCGTATTAATTATGATAAATTAGATTATGATAATTCATTAAATTATATAATTTTAAAAATATTATAATGCCTTTCCAATGCTTCTCTTTGGAAAAATCGAATTCAGATGTAATTCAAAATACGCTGATAGAACTTATAGATGATATTAATATGAAAAATTATTAAACCGAAAAATGTTTTTCAAGATATACAGCAAAATTCCCGGGTTGAGAAATACGGATGCCAACAGGCGGAAATTCGAGAGAATTCTTAAAAATAAAGAATTTCTGGAGACCCTAAAACAAAAAGTTATAAATATTGAACAAAATACACGTCGAACAAAACGACGATCTTCATTTAATAAAAAATTAAAAGGCTTCCGAAAACAGACCGATTATCTAAGTTTTTTAAAGAACGGATCGGAAAAAAATGAAAAATACTTTAATACGTGCGCGTTTGATGCTTTTATGCAGTGCATCCAAAATGTTGACCGCACTCAACTCCAAACACAAGAAAATGAGTTGGTAAAAGTAGCAAACGCTTTATCAGAAAGCGATATTGAAGTAGCTAATGAAAACAGGAGTATTATATTAGCCAAATTATATGGTTTAAGCTTTGACTGTACAACCAATATCACAAAAATATCTACATATTTTTGTAAAGAAATGAAATATGGAAGCGTACAAACAGAAGCAAAATGTAACACTTGCGATAAATGTTCATAAGATATTTATGAATATATTCGTATTAATTATGATAAATTAGATTATGATAATTCATTAAATTATATAATTTTAAAAATATTATAATGCCTTTCCAATGCTTCTCTTTGGAAAAATCGAATTCAGATGTAATTCAAAATACGCTGATAGAACTTATAGATGATATTAATATGAAAAATTATTAAACCGAAAAATGTTTTTCAAGATATACAGCAAAATTCCCGGGTTGAGAAATACGGATGCCAACAGGCGGAAATTCGAGAGAATTCTTAAAAATAAAGAATTTCTGGAGACCCTAAAACAAAAAGTTATAAATATTGAACAAAATACACGTCGAACAAAACGACGATCTTCATTTAATAAAAAATTAAAAGGCTTCCGAAAACAGACCGATTATCTAAGTTTTTTAAAGAACGGATCGGAAAAAAATGAAAAATACTTTAATACGTGCGCGTTTGATGCTTTTATGCAGTGCATCCAAAATGTTGACCGCACTCAACTCCAAACACAAGAAAATGAGTTGGTAAAAGTAGCAAACGCTTTATCAGAAAGCGATATTGAAGTAGCTAATGAAAACAGGAGTATTATATTAGCCAAATTATATGGTTTAAGCTTTGACTGTACAACCAATATCACAAAAATATCTACATATTTTTGTAAAGAAATGAAATATGGAAGCGTACAAACAGAAGCAAAATGTAACACTTGCGATAAATGTTCATAAGATATTTATGAATATATTCGTATTAATTATGATAAATTAGATTATGATAATTCATTAAATTATATAATTTTAAAAATATTATAATGCCTTTCCAATGCTTCTCTTTGGAAAAATCGAATTCAGATGTAATTCAAAATACGCTGATAGAACTTATAGATGATATTAATATGAAAAATTATTAAACCGAAAAATGTTTTTCAAGATATACAGCAAAATTCCCGGGTTGAGAAATACGGATGCCAACAGGCGGAAATTCGAGAGAATTCTTAAAAATAAAGAATTTCTGGAGACCCTAAAACAAAAAGTTATAAATATTGAACAAAATACACGTCGAACAAAACGACGATCTTCATTTAATAAAAAATTAAAAGGCTTCCGAAAACAGACCGATTATCTAAGTTTTTTAAAGAACGGATCGGAAAAAAATGAAAAATACTTTAATACGTGCGCGTTTGATGCTTTTATGCAGTGCATCCAAAATGTTGACCGCACTCAACTCCAAACACAAGAAAATGAGTTGGTAAAAGTAGCAAACGCTTTATCAGAAAGCGATATTGAAGTAGCTAATGAAAACAGGAGTATTATATTAGCCAAATTATATGGTTTAAGCTTTGACTGTACAACCAATATCACAAAAATATCTACATATTTTTGTAAAGAAATGAAATATGGAAGCGTACAAACAGAAGCAAAATGTAACACTTGCGATAAATGTTCATAAGATATTTATGAATATATTCGTATTAATTATGATAAATTAGATTATGATAATTCATTAAATTATATACATAATTTTAAAAATATTATAATGCCTTTCCAATGCTTCTCTTTGGAAAAATCGAATTCAGATGTAATTCAAAATACGCTGATAGAACTTATAGATGATATTAATATGAAAAATTATTAAACCGAAAAATGTTTTTCAAGATATACAGCAAAATTCCCGGGTTGAGAAATACGGATGCCAACAGGCGGAAATTCGAGAGAATTCTTAAAAATAAAGAATTTCTGGAGACCCTAAAACAAAAAGTTATAAATATTGAACAAAATACACGTCGAACAAAACGACGATCTTCATTTAATAAAAAATTAAAAGGCTTCCGAAAACAGACCGATTATCTAAGTTTTTTAAAGAACGGATCGGAAAAAAATGAAAAATACTTTAATACGTGCGCGTTTGATGCTTTTATGCAGTGCATCCAAAATGTTGACCGCACTCAACTCCAAACACAAGAAAATGAGTTGGTAAAAGTAGCAAACGCTTTATCAGAAAGCGATATTGAAGTAGCTAATGAAAACAGGAGTATTATATTAGCCAAATTATATGGTTTAAGCTTTGACTGTACAACCAATATCACAAAAATATCTACATATTTTTGTAAAGAAATGAAATATGGAAGCGTACAAACAGAAGCAAAATGTAACACTTGCGATAAATGTTCATAAGATATTTATGAATATATTCGTATTAATTATGATAAATTAGATTATGATAATTCATTAAATTATATAATTTTAAAAATATTATAATGCCTTTCCAATGCTTCTCTTTGGAAAAATCGAATTCAGATGTAATTCAAAATACGCTGATAGAACTTATAGATGATATTAATATGAAAAATTATTAAACCGAAAAATGTTTTTCAAGATATACAGCAAAATTCCCGGGTTGAGAAATACGGATGCCAACAGGCGGAAATTCGAGAGAATTCTTAAAAATAAAGAATTTCTGGAGACCCTAAAACAAAAAGTTATAAATATTGAACAAAATACACGTCGAACAAAACGACGATCTTCATTTAATAAAAAATTAAAAGGCTTCCGAAAACAGACCGATTATCTAAGTTTTTTAAAGAACGGATCGGAAAAAAATGAAAAATACTTTAATACGTGCGCGTTTGATGCTTTTATGCAGTGCATCGAAAATGTTGACCGCACTCAACTCCAAACACAAGAAAATGAGTTGGTAAAAGTAGCAAACGCTTTATCAGAAAGCGATATTGAAGTAGCTAATGAAAACAGGAGTATTATATTAGCCAAATTATATGGTTTAAGCTTTGACTGTACAACCAATATCACAAAAATATCTACATATTTTTGTAAAGAAATGAAATATGGAAGCGTACAAACAGAAGCAAAATGTAACACTTGCGATAAATGTTCATAAGATATTTATGAATATATTCGTATTAATTATGATAAATTAGATTATGATAATTCATTAAATTATATAATTTTAAAAATATTATAATGCCTTTCCAATGCTTCTCTTTGGAAAAATCGAATTCAGATGTAATTCAAAATACGCTGATAGAACTTATAGATGATATTAATATGAAAAATTATTAAACCGAAAAATGTTTTTCAAGATATACAGCAAAATTCCCGGGTTGAGAAATACGGATGCCAACAGGCGGAAATTCGAGAGAATTCTTAAAAATAAAGAATTTCTGGAGACCCTAAAACAAAAAGTTATAAATATTGAACAAAATACACGTCGAACAAAACGACGATCTTCATTTAATAAAAAATTAAAAGGCTTCCGAAAACAGACCGATTATCTAAGTTTTTTAAAGAACGGATCGGAAAAAAATGAAAAATACTTTAATACGTGCGCGTTTGATGCTTTTATGCAGTGCATCCAAAATGTTGACCGCACTCAACTCCAAACACAAGAAAATGAGTTGGTAAAAGTAGCAAACGCTTTATCAGAAAGCGATATTGAAGTAGCTAATGAAAACAGGAGTATTATATTAGCCAAATTATATGGTTTAAGCTTTGACTGTACAACCAATATCACAAAAATATCTACATATTTTTGTAAAGAAATGAAATATGGAAGCGTACAAACAGAAACAAAATGTAACACTTGCGATAAATGTTCATAAGATATTTATGAATATATTCGTATTAATTATGATAAATTAGATTATGATAATTCATTAAATTATATAATTTTAAAAATATTATAATGCCTTTCCAATGCTTCTCTTTGGAAAAATCGAATTCAGATGTAATTCAAAATACGCTGATAGAACTTATAGATGATATTAATATGAAAAATTATTAAACCGAAAAATGTTTTTCAAGATATACAGCAAAATTCCCGGGTTGAGAAATACGGATGCCAACAGGCGGAAATTCGAGAGAATTCTTAAAAATAAAGAATTTCTGGAGACCCTAAAACAAAAAGTTATAAATATTGAACAAAATACACGTCGAACAAAACGACGATCTTCATTTAATAAAAAATTAAAAGGCTTCCGAAAACAGACCGATTATCTAAGTTTTTTAAAGAACGGATCGGAAAAAAATGAAAAATACTTTAATACGTGCGCGTTTGATGCTTTTATGCAGTGCATCCAAAATGTTGACCGCACTCAACTCCAAACACAAGAAAATGAGTTGGTAAAAGTAGCAAACGCTTTATCAGAAAGCGATATTGAAGTAGCTAATGAAAACAGGAGTATTATATTAGCCAAATTATATGGTTTAAGCTTTGACTGTACAACCAATATCACAAAAATATCTACATATTTTTGTAAAGAAATGAAATATGGAAGCGTACAAACAGAAGCAAAATGTAACACTTGCGATAAATGTTCATAAGATATTTATGAATATATTCGTATTAATTATGATAAATTAGATTATGATAATTCATTAAATTATATACATAATTTTAAAAATATTATAATGCCTTTCCAATGCTTCTCTTTGGAAAAATCGAATTCAGATGTAATTCAAAATACGCTGATAGAACTTATAGATGATATTAATATGAAAAATTATTAAACCGAAAAATGTTTTTCAAGATATACAGCAAAATTCCCGGGTTGAGAAATACGGATGCCAACAGGCGGAAATTCGA
Organism: Tipula helvola; assembly: GCA_963556165.1. Classification (NCBI taxonomy): domain Eukaryota; kingdom Metazoa; phylum Arthropoda; class Insecta; order Diptera; family Tipulidae; genus Tipula; species Tipula helvola. Next base: position 335,875,073 of record OY744481.1, on the reverse strand, counting down.
GAGAATTCTTAAAAATAAAGAATTTCTGGAGACCCTAAAACAAAAAGTTATAAATATTGAACAAAATACACGTCGAACAAAACGACGATCTTCATTTAATAAAAAATTAAAAGGCTTCCGAAAACAGACCGATTATCTAAGTTTTTTAAAGAACGGATCGGAAAAAAATGAAAAATACTTTAATACGTGCGCGTTTGATGCTTTTATGCAGTGCATCCAAAATGTTGACCGCACTCAACTCCAAACACAAGAAAATGAGTTGGTAAAAGTAGCAAACGCTTTATCAGAAAGCGATATTGAAGTAGCTAATGAAAACAGGAGTATTATATTAGCCAAATTATATGGTTTAAGCTTTGACTGTACAACCAATATCACAAAAATATCTACATATTTTTGTAAAGAAATGAAATATGGAAGCGTACAAACAGAAGCAAAATGTAACACTTGCGATAAATGTTCATAAGATATTTATGAATATATTCGTATTAATTATGATAAATTAGATTATGATAATTCATTAAATTATATAATTTTAAAAATATTATAATGCCTTTCCAATGCTTCTCTTTGGAAAAATCGAATTCAGATGTAATTCAAAATACGCTGATAGAACTTATAGATGATATTAATATGAAAAATTATTAAACCGAAAAATGTTTTTCAAGATATACAGCAAAATTCCCGGGTTGAGAAATACGGATGCCAACAGGCGGAAATTCGAGAGAATTCTTAAAAATAAAGAATTTCTGGAGACCCTAAAACAAAAAGTTATAAATATTGAACAAAATACACGTCGAACAAAACGACGATCTTCATTTAATAAAAAATTAAAAGGCTTCCGAAAACAGACCGATTATCTAAGTTTTTTAAAGAACGGATCGGAAAAAAATGAAAAATACTTTAATACGTGCGCGTTTGATGCTTTTATGCAGTGCATCCAAAATGTTGACCGCACTCAACTCCAAACACAAGAAAATGAGTTGGTAAAAGTAGCAAACGCTTTATCAGAAAGCGATATTGAAGTAGCTAATGAAAACAGGAGTATTATATTAGCCAAATTATATGGTTTAAGCTTTGACTGTACAACCAATATCACAAAAATATCTACATATTTTTGTAAAGAAATGAAATATGGAAGCGTACAAACAGAAGCAAAATGTAACACTTGCGATAAATGTTCATAAGATATTTATGAATATATTCGTATTAATTATGATAAATTAGATTATGATAATTCATTAAATTATATAATTTTAAAAATATTATAATGCCTTTCCAATGCTTCTCTTTGGAAAAATCGAATTCAGATGTAATTCAAAATACGCTGATAGAACTTATAGATGATATTAATATGAAAAATTATTAAACCGAAAAATGTTTTTCAAGATATACAGCAAAATTCCCGGGTTGAGAAATACGGATGCCAACAGGCGGAAATTCGAGAGAATTCTTAAAAATAAAGAATTTCTGGAGACCCTAAAACAAAAAGTTATAAATATTGAACAAAATACACGTCGAACAAAACGACGATCTTCATTTAATAAAAAATTAAAAGGCTTCCGAAAACAGACCGATTATCTAAGTTTTTTAAAGAACGGATCGGAAAAAAATGAAAAATACTTTAATACGTGCGCGTTTGATGCTTTTATGCAGTGCATCCAAAATGTTGACCGCACTCAACTCCAAACACAAGAAAATGAGTTGGTAAAAGTAGCAAACGCTTTATCAGAAAGCGATATTGAAGTAGCTAATGAAAACAGGAGTATTATATTAGCCAAATTATATGGTTTAAGCTTTGACTGTACAACCAATATCACAAAAATATCTACATATTTTTGTAAAGAAATGAAATATGGAAGCGTACAAACAGAAACAAAATGTAACACTTGCGATAAATGTTCATAAGATATTTATGAATATATTCGTATTAATTATGATAAATTAGATTATGATAATTCATTAAATTATATAATTTTAAAAATATTATAATGCCTTTCCAATGCTTCTCTTTGGAAAAATCGAATTCAGATGTAATTCAAAATACGCTGATAGAACTTATAGATGATATTAATATGAAAAATTATTAAACCGAAAAATGTTTTTCAAGATATACAGCAAAATTCCCGGGTTGAGAAATACGGATGCCAACAGGCGGAAATTCGAGAGAATTCTTAAAAATAAAGAATTTCTGGAGACCCTAAAACAAAAAGTTATAAATATTGAACAAAATACACGTCGAACAAAACGACGATCTTCATTTAATAAAAAATTAAAAGGCTTCCGAAAACAGACCGATTATCTAAGTTTTTTAAAGAACGGATCGGAAAAAAATGAAAAATACTTTAATACGTGCGCGTTTGATGCTTTTATGCAGTGCATCCAAAATGTTGACCGCACTCAACTCCAAACACAAGAAAATGAGTTGGTAAAAGTAGCAAACGCTTTATCAGAAAGCGATATTGAAGTAGCTAATGAAAACAGGAGTATTATATTAGCCAAATTATATGGTTTAAGCTTTGACTGTACAACCAATATCACAAAAATATCTACATATTTTTGTAAAGAAATGAAATATGGAAGCGTACAAACAGAAACAAAATGTAACACTTGCGATAAATGTTCATAAGATATTTATGAATATATTCGTATTAATTATGATAAATTAGATTATGATAATTCATTAAATTATATAATTTTAAAAATATTATAATGCCTTTCCAATGCTTCTCTTTGGAAAAATCGAATTCAGATGTAATTCAAAATACGCTGATAGAACTTATAGATGATATTAATATGAAAAATTATTAAACCGAAAAATGTTTTTCAAGATATACAGCAAAATTCCCGGGTTGAGAAATACGGATGCCAACAGGCGGAAATTCGAGAGAATTCTTAAAAATAAAGAATTTCTGGAGACCCTAAAACAAAAAGTTATAAATATTGAACAAAATACACGTCGAACAAAACGACGATCTTCATTTAATAAAAAATTAAAAGGCTTCCGAAAACAGACCGATTATCTAAGTTTTTTAAAGAACGGATCGGAAAAAAATGAAAAATACTTTAATACGTGCGCGTTTGATGCTTTTATGCAGTGCATCCAAAATGTTGACCGCACTCAACTCCAAACACAAGAAAATGAGTTGGTAAAAGTAGCAAACGCTTTATCAGAAAGCGATATTGAAGTAGCTAATGAAAACAGGAGTATTATATTAGCCAAATTATATGGTTTAAGCTTTGACTGTACAACCAATATCACAAAAATATCTACATATTTTTGTAAAGAAATGAAATATGGAAGCGTACAAACAGAAGCAAAATGTAACACTTGCGATAAATGTTCATAAGATATTTATGAATATATTCGTATTAATTATGATAAATTAGATTATGATAATTCATTAAATTATATAATTTTAAAAATATTATAATGCCTTTCCAATGCTTCTCTTTGGAAAAATCGAATTCAGATGTAATTCAAAATACGCTGATAGAACTTATAGATGATATTAATATGAAAAATTATTAAACCGAAAAATGTTTTTCAAGATATACAGCAAAATTCCCGGGTTGAGAAATACGGATGCCAACAGGCGGAAATTCGAGAGAATTCTTAAAAATAAAGAATTTCTGGAGACCCTAAAACAAAAAGTTATAAATATTGAACAAAATACACGTCGAACAAAACGACGATCTTCATTTAATAAAAAATTAAAAGGCTTCCGAAAACAGACCGATTATCTAAGTTTTTTAAAGAACGGATCGGAAAAAAATGAAAAATACTTTAATACGTGCGCGTTTGATGCTTTTATGCAGTGCATCCAAAATGTTGACCGCACTCAACTCCAAACACAAGAAAATGAGTTGGTAAAAGTAGCAAACGCTTTATCAGAAAGCGATATTGAAGTAGCTAATGAAAACAGGAGTATTATATTAGCCAAATTATATGGTTTAAGCTTTGACTGTACAACCAATATCACAAAAATATCTACATATTTTTGTAAAGAAATGAAATATGGAAGCGTACAAACAGAAGCAAAATGTAACACTTGCGATAAATGTTCATAAGATATTTATGAATATATTCGTATTAATTATGATAAATTAGATTATGATAATTCATTAAATTATATAATTTTAAAAATATTATAATGCCTTTCCAATGCTTCTCTTTGGAAAAATCGAATTCAGATGTAATTCAAAATACGCTGATAGAACTTATAGATGATATTAATATGAAAAATTATTAAACCGAAAAATGTTTTTCAAGATATACAGCAAAATTCCCGGGTTGAGAAATACGGATGCCAACAGGCGGAAATTCGAGAGAATTCTTAAAAATAAAGAATTTCTGGAGACCCTAAAACAAAAAGTTATAAATATTGAACAAAATACACGTCGAACAAAACGACGATCTTCATTTAATAAAAAATTAAAAGGCTTCCGAAAACAGACCGATTATCTAAGTTTTTTAAAGAACGGATCGGAAAAAAATGAAAAATACTTTAATACGTGCGCGTTTGATGCTTTTATGCAGTGCATCCAAAATGTTGACCGCACTCAACTCCAAACACAAGAAAATGAGTTGGTAAAAGTAGCAAACGCTTTATCAGAAAGCGATATTGAAGTAGCTAATGAAAACAGGAGTATTATATTAGCCAAATTATATGGTTTAAGCTTTGACTGTACAACCAATATCACAAAAATATCTACATATTTTTGTAAAGAAATGAAATATGGAAGCGTACAAACAGAAGCAAAATGTAACACTTGCGATAAATGTTCATAAGATATTTATGAATATATTCGTATTAATTATGATAAATTAGATTATGATAATTCATTAAATTATATAATTTTAAAAATATTATAATGCCTTTCCAATGCTTCTCTTTGGAAAAATCGAATTCAGATGTAATTCAAAATACGCTGATAGAACTTATAGATGATATTAATATGAAAAATTATTAAACCGAAAAATGTTTTTCAAGATATACAGCAAAATTCCCGGGTTGAGAAATACGGATGCCAACAGGCGGAAATTCGAGAGAATTCTTAAAAATAAAGAATTTCTGGAGACCCTAAAACAAAAAGTTATAAATATTGAACAAAATACACGTCGAACAAAACGACGATCTTCATTTAATAAAAAATTAAAAGGCTTCCGAAAACAGACCGATTATCTAAGTTTTTTAAAGAACGGATCGGAAAAAAATGAAAAATACTTTAATACGTGCGCGTTTGATGCTTTTATGCAGTGCATCCAAAATGTTGACCGCACTCAACTCCAAACACAAGAAAATGAGTTGGTAAAAGTAGCAAACGCTTTATCAGAAAGCGATATTGAAGTAGCTAATGAAAACAGGAGTATTATATTAGCCAAATTATATGGTTTAAGCTTTGACTGTACAACCAATATCACAAAAATATCTACATATTTTTGTAAAGAAATGAAATATGGAAGCGTACAAACAGAAGCAAAATGTAACACTTGCGATAAATGTTCATAAGATATTTATGAATATATTCGTATTAATTATGATAAATTAGATTATGATAATTCATTAAATTATATAATTTTAAAAATATTATAATGCCTTTCCAATGCTTCTCTTTGGAAAAATCGAATTCAGATGTAATTCAAAATACGCTGATAGAACTTATAGATGATATTAATATGAAAAATTATTAAACCGAAAAATGTTTTTCAAGATATACAGCAAAATTCCCGGGTTGAGAAATACGGATGCCAACAGGCGGAAATTCGAGAGAATTCTTAAAAATAAAGAATTTCTGGAGACCCTAAAACAAAAAGTTATAAATATTGAACAAAATACACGTCGAACAAAACGACGATCTTCATTTAATAAAAAATTAAAAGGCTTCCGAAAACAGACCGATTATCTAAGTTTTTTAAAGAACGGATCGGAAAAAAATGAAAAATACTTTAATACGTGCGCGTTTGATGCTTTTATGCAGTGCATCCAAAATGTTGACCGCACTCAACTCCAAACACAAGAAAATGAGTTGGTAAAAGTAGCAAACGCTTTATCAGAAAGCGATATTGAAGTAGCTAATGAAAACAGGAGTATTATATTAGCCAAATTATATGGTTTAAGCTTTGACTGTACAACCAATATCACAAAAATATCTACATATTTTTGTAAAGAAATGAAATATGGAAGCGTACAAACAGAAGCAAAATGTAACACTTGCGATAAATGTTCATAAGATATTTATGAATATATTCGTATTAATTATGATAAATTAGATTATGATAATTCATTAAATTATATACATAATTTTAAAAATATTATAATGCCTTTCCAATGCTTCTCTTTGGAAAAATCGAATTCAGATGTAATTCAAAATACGCTGATAGAACTTATAGATGATATTAATATGAAAAATTATTAAACCGAAAAATGTTTTTCAAGATATACAGCAAAATTCCCGGGTTGAGAAATACGGATGCCAACAGGCGGAAATTCGAGAGAATTCTTAAAAATAAAGAATTTCTGGAGACCCTAAAACAAAAAGTTATAAATATTGAACAAAATACACGTCGAACAAAACGACGATCTTCATTTAATAAAAAATTAAAAGGCTTCCGAAAACAGACCGATTATCTAAGTTTTTTAAAGAACGGATCGGAAAAAAATGAAAAATACTTTAATACGTGCGCGTTTGATGCTTTTATGCAGTGCATCCAAAATGTTGACCGCACTCAACTCCAAACACAAGAAAATGAGTTGGTAAAAGTAGCAAACGCTTTATCAGAAAGCGATATTGAAGTAGCTAATGAAAACAGGAGTATTATATTAGCCAAATTATATGGTTTAAGCTTTGACTGTACAACCAATATCACAAAAATATCTACATATTTTTGTAAAGAAATGAAATATGGAAGCGTACAAACAGAAGCAAAATGTAACACTTGCGATAAATGTTCATAAGATATTTATGAATATATTCGTATTAATTATGATAAATTAGATTATGATAATTCATTAAATTATATACATAATTTTAAAAATATTATAATGCCTTTCCAATGCTTCTCTTTGGAAAAATCGAATTCAGATGTAATTCAAAATACGCTGATAGAACTTATAGATGATATTAATATGAAAAATTATTAAACCGAAAAATGTTTTTCAAGATATACAGCAAAATTCCCGGGTTGAGAAATACGGATGCCAACAGGCGGAAATTCGAGAGAATTCTTAAAAATAAAGAATTTCTGGAGACCCTAAAACAAAAAGTTATAAATATTGAACAAAATACACGTCGAACAAAACGACGATCTTCATTTAATAAAAAATTAAAAGGCTTCCGAAAACAGACCGATTATCTAAGTTTTTTAAAGAACGGATCGGAAAAAAATGAAAAATACTTTAATACGTGCGCGTTTGATGCTTTTATGCAGTGCATCCAAAATGTTGACCGCACTCAACTCCAAACACAAGAAAATGAGTTGGTAAAAGTAGCAAACGCTTTATCAGAAAGCGATATTGAAGTAGCTAATGAAAACAGGAGTATTATATTAGCCAAATTATATGGTTTAAGCTTTGACTGTACAACCAATATCACAAAAATATCTACATATTTTTGTAAAGAAATGAAATATGGAAGCGTACAAACAGAAACAAAATGTAACACTTGCGATAAATGTTCATAAGATATTTATGAATATATTCGTATTAATTATGATAAATTAGATTATGATAATTCATTAAATTATATAATTTTAAAAATATTATAATGCCTTTCCAATGCTTCTCTTTGGAAAAATCGAATTCAGATGTAATTCAAAATACGCTGATAGAACTTATAGATGATATTAATATGAAAAATTATTAAACCGAAAAATGTTTTTCAAGATATACAGCAAAATTCCCGGGTTGAGAAATACGGATGCCAACAGGCGGAAATTCGAGAGAATTCTTAAAAATAAAGAATTTCTGGAGACCCTAAAACAAAAAGTTATAAATATTGAACAAAATACACGTCGAACAAAACGACGATCTTCATTTAATAAAAAATTAAAAGGCTTCCGAAAACAGACCGATTATCTAAGTTTTTTAAAGAACGGATCGGAAAAAAATGAAAAATACTTTAATACGTGCGCGTTTGATGCTTTTATGCAGTGCATCCAAAATGTTGACCGCACTCAACTCCAAACACAAGAAAATGAGTTGGTAAAAGTAGCAAACGCTTTATCAGAAAGCGATATTGAAGTAGCTAATGAAAACAGGAGTATTATATTAGCCAAATTATATGGTTTAAGCTTTGACTGTACAACCAATATCACAAAAATATCTACATATTTTTGTAAAGAAATGAAATATGGAAGCGTACAAACAGAAGCAAAATGTAACACTTGCGATAAATGTTCATAAGATATTTATGAATATATTCGTATTAATTATGATAAATTAGATTATGATAATTCATTAAATTATATAATTTTAAAAATATTATAATGCCTTTCCAATGCTTCTCTTTGGAAAAATCGAATTCAGATGTAATTCAAAATACGCTGATAGAACTTATAGATGATATTAATATGAAAAATTATTAAACCGAAAAATGTTTTTCAAGATATACAGCAAAATTCCCGGGTTGAGAAATACGGATGCCAACAGGCGGAAATTCGAGAGAATTCTTAAAAATAAAGAATTTCTGGAGACCCTAAAACAAAAAGTTATAAATATTGAACAAAATACACGTCGAACAAAACGACGATCTTCATTTAATAAAAAATTAAAAGGCTTCCGAAAACAGACCGATTATCTAAGTTTTTTAAAGAACGGATCGGAAAAAAATGAAAAATACTTTAATACGTGCGCGTTTGATGCTTTTATGCAGTGCATCCAAAATGTTGACCGCACTCAACTCCAAACACAAGAAAATGAGTTGGTAAAAGTAGCAAACGCTTTATCAGAAAGCGATATTGAAGTAGCTAATGAAAACAGGAGTATTATATTAGCCAAATTATATGGTTTAAGCTTTGACTGTACAACCAATATCACAAAAATATCTACATATTTTTGTAAAGAAATGAAATATGGAAGCGTACAAACAGAAGCAAAATGTAACACTTGCGATAAATGTTCATAAGATATTTATGAATATATTCGTATTAATTATGATAAATTAGATTATGATAATTCATTAAATTATATAATTTTAAAAATATTATACATAATGCCTTTCCAATGCTTCTCTTTGGAAAAATCGAATTCAGATGTAATTCAAAATACGCTGATAGAACTTATAGATGATATTAATATGAAAAATTATTAAACCGAAAAATGTTTTTCAAGATATACAGCAAAATTCCCGGGTTGAGAAATACGGATGCCAACAGGCGGAAATTCGAGAGAATTCTTAAAAATAAAGAATTTCTGGAGACCCTAAAACAAAAAGTTATAAATATTGAACAAAATACACGTCGAACAAAACGACGATCTTCATTTAATAAAAAATTAAAAGGCTTCCGAAAACAGACCGATTATCTAAGTTTTTTAAAGAACGGATCGGAAAAAAATGAAAAATACTTTAATACGTGCGCGTTTGATGCTTTTATGCAGTGCATCCAAAATGTTGACCGCACTCAACTCCAAACACAAGAAAATGAGTTGGTAAAAGTAGCAAACGCTTTATCAGAAAGCGATATTGAAGTAGCTAATGAAAACAGGAGTATTATATTAGCCAAATTATATGGTTTAAGCTTTGACTGTACAACCAATATCACAAAAATATCTACATATTTTTGTAAAGAAATGAAATATGGAAGCGTACAAACAGAAGCAAAATGTAACACTTGCGATAAATGTTCATAAGATATTTATGAATATATTCGTATTAATTATGATAAATTAGATTATGATAATTCATTAAATTATATAATTTTAAAAATATTATAATGCCTTTCCAATGCTTCTCTTTGGAAAAATCGAATTCAGATGTAATTCAAAATACGCTGATAGAACTTATAGATGATATTAATATGAAAAATTATTAAACCGAAAAATGTTTTTCAAGATATACAGCAAAATTCCCGGGTTGAGAAATACGGATGCCAACAGGCGGAAATTCGAGAGAATTCTTAAAAATAAAGAATTTCTGGAGACCCTAAAACAAAAAGTTATAAATATTGAACAAAATACACGTCGAACAAAACGACGATCTTCATTTAATAAAAAATTAAAAGGCTTCCGAAAACAGACCGATTATCTAAGTTTTTTAAAGAACGGATCGGAAAAAAATGAAAAATACTTTAATACGTGCGCGTTTGATGCTTTTATGCAGTGCATCCAAAATGTTGACCGCACTCAACTCCAAACACAAGAAAATGAGTTGGTAAAAGTAGCAAACGCTTTATCAGAAAGCGATATTGAAGTAGCTAATGAAAACAGGAGTATTATATTAGCCAAATTATATGGTTTAAGCTTTGACTGTACAACCAATATCACAAAAATATCTACATATTTTTGTAAAGAAATGAAATATGGAAGCGTACAAACAGAAGCAAAATGTAACACTTGCGATAAATGTTCATAAGATATTTATGAATATATTCGTATTAATTATGATAAATTAGATTATGATAATTCATTAAATTATATAATTTTAAAAATATTATAATGCCTTTCCAATGCTTCTCTTTGGAAAAATCGAATTCAGATGTAATTCAAAATACGCTGATAGAACTTATAGATGATATTAATATGAAAAATTATTAAACCGAAAAATGTTTTTCAAGATATACAGCAAAATTCCCGGGTTGAGAAATACGGATGCCAACAGGCGGAAATTCGAGAGAATTCTTAAAAATAAAGAATTTCTGGAGACCCTAAAACAAAAAGTTATAAATATTGAACAAAATACACGTCGAACAAAACGACGATCTTCATTTAATAAAAAATTAAAAGGCTTCCGAAAACAGACCGATTATCTAAGTTTTTTAAAGAACGGATCGGAAAAAAATGAAAAATACTTTAATACGTGCGCGTTTGATGCTTTTATGCAGTGCATCCAAAATGTTGACCGCACTCAACTCCAAACACAAGAAAATGAGTTGGTAAAAGTAGCAAACGCTTTATCAGAAAGCGATATTGAAGTAGCTAATGAAAACAGGAGTATTATATTAGCCAAATTATATGGTTTAAGCTTTGACTGTACAACCAATATCACAAAAATATCTACATATTTTTGTAAAGAAATGAAATATGGAAGCGTACAAACAGAAGCAAAATGTAACACTTGCGATAAATGTTCATAAGATATTTATGAATATATTCGTATTAATTATGATAAATTAGATTATGATAATTCATTAAATTATATAATTTTAAAAATATTATAATGCCTTTCCAATGCTTCTCTTTGGAAAAATCGAATTCAGATGTAATTCAAAATACGCTGATAGAACTTATAGATGATATTAATATGAAAAATTATTAAACCGAAAAATGTTTTTCAAGATATACAGCAAAATTCCCGGGTTGAGAAATACGGATGCCAACAGGCGGAAATTCGAGAGAATTCTTAAAAATAAAGAATTTCTGGAGACCCTAAAACAAAAAGTTATAAATATTGAACAAAATACACGTCGAACAAAACGACGATCTTCATTTAATAAAAAATTAAAAGGCTTCCGAAAACAGACCGATTATCTAAGTTTTTTAAAGAACGGATCGGAAAAAAATGAAAAATACTTTAATACGTGCGCGTTTGATGCTTTTATGCAGTGCATCCAAAATGTTGACCGCACTCAACTCCAAACACAAGAAAATGAGTTGGTAAAAGTAGCAAACGCTTTATCAGAAAGCGATATTGAAGTAGCTAATGAAAACAGGAGTATTATATTAGCCAAATTATATGGTTTAAGCTTTGACTGTACAACCAATATCACAAAAATATCTACATATTTTTGTAAAGAAATGAAATATGGAAGCGTACAAACAGAAGCAAAATGTAACACTTGCGATAAATGTTCATAAGATATTTATGAATATATTCGTATTAATTATGATAAATTAGATAGATTATGATAATTCATTAAATTATATAATTTTAAAAATATTATAATGCCTTTCCAATGCTTCTCTTTGGAAAAATCGAATTCAGATGTAATTCAAAATACGCTGATAGAACTTATAGATGATATTAATATGAAAAATTATTAAACCGAAAAATGTTTTTCAAGATATACAGCAAAATTCCCGGGTTGAGAAATACGGATGCCAACAGGCGGAAATTCGAGAGAATTCTTAAAAATAAAGAATTTCTGGAGACCCTAAAACAAAAAGTTATAAATATTGAACAAAATACACGTCGAACAAAACGACGATCTTCATTTAATAAAAAATTAAAAGGCTTCCGAAAACAGACCGATTATCTAAGTTTTTTAAAGAACGGATCGGAAAAAAATGAAAAATACTTTAATACGTGCGCGTTTGATGCTTTTATGCAGTGCATCCAAAATGTTGACCGCACTCAACTCCAAACACAAGAAAATGAGTTGGTAAAAGTAGCAAACGCTTTATCAGAAAGCGATATTGAAGTAGCTAATGAAAACAGGAGTATTATATTAGCCAAATTATATGGTTTAAGCTTTGACTGTACAACCAATATCACAAAAATATCTACATATTTTTGTAAAGAAATGAAATATGGAAGTGTACAAACAGAAGCAAAATGTAACACTTGCGATAAATGTTCATAAGATATTTATGAATATATTCGTATTAATTATGATAAATTAGACAATATGAATCTTTCTAATCTAAATGAATGTCTGAAGGAACCAGACAATTTGTACTACGTGTGTGGAGCTGAGATAAAAATTAATAAAGTATGTACCAATAAGTTAGCTTTTTATATGTGGAATCCAAAATGGTCAAAATCACTTTGCCAACTATACCAGTTAGTCTGAATTATTTTGGCGCCATTCTTAAAATAAACAGTCTTGTAGCGTATATTGAATCTAAACAGCATTACGTCAGCTATCTATTTAGAAACAATCATTGGGAAAAATATGACGACCTAAAGAAAAGTGCAATACAGATTAAATCTAAGGCTCATAAAGTTAATCCACATTTGTTGGTACATATATACCAGATAGTTTACATTTTACATTTTTATTTTATATTTTTTCTTATAGTTTATTATTATCTTTGTAAATGCGTAATTCAATGTCGTAGATATATACCTGGAGAACATAAAAACAAACGTTCCGTAAATATTAACAAACGGTGCCATTAAACTAAAATATCAAATGAAAAATTATCAGAAATATTGATTTTCGGCTATATGCATATATGGGCCTGTAGCACAAATTCAAACATACAGCTGGTATTCAAATGCCTTCCACAGGCACTTTATTGTGCTTTTTCGACAAAATGGCACACTTTCAAAACGGAGGTCATTGATTTATATTCATGGTAAATTGAACCCCAATAAAAATATTCTAATTAATACCAACTACTCCGAAGCAATGTGTATACATTTACTTTATATTTAAGTTTTGTATAATTTAATTTATTTTTACAAATAGCGGAACTGAATACGCTTAAAGCAAAAACACCAGAAATTCTTTGGTTAGAAGACCCTGGACGCTCTGGAGGAAAAGTTAAATGAAGTAGAAAACATTGAAAGAAGTCAAGAGCTAGGGACAATCTCGAAGTAAGCTAAGACGACTAAAATTAAAATTGCAGAAAATAAAGGAGATAATAAAGTACAATTAGGCGATTCTGAAATTTTGCCTACGAGAAATGGAACTTTTGTTGAATATAAAATCAAATATACTAGAAAAACATAGAAAAGTATTACTAGAAACGTAAAGATTATCTACAGCACATTGTTATCGAATCAGGTGAGATTATTAACTGAAACATGCAAGGAAAAGCTCACCGTTGAAAAAAAGAAGTGTAAAATTAGTAACGATGAATTGATGCAGTGCGGTTATAATCCCAAAAAAATGAATGATGAAAAAGAAGAAAAAAAACATCTGTTAAGATGAGAACCGACGCCATGAATTTAATTATTTATTGGGCATGCCAGTGGACATGTGGACCACTGAAAATATCAAAGACTTGTTAAAACAACAAAGTAAAAAAATAGCGAAACTAAAAACTCTTGAAGCAAAAACAGCAGAAATTCTATGGTTAGAAGCCCTGGACGCTCTGGAGGAAAAGTTAAACGAAATTGAAAACATTGAAACGAGTCAAAACCAAGTTTCCAAAATATTTCCTGCGATAGGTGGACGCCAGTTGAGTATAAAATTTATAAAATTACAGCTAATAAACTAGAAAAACGAAGAAAAGCGGAATGGTGATAGAATTAAGAAAATTAATTATTCGTATTTAGTCGATAATGATGATGATGGATTTCCGAAAGATGATTCTTATGGAAAAATAGTTTTGAACGATAATCAAGTTAGAGACGTTTCTTTCGTCACAGCTACTATATCGGAAGATAGTGGCGTAGATATTGCAAGCTGTAGTATTGATACGAGCAATTCTTTTGATTCACAGAAGGAAGACATTATCTCGACACCTAAAATTAACGCAGTTGTATCTATCGATGATGGCGATAAAGCCAAAAAGTGGCTAAGCAAGAAATAATCATCAAAGGACCACAGTGATGTAGAGTTTACTACTAAAAAAAAAGGTAAGTGACATTTCAAATGCTGCGTATTTGAAAGTTTACAATAACCCTCCAGACGATTTGAAACGAAGATTGACTGTAAGGTGTCTGTAAGGCCATGACAAAAATGTCTTTATAAATGACTGAAATTATAAATGGCATGTGAAACAGAAACAGAAAAACATTAAATTAAATTAAATACGATTTAAAAATAAGAAAAGGTTATAAACGAATTAATACGTTTTGTGATTTGCTATTATTATTAATTTAGGATACCCGTAATTTCTTCAGGCCTTAAAATAAGTTTTCAGTAAGGCGTACAACACATCGAGCGCGAACTGCGAATTGCGAATAAATTCCACAATGCGATATTCGTAAATATAGACTCGCATAGAGCATGGCGCGAATTAAATAAACGTCAAATATAAAAAATCTTCCGAAACTTGACGTTTATTAAATTTGCGCCGCGCGTCACATAGAGCGTCTATTTACGAATATCGCATTGTGGAATTTATTCGCAATTCGCAGTTCGCGTTCGATGTGTTGTACGCCTAAGTCCTTAGAATAACCTCGTAGTCATAGCTTAAAGTAGCCTTTCAGTCTGGCATTAATATAGCCTGTCTGTAATTCCTTAGTCAGGCATTATATTTGAATTATTTTAAGACCTGACCTCCATATAAGTCACCGGGACATAGCCAATAGAATATCATTTATATTAGGCATTACCTGGCATTTTTGTCAGCTTTTATAAATGCCTTTATAAGGCCTGAATCGTCTGGAGGGAAGTCAAATCGCGAAGAGACTTATTGTAGACTTTCTTCATTTAATTTGGGAAAGTTTCCACAAAAAAGACAACGTTTCAAAAATATTTTTTTCTGTTATTTGATTAAATTCCGCAACCAATAAATCGATGAGTTACGATATCTATTGAACGAGCGGCAATGTAATTTAAACAAGAATATAAAAAAATTATTAAGCTTCTGGGCTATTATTAAGCTATCCGGAAGAAATATAAATCGGGTTAAGGAACTCATCATTGTATAGATACAATACGGTTCATCACTGTCCTTTCCTCCTTGAAGTCTTGTGCCAAATTGACCATTCGGCATAAGTAAAGTTACAATCGCACTATACAGGGACTGGTTCCCCATGATGGTAAGCAGATTTTTCTGCAACTGAACCAGCCAATTGAGAAACTTTTAATTCACGCTTATCATTACGACTAATATAAATAAATAAATAAATAAATAAATAAATAATACAAGTGAAATAAAACTTTCCGTTGGCCTGGTTTAGTTCCAAACTAGTTCCAAATTTATAAAATCTCGATATGGAAGTTTCTTCGTAGTTTTGGTGTATAAATATCGTTCGGGTAGACCAAGTAGTTTACGCTGCTTGCACTCGCCCATAAATTTTGTTAGCCACTCTCTACGCTCCGTTACACATTTTTTGGAGAATGCCATCCGGATAGAATCATCATCATCGCTCCCATTATATTTGAAGAAAACAGACCGATTATCTAAGTTTTTTAAAGAACGGATTGGAAAAAATGAAAAATACTTTAATACGTGCGCGTTTGATGCTTTTATGCAGTGCATCCAAAATGTTGACCGCACTCAACTCCAAACCCAAGAAAATGAGTTGGTAAAAGTAGCAAACGCTTTATCAGAAAACGATATTGAAGTAGCTAATGAAAACAGGAGTATTATATTAGCCAAATTATATGGTTTAATCTCTGACTGTACAAGCAATGTCACAAAAATATCTACATATTTCTGTTAAGAAATGAAATATGGAAGCGTACAAACAGTAACAAAATGTAACACTTGCGATAAATGTACACAAGATATTTATGAATATATTCCTATTAATTACGACAAATTAGACAATATGAATCTTTCTAATCTAAATGAATGTCTGAAGGAACCAGATAATTTGTACTGCGTGTGTGGAGCTGAGAAAAGAATTAATAAAGTATTTACAAATAAGTTAGCTTTTTTTTATGTCGAATACAAAATGGAAAAAATCACTTTGTCAACCATACCAGTTAGTATGAATTATTTTGGCGCCATTCTTAAAATAAACAGTCTTGTAGCGTATATTGAATCTAAACAGCATTACGTCAGCTATCTGTTTAGAAACAATCATTGGGAAAAATATGACGACCTAAAGAAAAGTGCAATACAGATTAAATCTAAGGCTCATAAAGTTACTCCACATTTGTTGGTACATATATACCATATAGTTTACATTTTACATTTCTATTTTATATTTTTTGTATAGTTTATTATTATCTTTGTAAATGCGTAATTCAATGTCGTAGATATATACCTGGAGAACATAAAAACAAACGTTCCGTAAATATTAACAAACGGTGCCATTAACTGAAATATCAAATGAAAAATTATCAGAAATATTGATTTTCGGCTATATGCATATATGGGCCTGTAGCTCAAATTCAAATATGTACATCTGGTATTCAAATGCCTTCCACAGGCAATTTATTGTGCTTTTTCGACAAAATGGCACAAACTTTCAAAACGGAGGTCCTTGATTTATATTCATGGTAAATTGAACCCCAATAAAAATATTCTAATTAATACCAACTACTCCGAAGCAATGTGTATACATTTATTTTATATTTAAGTTTTGTATAATTTAATTTATTTTTACAAATAGCGGAACTGAATACGCTTAAAGCAAAAACACCAGAAATTTTTTGGTTAGAAGACCCTGGACGCTCTGGAGGAAAAGTTAAATGAAGTAGAAAACATTGAAAGGAGTCAAGAGCTAGGGACAATCTCGAAGTAAGCTAAGAAGACTAAAATTAAAATTGCAGAAAATAAAGGAGATAATAAAGTACAATTAGGCGATTCTGAAATTTTTCCTACGAGAAATGGAACTTTTGTTGAATATAAAATCACTGCCAATATACTAGAAAAACATAGAAAAGTATTACTAGAAACGTAAAGATTATCTACAGCACATTGTTATCGAATCAGGTGAGATTATTAACTGAAACCTGCAAGGAAAAGCTCACCGTTGAAAATAAGAAACGTAAAATTATTAACGAGGAAAGGAATTGATGCAGTGCGGTTTATAATCCCAAAAAAATGAATGACGAAAACGATGAAAGAAAAACATATTCTGTTAAGACGAGAACCGACGACGCCATGAAATTTAATTATTTATTGAGGATGCCAGTGGACATGTTGACCACTGAAAATATCAAAGACTTGTTAAAACAACAAAGCAAAAAAATAGCGAAACTAAAAACTCTTAAAGCAAAAACAGCAGAAATGTTATGGTTAGAAGACCTGGACGCTCTAGAGAAGAAAAGTTAAATGAAATAGAAAACATTGGAAGGAGTCAAGATCAAGTTTTTGAAATATTTCCTGCGATAGGTGGGACGCCAGTTGAGTATAAAATTTATAAAATTACAGCTAATAAACTAGAAAAACATAGAAAAGTGGAAGATACAGTTAAGAGATGGATAAGTTTGAGGGCGGTGGTGATGCTGCTAAACCTAAAAAACGGTTGCAAAATAAAAAAAAAAAAAAGGACGACGAAAAAGGACAGTGATAATGTTGATGGTGATAGAAATTCGGTTGGGTCAAATATAAAAATTAACTAAGAGAATTAAGAAAATTAATTATTCGTATTTGGACGATGATGATGATGATGGATTTCCGAAAGATGATTCTTATGAAAAAATAGTTTTGAACGATAATCAAGTTAGAGACGTTTCTTTCGTCACAGCTACTATATCGGAAGATAGTGGCGTAGATATCGCAAGCTGTAGTATTGATACGAGCAATTCTTTTGATTCACAGAAGGAAGACATAATCTCGACACCTAAAATTAAGGCAGTTGTATCTATCGATGATGGCGATAAAGCCAAAAAGTAACTAAGCAAGAAATAATCGTATAAAGGTAAGTGACATTTCAAATGCTGCGTATTTGAAAGTTTACAATAACCCTCCAGACGATTTGAAAAGAAAATTGACTGTAAGGTGTCTGTAAGGCCATGACAAAAATGTCTTTATAAATGACTAAAATTATAAACGGCATGTGAAACCGAAACAGAAAAACATTAAATTAAATTAAATACGATTTAAAAATAAGAAAAGGTTATAAATGAATTAATACGTTTTGTGATATGCAATTATTACTAATTTAGGATAAATAATAATTTCGTAATTTCTGCAGGCCTTAAAATAAGTTTTCAGTAAGGCCTTAAAATAACCTCGTAGTCATAGCTTAAAGTAGCCTTTGAGCCATTAATATAGCCTGTCTGTAATTCCTTCGTCAGGCATTATATTTGAATTATTTTAAGGCCTGACCTCCATATAAGTCACCGGGACATAGCCAATAGAATATCATTTATATTAGGCATTACCTGGCATTTTTGTCAGCGTTTATAAATACCTTTATAAGGCCTGAATCGTCTGGAGGGAAGTCAAATCGCGAAGAGACTTATTGTAGACTTTCTTGATTTAATTTGGGAAAGTTTCCACAAAAATGACAAAGTTTCAAAAATATTTTGTTGTTATTTAATTAAATTCCGCAACCAATAAATCGATGAGTTACGATATCTATTGAACGAGCGGCAATTTAATTTAAACAAGAATATAAAAAAATTATTAAGCTTCTGGGCTATTATTAAGCTATCCGGAAGAAATATAAAGCGGATTAAGGAACTCATCATTGTAAAGATACAATGCGGTTCATCACTATCCTTTCTTGCTTGAAGTCTTGTGCCAAATTGACCATTCGGCATAAGTAAAGTTACAATCACACTATACAGTAGTGATGGGCTAAGTCGGTTCTTTTTTGATAAAAACGTAAGAGAAAATAAACAAAACAGAACAAAAAGAACCGATTTAGCACATCACTACTATACAGGGACTGGTTCCCCATGATGGTAAGCAGATTTTTCTGCAACTGAACCAGCCAATTAACGATTGGACCGTGTGCTCTGTCGGACAAAAAAAAAGCTCCGTACCCATTATTCAAAAAAATAATCAAAGTAAGCGTTGATCGTTCACTCAAATATTATATGAAAATGATACTATTTTAAAGCTATTCTAGTTTTTCTAATGGGTACGAAGCTTTGTTTTCGGGCGATAGGTATCGCATTTCTTACTTTTCCAATCATCAATTGAGAAATTTTTAATTCACGCTTATCATTACGACTAATATAAATAAATAAATAAATAAATAATACAAGTGAAATAAAACTTTCCGTTGACCTGGTTTAGTTCCAAACTAGTTCCAAATTTATAAAATCTCGATATGAAACTTCCTTCGTAGTTTTGGTGTATAAATATCGTTCGGGTTTACGCTGCTTACACTCGCCCATAAATTTTGTTAGCCACTCTCTACGCTCCGTTACACATTTTTTGGAGAAGGCCATTCGGATAGAATCATCATCATCGCTCCCATTATATTTGAAGAAAATTCGATGACGTGCCAAATTTGAGAAATATCCTTTAACTTCCTTCGATGATAAAGTATCCAAACCATTTTAATATTTCTCGTCGTACGTGCGGATATGGAAACTATTCGCTTTTCATTCTTCGAATTCTGGTAGCGAATAAAAGGATAATTCTTCCCGATTAGATGTTACTTTTATGATCGGCGTGATAAACTGATCCAAAAATGGTAATCGAAGTAGTTCCGGCCAGTTAGTTATTCGACCATAACGAAGAGTTTTTAAATCATCCATGATAATATAATTCTGTTTATACTGGAGTCCGAGGATTTTGATCAAATTATTTATTTCGGTATGTTCCAGAATTTGTTTTTCGGTTGCCCGTCGAATGTTGCGTTCACAATCAAACAATTTATGAAGAACCATAAATGATTTTTGACCTGAAATGGCTTTATTGGTACGCCACTTTTGTTCTTTCTTTTCAAAATTTCAATAAGTTTTTTTAAAAACTGAAGTTTTTCGAAAGGCGTTGATATGATTCGATATAATCGACGTGACGACCGCCTTTCATAGTAGCTATGGAATTAACAAACGAAACTTGTTGAAAACCTTTTTCGGAAGTAGTAGCACCCACTTCCCACCGTTCGTTAATATTTTCATAGATAATTTTAAGAGGGCCTCCCACATTCAGCAATCTTATCCTTAATATAAAAATCGATGTAGTCTTTAAATTGATTCACAGGAAGTTTCTGGCCATTCCAGAATACTGAAACGTCACGGGTTGTAGCTGCGATATCAATTGCTCGACGAAACATAAGGCCCACTATATCATTATCCAATTTTTTCATTTTAAACTTTAATAAATCTGGAGAAAATGTAACCTTCGTGTAATCTGACCAAACAAACTCACAAATGATGGGCTCTGTAGTTTCTGTCATGTTGTTAGTCCAAATTTGTTTAAATATTTTCTTATATTTATGCGCAGCCGTTTCCACGCTGAACATGTTGCTAAATGTATTGCATAATTTCGTTCCGTACCCGTTACGACCATCGGTCACTTTTTGTTCTTCGTCAATGTAATTCGAGGAAGTGAGTAAATGCCCAAAGATCATAGAAGGTACCATCATTTGTTCTCCTTGATGGATTACCACTGGTATACCTTGGCCTTTATTCCATATAGAAATTGTGTTTTCCTCTTGGGAAATACCAATTTTGATTGTGTCCATATTTTTGTCGCGTTGCTTCGCAACCAAAATTGCATCAAGAATATAATAAAGACCTATATGTAGGCAGAGTTCAAACATATTAGTAATCAATACGTAATAATAAACATAATTACATACCTGAAACAAACTGAATTTCTCGTGGGCTCTGTAGTTTCTGCCATGTTGTTAGTCCAAATTTGTTTAAATATTTCCTTATATTTACGCGCAGCCATTTCCACGCTGAACATGTTGCTAAATATATTGCATAATTTCGCTCCGTACCCGTTACGACCATCGGTCAATTTTTGTTCTTCGTCATTGTAATTCGAGGAAGTGAGTAAATGCCCAAAGATCATAGAAGGTACCAACATTTGTTCTCCTTGATGGATTACCACTGGAATACCTTGGCCATTATTTCATATGGAAATTGTGTTTTCCTCTTCAGAAATATCAATTTTGATTGTGTCCATATTTTTGTCGCGTTGCTTCGCAACCAAAATTGCATCAAAATTATAATAAAGACCTATATGTAGGCAGAGTTCAAACATATTAGTAATCATTACGTAATAATAAACATAACTTCATACCTGAAACAAACTGAATTTCTCGTTGTATCATTTTATAATTTTCTTGATCATAAATCCATGACAATTCTTTTGTGACTTCAACCGATCCTATGTAATTATTAGGGCGTAACAATATATGCTCTATATGTTCCCTTTTCTGGTATATGTCCTCAATTTTTTTGTTTTCACCAGGCATCGCACGTGAATCGCCGTTCGCCATAATTTGCTAAAATTTAAATTAAAAATACCTTAAGTTATGATACTAGCATGATTGAATATCAGTGCAAATTAGCTTTAGAAAATAAAAAAAAATTAAATCAGGCAATACTAATTTAATTATGCCACATATGTATACTCATTTGTGAAGTTATCCCAGCCGTTGGATGTATATTTGTTAATCATTTTTGTTGTTAGGATTGTGAGCCCATTGATTTAAGGGATACAAGCCAAATTTCCCAGGAAAATTTTCACTTATAAATGCAATCCATCTATAAACTTAACACTCTATAGAGGCTGATGTGATACAAATTTTCTAATGATTTTTGGAAAATCGAATTTGCCCAGATTTTCCACGGGAAACTTGAACTGAATTTTCTTTGTGTTATATTTATCAATAAAATCCATTTTCAGACATCACAATCCAGAGGCTGTATTTTTTCCCCTGCGACAGCTTCTGTCAAATCAATACAGGCAATCTACAGACATAACACACTAGAGGCTGATTTTATACAAATTTACAGCGATTTTTGGAAAATCGAATTATCCCAATTTCCAAGTCATATAAATGCAATTTAACTTCAGACAAAATACTCTAGAAGCTGATTTTATAAAATCGAATTTTCCGAGATTTCCCACAGGAAACTTGAACTTATTAACTTGAAATTATTTTGCTGCGACTACTAATAGGCCCCATCCATACAATCTACCTCCAGATATAAAACTCTGAAGGCTGATTTTATTTCAATTTTGTGGTTTCTTTGATTAGGTGGATCAAAGTTTTCCATGTAAGACTATTACAAATTTTTTTATTGAAATTCATGTATCTTGTTTACTTTCGGCTGAAAAACACTAAATTTTTATTTTTGGCTGGAATTAATAACGCAAACTGCATTATGGACTTTTCACTTTGGTGAAAACCAAACTCTTCACGGAATGCTTAAGGAAACACAAGTATATAGAATGCTTCGAAACCTACAAAGACTTATTGATTAATGATCCGATATTACAAAATCCAAATTTCTCAAAACCGTTTATCCTCTGTACTTCTTGCTATCTTATCACACGGGTCAATTTGTTTCAAATAAATTCGTCTGCTCTACCTGCCGAACTTTGACAAAAAGGGAATAAAATTACAACACTACAAAATATTATAGACCCTATTTATACGGTAGAACCGTACTTTACATGGCTATTTTCCTTAAACGAACCAAACTCCAAATTGATAAGATGGAGATTGAAACTAGAGAAATTTGATTAAGGGATTTTCTACAAAAAAGACTAACTGAATACTAACGGCGATGCTCTTTCTCGTATTGAAATACATATTCAACATACATGTTGAAAACAACATTGATGGATCCGAAAATTTAGAGTTTGCATCATCAATCCAAATAACTAAAGAAATGCCGGACGATATTATACATATTTCCGAACGATCGATTAATCAATTTACAAATCAATTAATATTAAAGAAAACTAATACGATAAACAAAACTGAAACAATATTCAAAATAATTTGTTAAAAGAAGACATACAATAAAGAATAAAAATATTGATAAACAAAAGGTATATTGAAAACATATTAGGTACCTAAAGGACTAATATTAACTGATGAGATGACGAATCGGTATATTCAAAATATTTTTGTAATCATAAATTCAAACTAGTTAAATATAAGCAATATAAGAAATGGCCAAGTTCTTCCTAGTTGGGCATTTTCCAGAACTTCATTCACGAATCATTTTATAATGAAATTTCCATCGCGCACACCAAATTTCACTAAAATCGGATGAAAAATTACCAAGTGCATCCTAGTTGGCCATATTCCAGAACTTTATCCAAAAAATCTTTTTAGAATCCCATTTCTATCGTACATGCTGAATTACATCAAAAGTGGATAAGAAATGGCCAAGCAACATGTCCCACATATTCCACTTGTGATAGATTTTCTTTTAATCGAAATTTATCTATTAAAATTATCAAATATTTGAATGTTTTTATAAAAATTGTTTATAATTTTGCTTAACATACGACTATCTATGAATACATCAGCAAATCAAGATATATTTAAATCTGCTTCTCGCTGCCGCTGCTCGGTGTGTCTCATGCTTTAAGTACTTTTCATACCAGGCGCCTCGGCTTTGAGCTTCGAAAATGAAAATTCTTTATTTCAATTTTGAATTATGAAAATTAGTTTCATTTGATTGATAATGTTTAGTTTTATAGTAATAAATTCATTTTGTTGAAAAATAATTTATTTTTAAGTGATAATTTAATAAAAAAATAAAATATATTGCAATGAAGTTATCTACGAGGCCAAGGCAATGCGTTCCACACTCGACTGCGACATTTTAAAGTAGTACAAAGCGAAGAGCTTTATCAACATAACCTACAAATCACATTTTGGTCACAACTGTTTTATATTTACCGTAAAATCTAGCTCATGTGTAGCTTACAAATTCATAATATCTCGTTTCTTGCTATAATTCACGTGTAAAATGGACCTAAATAAAATATTTGATATCAACCGAATGTTCAAAGCCGACGCCACCGGTATGAAAGGGTCTCAGCTTCGTATGTGTGGTAACTAAAAATTTCGAGGCGAGGCGCCTGGTATGAAAAGTACTTTAATGTCGTGGATATCTTAACCGTTTCGGGTATTTTGTGATAGGTGATTTTGTGGATACTTGCGAGATGTTGTAGGGACGTATTAAAAATGATCATGAGCATACATAACATTAGTGAGTGAATCTCTATTTAATTAGCAAAAAATAATTTTAGCGTTAATTCATTTAATATTTTTTGTCTTAATTTTTAATGTGCACAAAAAATTTTGAATCCAAATTAAACATTTCAATGCCCAAATAGTTTTAAATCAAAATGAAACAATAATTTTAAATAAATTATATTGAAATAAAAACCTTTATTAAATTAATTTAATTTATATAAAGTTAAAAATGTATAAAAAAAAATTTTAAAGAGGTTTGGGTTACTATGCAATGAAAATTTAGCTTGCACAAACTATTTTGAATAGTATAGCAATTTTGTTACGTAAAAATCAATAAATTATTTATCCAATAATCGACTGAAACCGTGGTACGATTTCTTTTATTTTATCTAAATGATATTTGTTGTAACAAAAATTATGTTTCTTGATCAGGTTTGGATCTGAATTTTACTCAAGATAAAAAAGACTGATGTGAATTTAAACGAGTTTTAATTAATTGTTTTATAAACATAATCTATAAAATTTATGATTTTTTGTAAATAAAAGTAATTTCAAATATTTAATTATCTGTTTAATAAGAGGATTTAATTCAGTTATGTCCGGCCAAGGAAAGACTTCGGTTATTTAAAAGAAAGAATACAAAATTTTTGAGATAAAAATCAAAGTAAAAGTGGAATTCAAATTTAAGTTTTTTTGTTCTTTAAACCAATACCTAACATACTGCTTTCAGGATTATAAATCTTGTAGATTTAAAATAATCTCGAAGGTTTATTCTTAGGGATTATTTCAAATTCATTCATTTTGAATAATCTGTAACTTCAAGCGATTAACGTCGACAGGTAATATTCAACTATAATCTCGAAAGTATAGAATAATTTTGTAACCAAGCAGCCAAATAGAGTTCTAATTCACAGTATGGGTTAATCCAAAATAATTTCGAGGAATTTTAAAAATTTGAAATATGTTAATATGTTAGAAAAATGGCATGTACTATATATAACTCAACATACTACAAGCTTCACTGTATATGTACGTAACTGAACGTTATGCAAATGAAATGGGAAGCTTAAAAACAAAATTCTCGATATAACCTTAATTCTTCTAGAATAATCTCGATATTTAAATAAAATTTCGAAGTTTACAGAAAAACTTAGATAAACTTAAAATCATAGAATAATCTCGAAACTACGACAATGACGATAATTCGAATAACTTCGATATAAAGATTAACACTATTAAAATCTGGAAATCTATATAAAATCAAAAATCTGGAATTTCGGGTATTTCTTCCTGAATCTGTAAGCTAATATCGAAAATCTCGAATAATATCAAAGTGTACAAAATTCCAAATAATGTACTAAACAACCTCGAACCAGAAAATATAAAAAATCTCGAAAAGTAGAACATCAAGCAACTCCATAACGTCTTTTAAATTTCGAGGATAAGGGAGAAATTTGAATAAATTCGATTCATTTCGAAAAGTTCGAATAACCCTAGAGTTATTAACAGAGTATTCCCGAAAATCTCGAATAAAGTTCTTAGATATCGGTGCATAGTAGCCCGTGCATCGGACGTCTATTTTTTTGCATTGAAAATATTACATAACTTTAAAAATAATTTTCCAATTTTATTAATAATGTTCTAAGTTTTATTGTTGTGTGTTTGTTTGTTAATTATTATTCTTCTTAAAAACGTATTCCAATAAAAAACGTCTTTTACATTGGAAGTGACGCGAAATTGTTTCCTCGGTAAGAGGTAGTCTATTAGAATGGAATGTGCCAAAGTGAATTGTGTTAAAAGATGAACCATTGGAATTTATTTGTAATGGTTTCTGTAATAAACGGTATTATAGAAAGTGTCTGCAACTCTTGGGCTATGATGTACAGCTAATAAAAAAAAACGTTTTAATCAATTTTGTTTGTAAAGAGTGCTTATATAATTTTATCATAATAATGGAAAAGATTGAACGCAATCAAGTCGAAATAAGTAACTTGATTGAGCCAAAACCAGTGTGTATTACTCCGAAGGAGAAAATAAAACATCAAGTTAGTGCAATTACAAAAGAAGAAATTAAAAAAGGTTTACAACCTGTTAATTTATCAATGGAAATTAATAACATTAGAGAATTAAATAATAATTGACGACTGGTATGGTGTGATCTGGCGGACAATATTGAACTAACTAAACCATGTAAACAAAAATTTGCTGTATGAAGATATATGGAAATAGAGTCTATTTCATTTTAATTTTTATTTATTAAAATTGTCATGATTGGAAAATCTAATGAATCCATTATATTGTTTAATATGTGATTTTTATATATTTCATTAATTTGGAACAGTTTTATCATTAAAAATGCCAGAAAACTGTACAGAAAATTGCAGAAAATTAATGTTAAGTTCACTATAAATATATGTTTGAGTCACTAAAAATTTTTGAAATTATATTATACCACATTTACCACGTTTTGAATGATAAATACAAGATAAAATTCAATACTTTTAAAATATTTATGTTTTTAGTAACATGAGATTAGTATGAAATTTCTCCAATTTTTAAGCACAAATTTCTGTTATTTGAAATGATAAAACTATCCAAATTAATCAAATATATAAAAATCACATTTTAAGCAACATAATGGATTCATTAGATTTTCCAATCATGACAATTTTAATAAATAAAAATTAAAATGAAATAGACTCTATTTCCATATAACTTCATATAGCAAATTTTTGTTTACATGGTTTAGTTAGTTCAATATCGTCCGCTTAAGGCGCTTTTTCAACTTTACTAGTCGTCAATGGTGTAATTATAAATTGCAATAATAAGCAATCAGCCGATGATTTACAAAATAAATTGCAAGAACAAATGGGAGAAAATTATAATATTGAAATACCGAAATTTAGGAACCCGCAATTGTTGCTGGTGGGCATGAATAATTGTTTGAGTAAAGAATGTGTAGTTAACTCAACAAAAAATCAAAATATGTAGTATAGTAGTAGGTATTCAAATCTCGCTGGAATTCTGACAGTTCTCGCGCAGAAAAAATATGGCGGATACACAGTGATGTACTATTTTGGCTTAATTGTTTACATTTTTATGTTGTATTTGTACTTCAGTTTTTAGGTTAGGTTTTTATTTATATCATTTTATTTTATTATTTATATGTTATAAAACGTTTTGATTCACAAAATGTTTTTATAATTTTATTTTAAAGGAACCACTTATACTTTTGAAATCGGTAATCTAAGAATTAATGCAATTTAACAATTTTTTTATGTTGTTGTGTACGGTGACCAGATTCTTTTAAGACAAATACATGACAACCCAATAATAAAGAAATAACATTTTTTTTATTCAAAATTAATTTTTTTTTTAGTAACACAGTTATTATTTTCTACAGGTACTATATATATGTACATGAAAATACTATTTTATATAAAATATAAAACTAAAATAATTATAAACAAAAATTAATATAAAAATAATAAAGTCATATCTAATTGGAAAATATAAAAATATCACAAAAATAAAGAGACAAGTTCATTAGTCGTTTGGCTTACCTAGTAACAGAATAAATTTAAATAAAAAAATAAAAATAAAAATTTTAAATCAAAATTCACTCAGTTTAATTAAACTGAGCAGCAATTTGTACTAGCATTTTCTTCTAGTATTTTTCCGAGCTATGAATTCTTTTTAATAAATCATTATTTTTCGAAATGTCTTCGTAGAACTTTTCACACGTTTCGTGATTTCCTCTAACCAATAACACGGCTTTAACGGTTTCTATCTGCATTTGGGTTTTTTCAGCTGTCCATAAATTATTAACTAAGAAGAATATACGTTCGGTAGAAGCATTTGTTCCTGGAAGACACAATCCAAATTCTATTAATTTTTTTAAATTGGAAAATGGAATACTTTTAATTTTAAAATGTTGAAACATTTCGACCCATCGCTTATCAATGATAATTTCTTTGTCATTCCAATTTTCAATTTTTTCAAGAGTTACGTACTTCTTACAAAAAACTGTTTCATCGAATAACTCACTATTTTCAATTTTGGTTTTTGGAAATTTATCGGCAACATATTCAAATGACTGCTCTACATTTTCCCAAGTAACTTCTTCTTTTAAGGTCATCCATGAAAAACAATTTATGCTTATGAACTGTGAGGTATAACAATCCAAGTATTTACAACAATTTAAATAAAATCGCTGCATTTCAGATTTGAATTTATTTTCGTTACAATATCCATTTTCAATTAATCTATTTAAATCAGATCTTACTAGAATTGGTATATAGTTCGACATGTACCTTTCATGTAGTTTAAGCCTCAGATTAATCAGTGCTTGTCCGACTTGCATAAATGTGTTTTTATCACCTTCGATAGATTTTACAGTGAAATGGAATATTGCAGCCAGGTTGTGCATAAATTTAAGCCAAATTTCAGACGTTTCGTCATTAAAAAACGTCCTTAATAATTTTGGACAGCTATCGAGCGACAAAAAATATGATTTTAGAGGTTCGAACATTTGCAATATACGTTCTATTGCTGGTAATAACGCTAGCCAGCGAGTTCTGCAACTTCCAAGTATACGACAATATTGTACATCTGATTCTTCGCAAAATTGCATAAGATTATTTACTCGTACAGTGTAAATATAAAAATGACCATACATTTTGTTGACTGCACCTTCTATGTCACAACTCATTAAATCAGCAGCAAATTGTATAGTATTGTTCACAACGTGGCCCGCACACCCAACTCCAATGATGTTATTGTTTTGAAATTTATCTGAAATAAGTTTTGATTCTTATTCTTGATAAAATGTAAAGAAATCCCTTGAATATATTACCTCTGATTCTAGAAAAAACGTTGTTAGTCCCATTTCGACTGACACCCCCGAAGTTCGTGTTTGCGTTATCAGCGCAAAACGCCACTAGCTTATTTGAAAGTTGATGTTCTTCGAGAACCTTTACAAGCAATTCCGTAATTAATTCGGAAGTTTCTCCTGGTAATGATGCAACTTCAAGTAATTTAATTTGAATTCCAATATTGACATTAAAATATCGAATAAGAACTGGAAATAATTTAATGTCTTTGTGGTTCGAAGCATCAGTAAAAACAGAAATAAAATTGGCAGCATCTAAATCATGTTTTACTTTTTGTAAGGTAAGTGGAGCCAACACGTTTTTGACTATTGCTTCAGATTTAGTCCTGCCGCAAGCAAACTTTTTTTCAAATAAACATTTAATGATTTTGGATGTACAATCCATTGACCGAAAACTGTGGTTATGATGAACCAAATGAAACGAAAATACAGCTACAGCAATCGCTAATTCTTTTTCTTTGCTCCCAAATTCCGTCCGGCGAAAATATGTGGCTATCGCAGACGAAGATGCAGCAGCTTGATCCGCTTTCTTGTGCTTCTCAGAACCAAGGTGTCTGGTAATATCGGCTCGCCAACCGGAGGAAATAGAAAATTTACTTAAGCATTTCTGACATATTAAGATACTCTCACTTTTCGAAGCTTTTAAGAATGGAAATTCTTCACTCAGCTCCTCAGAAAATTTACAGTATCGTTTTTTTCGTTTCGGAGGTGGTTCAATTGAAGCTGCAGCCATTTCACCTTTAAAACAGTTCAAAAATTGTGAATAAAACTGAATCGAATTTTACACTATCTAGTATCCATATACCTGTTTTATATAAAATATAGTTTTTATTTGTATGCCCCAACAATACAAAAATATTGTAATTTTACAATATCTCAATCCGTTCCAAGTTTATAACATCCCTTTGTTTAGTTTGAGGTTATTGTGCAAGCGCACTGATACGTTTGATTTTTATTGTTAAAATAACCACTTTGCGCACGATAAACACTTTGTTTTCGAATAATTTATTTTAGTTTTAATTTTTAAATTAAAAACGTTCACTATTTTCTAAAGTTTTAAAGTTAAAATAGCTCGCTACAATGACAATGGGAGAAAAGATTTGTTCAAATATGGACGTTGGTGTTTTTTTTCTTTCTGTTTCGGTAATATTTCATAGAATAATGTAGAAAAAATGGAGTAGAGTTTATAACTTGAATGAGTACGTTTTATCCTCGAATTTTCTGCTTTTACAAAACAGATGTCGTTCTTTCGACATAACTTTGATTTTTTAAATTAATTTATTACAAATGCGGGACTTGCGGATTATTATTTTATTATGCGGGCTATTTTTAAGGGCAAAAATGTTTGCAGGACAGGGTCTTGAAATGCGGGTCAGTCCTGTAAAATGCGGGCTATATGGTCACCGTATTGTTGTGGTTTTGATCGATATGACTGACATTATTTTGGTTATTTATTTTCCCTAGTCCGTCCGAAAATTAAATGTTGACGTTGTTTCCATAGGCGTGCAATATTTTTTTACACCTATTAATTTTCACATGAAATATGATTGTAATAACATAAAATCATAAATATTTTGAATGTTTTGTGTATTAAAACTGAAATATAGTACATTTGAATGATTATTTATTATTTTATTTAGGTTTACTGTCTAAGATAAATGCGACCCATCAAAATTTTTATAAATTTTTTTTCTACATCACTGGAAGCTGCGCAGAACAATTTAAAATTATTTTTTTTTAAGATCTGAATAGGACTATATTTGTTTTAAGGAAATTATAAGCCTTAAAAGTCTATGAGCCAAAAAAAAAGAAAGATCATTTATAAGGCAATAGTAGAAGTTGATGGTGAAGCTGGAAAACTTAAACATTGGTTGGGACAAATGCATTATTTATGAACACTTGAAAATTATGAGATGCTAAATGTTGGGGATATAATCACACGGCCAGAAACTGTACCACTGGTCATGTTGCTATAAGTGTGGCGAGAAAGATCATATAGCTGTGAACTTTAGTTGTCCAGAAGCTAGGTGTTTGAATTGCCAAAGAGCAAAAGAAAAGTTGGGTTTATCTGATTTGGATGTCAAACACGATACAAGGAGTTCTGATTGCTCAATCTGTCAAAGAAAAATGAAAACAGAGGGGAAAAAAATAATCGATTAGCAATTAAAAAATGGTGCAGCCGTCTATTTAAATATTCAAGGAGTAATCAACAATTTTAGTGAGCTAGAATTAGTTATATCAGAAATAATTTTGAAATGATCTGCATTATATTGAAACACATTTATCACATCAAGATGATGATAGTATAGTTCTAGTGAACAATTATAATTTAATTGGAGTGGACTCGTGAGTCTAGAAACACAGGTGGGGTTTGTGTTTATATAAAAAAATATTGAAATTTTGAAATAATAAATAAGGTAACTATTTCTCTAGACTTTTGGTAAATATATTCCATTTAGTTGTATTTTATAGATCACCTAAGTATATCAGTATTAACTCAGATTTTATTAATTATTTCGGCGACTTACTAAATGAATTAAGTGAATTCAATAAGATCATAATGTATGATATTAACATAAACTAGAAATCGGATGGTATTGATAAAATACGTGTTGAACAAATTTTTACAGATTGTGGTGGTTTCAAACAAATTATTACGGACTACACTAGAATAATAAATTTAACAAAATCATTAACACATTATGACTACGTAAAAGCAAATACACAAGCAAAAGATTTGAAAATAAGTGATCGTGAAACATTAAAATAAATAAGATCTGTAAAAATTATAAAGACAATAAATTAGGAGCCATTAGAAGTGATTTAATGACTACGTATTTTACAGACTGTGATGATAAAGCAAAAAAGTTTAGTGATAATTTACATAAAATTATAAATGAATTTACTGTTTTAATCATTTTAATAGTTCTCAGTCTAATAAATAAACCTTGTTTCAATAATGTAATAAAAAATTAAAAGATGACAAACTTAGAGCATATGATTTAGCTTTAATAGATAATTCTGAAAGTGCTTGGTCTAATTATAAAAATGCCAAAAATATTTATAAAAAATTAAATAAAAAAAACTTTTTAATATATAACGTTTTTAACTAAAAAGAAGAAAATAATTTTTCCTTGCCTCCTCACAGTACAGAAAATTCTGAGAATTTACGATTGTAAGTTTTCAGTAACAATGAGAATATGTACATATTTGGAAAATTTAAAACGAGAAACGTGAAGCGCATCTAACGAAATTTTGATACATGGTTCTTTAACAATTTAATTATGCTCCTTGACAAGTGATGTTAACTATAATTCTTTTAATACCATAGTTAACTTTCTTTAGTATGTATTATGTAGCCATCAGAACTGTATTATACCATTATATGCGGTCCACGTTTTTCGTTTTAAATTCTCCAAATATTCTCATAGTTGCTGAAAACTTGCAATCGTAAATTCTCAGAATTTTCTGTACTGTGAGGCAAGGAAAAATTATTTTCTTCTTTTTAGTCCATTTTAAAAACGTTATATATTAAAAAAAAAAATTTATTTAATTTATTTTCTGCTTTTGTAGTGTGGCCAACAAGAGTGCTGATGTATTTTCTAGTACTCGGTTATTTAGTATTCATGTATTCGGATACTTGAATATTTTATG
This sequence comes from Tipula helvola, assembly GCA_963556165.1. NCBI lineage: Eukaryota > Metazoa > Arthropoda > Insecta > Diptera > Tipulidae > Tipula > Tipula helvola. The sequence continues at coordinate 335,841,718 of OY744481.1, read as the reverse complement.
ATTATGTATTCGGTTTCTTGGAGGATAACAAACTTAGAACCAACTTTTGTTCGGCAACCTATCGAACCTGTCGCCAAATAATTAATTTAATTTTTATCAGGTCTTCATTGAAATACACTTTAAATTTTTCCATACTATAATTTTGTATGCATAAAAAACAGCATACTATATGACGTCGGTTTATTGTAACGATCTCGAAAAACGCAAACTATTGAATATTGCATTGTCATCGAGTTCTGAGCTATGTTCAAAATTTCAAGTCCCTAGGTTATCGGGAAGTTGGTTTAAAATCGAATTCAAATTTTAACCCAAACAGACAGACAGATAGACAAGAAAGCAAGTTAAAAAAAACGTTATAAAATAAATTAAACAATGCCAAATTTAGTTATATTTCAAATAAAATAGACAAATAGTAAGACATAATGTATCAAAAAGAAAAAAAAGTAAAATTAAAAAATTAAACAAGTGATATTTAATAATAATAAAAGTTCAATAGTTCCATATGTGAATAATGTTGCCGTAAATAAATACAAGTTTAAATTTAAACAAATTGACTTAAATGAATTAGAATTTATAATAAAACAAATGAACTCTAAAAAAGATATTAATCTGCTTAGTGCTATAATTATAAAAGATAATCTTCTCACAGTTATCAATAAATCGTTAGAAAGCGGTGTTTTTGCCAACTTTTGAAAGGGCATAGTTGTGGTGCCAATTAACAGGATCCAAAACAGGATTCAGAAAATCACAAAGTTGTGAAGTTTGTAATTGGAAATGGGCGGTCCATGATAAAAAGATGATTTTGGCTGTTTTCCTGGATTTTCGCAGAGCCTTTGGAACCATTAATAAAAATATTCTATTAGAGAAACTTTATAAATATGACTTGCAGAACATTGAATTAAAATGGTTTGAATCGTATTAAAAATTAAGAAAACAAAGGACGAAAATAGATGATTCTTCTGATAAATCTGAAGTTAAATTTGGTGTTTCTTAAGGTACAGTTCTTGGAGTTCTACTGTTTCTGCTATATACCATATCAATGATATAGTGAAAGTCATAAAACATGCTACATTGTTCCTGTTTGCTGGCGATGCTTTATTGTACGTAATTCGAGACACAGTAGAAAAATTGAATAATGAATTAAAAGAAATGGACGTTTGGTTTAAAACTTGATGAAATCATTACTATTGACAATGAAAAAATAGCAAACAACTGAATCCATTAAATATTTGGGGGTAGTTATAGATAATAATTTAGACTTTAAAAATAATTTAGGTTATGTTTGTAAAAAAATTGCAAACAAAATGTATTATTTGATAGTATCAAATGATATAATTAAACCAAATTTTGAATTGAAAGCAACATGAAATTAAAATTTGGAAGAATTATAATTAATTACAACTTGCTGAGGAATTGAAGGGTAGTAGGCTGATAATATTTATGCTTGCAGTTAATTTTTGTAATAATTTTTTCGAAAAATATAAATAATTAAGTATAAATTGTATACTCGGTAAAAATCGATTAATATCGGTTAATATTAATATGTTTTAATTTCCCTAGCAGTAATATTCCCCCAACGTAGTTGCAGTAAAGTTATCAACTTACAGCGAGAGGATCTTGGGTGATTATCAATGTGGTTTTCGTCCAAATAGATCAACGACCGATCAAACTTTTACGCTGAGGATTTTGCTGGAGAAATGCTATGAAAAGGACATCCCTGTACACAGTCTATTCATAGACTTTCAACAGGCGTACGACAGCATTAAGAGGAATACGTTATGGAACGTATTGTCCTACCTGGGCATACCGTCAAAATTGGTTTCAATGTGCCAGCTTTTAATGGATGGCTCACTATGTAAGGTGCTAATAGAAGGGAAAATTTCGGATGCCTTTGAGATAACATCTGGAGTGCGGCAAGGAGACCCAATAGCTCAAACTCTTTTCAACCTGTCATTAGAGTATGTCATTCGTCAGCTCAATATGGCGCAGCGTAGCTGCCTGTATTATAAATCAACCCAGCTATTAGCATACGCTGACGATATTTGCATTCTGGGTCGCAACATCATATCCCTAAAAGAAGTCCTCCTCCCATTGGAATTAACAGCCCAACAAATAGGCCTTCAGATCAACGAAGCGAAGACCAAATACATGGTGACCGCGAGAAGGCAGACTCGTGGGGACTTCATTTCAGGAGACACTCAATATGAAAAGGTGAATGAGTTCAAATATCTAGGATCGCTGATCACTGAGCATAACTCCGTTTCTGTGGACATTTCATCGAGGATCGCAGCAGGCTACCGAGCATTTTACGCCAATATAAAAATTTTCAAGTCTCCTCATATATCGCGCAAAATAAAATTGGACATCTACAAGGCGCTGATAAGACCAGTTATCACCTTTGGTTGTGAGTCTTGGACGCTGACAGCACAAAACATCCAGAAAATCGCTGTAACTGAGCGTAAGATCATAAGAAGAATTCTCGGTCCTATTAAAGAAGGAGCCACGTACAGAATGCGAATGAATCACGAGATCAGGAATGATCTCGATAAAGTTGACATCATTGAATTCATAAAATCATCAAGGCTAAGATGGCTTGGGCACGTACTACGTTCACAAAATCGGACCACCAAACAGGCCTTGGAGTCGGCACCAACGAAAGTAGGACCTCGTGGGAGACCACCTACCCGATGGATGGACGACGTTGAAAGGGACCTAAACACACTCGGTCACCGTGTCTGGCGTTCTCTTGTGGCGGATCGAATTATTTGGAGGAGCATCGTTGAGGCGGCCAAATCCCTTCATGGGATGTAGCGCCAGCGGAAGAAGAAGAAGTAATATTCCCAACAGCTATTCCATACAGCTCTGCTGTAGGGTTTTTTATTAGCCGTTCCAAATCAAATTCAAGCAAAAAAAAAAATATTCAATATGATTGATCGTTCAGGTATTGAGACCGAATTTAGAAAATGGAAGTGGAGATGGATCGGGCCCACATTGAGGAAAATCGGATGTTATTAGAATAGAAATCGTAAGGTAAGCGGAAAGTGGGAAGAAAAGTGAGGTTAAACCAGAATATCAAGAAAAAGTTTGGGGATATTACGGAAATGCACATGCGAAAGGAAAATGTCCAGCATATGGAAGAACATGCAACCAAGTGTTATCGAAAAGAACATTTTTCGCACATTTCAAAAAAACACAAACTATACAAAAAATAATTTCGTGAAGTCAGTGCTGTGGAGAACGCGGAAAACACTGGAACAATATTCTTTAGGTTTAGGGAATATTAATGCCTGGGAACCGAATAACTTTCAAATGGAAATTTGAAAGTCGGAACTAAATTTAAAAAAAAAACTCTAAATTAAAAATTGATTCAGGTGTACAGCATAATGTTCTTGAGATCTTGGATTAAATGAAAATTTGATTCAGGATTCAAGAGCTATATTGACAAATGATAGTGGCTCTAGGATTGAGGTAGCAGGACAGTGTATTTTAGAATGTTTGTTTACAAATAGAATGCATTTGTAAAAATTTCAGGTTGTGAACTGTAACTCACCTCCTATTTTAAGATTAATATCAATTAATGGATTAAATTTAATTTGTAGAAAGGATAATATTGAAAATGAATTTTCGGATATGTTTAGTGACATGGCCTTAATAAAGATTATAAGTATCAAATAAGATTAAAAAAATTGTGTTGGAGTAATCCATCCATGCAGAAAAATATCAATGTAATTGTTGGAGCATTTGGAGATGGAATTGAATAAAATGAAGGTATAATAGAGAGGGTGGATGAGCCGACTGAGTTTGTTAGTTCGTTGGTTATTGTAAAAAAAGAGATAAAAGCTTGAGGATTTCTCTTGATCCGCAACATTTCAGGAAATTGCGGCAAACATGGGTAAGCCAAAATAATTTTCTATGTTGAATGCAAATAGGGCTTTTTGTCAAGCAAGATTATCGGAAGACACTAAAAAATACACAACTTTCAAAGATTTTGTTTTAATAGACTTCCCAAGTGTTCCAAAAAGTAATGAAAAAAATATTTAAAGTAGTAGAGGGAGTTGAAATTTGCATTGATGATATTATTTGGAGTTCCAATTTAGAAGAGCATAAACGTAAATTTAAAAAAGTGTTTGAAATTGCGATAAAATGAGTGTTCAAGAGATAAAATATTTGCGATACAAGTTAACTAAAGATGGTCTCAAAGTAGATAATGATAATGTTAAAATAATTATGTAACATATGGAAACACCAAAAAATAAACAGAAGCTTGAACGATTTTTGGGAATGGTTACCTATGTCAGTAAATATATTCCAAATATTGCAAAATTATAGCTAGCCCGCTCAGACAATCAATAAATAAAAATGTTTTGTTTGATTGGTAACCGGAACAAAATAAAGCTTTTAAGGACGTAAAAGCAAGTCTGATTTGTGAGCATGTACTTCAATACATATTATCATATTTGTAGTAAGCCAGTACTATTATCAGTGGATGCTTCAAAATACGAGTCGAGTGCGGTTCTGTTGCAAGAGAATTTGCCCGTACCGTATGCTTCTAAGGCTTTTAATTCGACTCAAAGAAGCATATGCCAATATTGAAAAGAAAATTCTTCCCATTCTGTTTGGCTGTGAGAAACTTTTGAAGCATATGCCAATGTTGAAAAGAAAATTCTTGCAATTCTGTTTGGCTGTGAGAAACTTTTCGATATATTTATGACAAAAGTATTATGGTAGAGAATGATCACAAGCCACTAACAACAATTTTTTTTAAAACCTTTGAATGCAATTCCATTACATTTACAAAGAATAAGGCTTACACTTCAAAAGTTTGACTTAGTTATAATGTATGTTCCTGGAAAAAAAATGTACTTGTCGGATTCGTTGTCAAGCACGTATATTCAGGATGAAACTAAATATTGAGGCTCAGGGATTTAATTAAAAATGGATAACCTAATGATAAATCACAGGTTCCAGAGTTAGCAAAAATTTATTTTACTTTTAAGGAAGAGTTATTTGAAAAAGATGGACCAATTTTTAAAAATAATAGTTTGGTGGTTCTATGAAAAAAGAAGTATTGGATAGGCATAAATCATTGATTTAGGCATAAATAAAAGATGTAAACTTAGAAGAAGAGAATCAGTGTTCTGGCCATGTGCGAATAGTGAAATAATAAATTTCATATCAAACTGTTGAATTTGTACAAAATATCAGAATTTAAACAAGCCAGAACCATTAATAAGTAAACAAGTTCCAGAAGGTCTTTGGGAAACCGTCCGTTCTGCAATATTTGATTGCAGTTAAATTCTTTGGAATCATCGGAATTCCAAAACATATTATATTCAGATGGAGGACCTTAATTTATGTCCCATATGTTTAAGGATTTTGCTCAAAATTGGACATTCACGCATAAAACGTTCAATCCATATTATCCTCAGTCAACTGGAAAGGTGGAAAGACACATATCCAAACTGTAAAAAAGATATTGTCCAAAGCCAGAGATTCTGGTCGTTACGTTTACTTGGCTCTGCTTGAATTAAGAAATACGCCATTTGATGAAAAAGCTTCATCTCCAGCGGTGCTCTGGTTTAATACACAATACAATACTATCATGACAGTAAATCATGTGAATTACCACCTCTTAAAATTAACGATAGTGTGTGCACACTAATATTGTTAAAATTAATGAAGCTGATAGAAACAGATCGTATAAATTATTAAATGAAAATGGCAATATTATTGACAGGAATAGAGATTTTAAATGATAAAAGTAGGCTTTGGATTTCAAGTCAGCCAGAAGTATATTTTTATAATTTTCTTCTGAGCTTTTTTTTTGTAATTTATTCAATTTTTTCAAAATTTCGTCTTGAAGATATGAGCCGTTTATTTTGAAAGTGGGGCAAGTCCACATTTTGTTGAAACGAGAAAATGAAGGAATAGAGAAACAATAAATGCAAAAATATACGGGATTTTGAATTTTCTTATTTTTTGAACAAGTATAAAGGATTATTTTTTTTTTATTTTGACTATAAATTGTTCACCGTTAGAAAGATTATACTTTTATTTGTCTATTGTTATCATTAACTTTAATTTTTGGAAAAATGGACTTGCACCACTTTCAAAATTAACGGCTCATATGATGCTAGAACCACGAGATATTGCCGCTCAAAATGCGAACATGCGTCAACCGTGGATCACTGTTATGTCATTTGGAGAGAATCAAACGTCGGGGAAAGAAGGTAATAATGATTCGCAGGAAATATTGCCGTAAATGTCCATCAACCCTAAAATCAAATATTTCAAGAAATCAGGCCCTTTACTGGCTGAATTATACGGACAGAGGGCAGTTACATCCATAACTACATTCCTCTTGCATAATCTGCTATAAATGAGCTTACGGATTCAGGCATGTCATAATCGGTAATTATTTGGCACAAAATGAGTCTTTATTGTTGCAAATACAAAAACTATAAAATACTAATAATAATTAGCGACAAAAATAAAATTTACAGTGCGCAATTGTGATAAAATTGCGTTCGACGATTATCGCAAACCGGCGTTTCGAACGATGCACAAGAAAACGTTTTTTATTTTCCTTCCAACTACAAACAAAATTAGTTTTTGTAAATAATTTATTATTTTGAACAATTTTATATTTTATTATTTAATACCATCAAAATGCGAAACTAAAAATATGGCCGAAAGGCAACACTATGGACCAACGTGCTGTCGTTTATAAATTTGAGACGAGACTGAATAAATTTTATTTTGTTTTAACTTTTGTTGTTTGTGTTTTTATTGTTTTCGTGTCCCGGCAGAAGAAGTACAATAAAAAAGTGTACCGGATGACACCGGAGGCACGCAATGCGCAGCGAGCTCATGTTGATGCCGGAGGAATATTATGAATGAATATTGTAGTGGTTCATTGGGTGAACCGCCACAAGTCCGTAAAAAATAGCCAAAACAGCATCAAATTACATAAAACATTTATTTTAGCCATGAAAAAACTGAAAAACTACGAGAAACGCAAAAAAACTGTTTTCATTAACCTTCGAAAATACTGACGTCGTGTGTACACTGACCCTTTTAGGGAACGGACATGACTTGCACTGGCTGGCGTTTGCAAGTAAACTGCCAGACTCCGGCGTCATTTCGGCCTTTAGTGTCCACTATTACTCAGATTTTTTAGAGGAGGTAACCGAAGCCCGCCTTCTATTCATGTGAGGGAAATTTGAGTTTCAAATTTCTACTGTTCCTTAAAAGACCCAGTGTACACACGGAGGGTTAAACATAATCTAAAATTTGCATTTCACGTTTAAGATAAGCGAGACTATCTTTAAAGAAACCACGACACGAGATTTTCTAGCCCCTAAATTTATCAAACTAGCAAATAATAAAATAAATGTTACCACAAATAAACGCAATGGTCATAAATAGGGCAACCAAAAATATGCATTAGTGAAACGGGCAATTCTGCCGTTTCTTATCAACATTTGTTTTTCTCAAATTTTTGTTTTTCATAAATATTTATTAAGTCTCATTATAAAATAAAAATAAAAAGATAACTCTTAAAGATAGATTAAGAAAATATGGAGTTGCAGGCATAAAGTATGTAAATGTGCGTTAGCTGCCAAAAACCACACAATAAAATTTCCGTAGTTATAAATTTGTATTTAGATCTTACAGGATCATACAATAAAACAATAAATAAAAGAAAAAAGGAAAAAATAAAAGGTAAGGTAGTTAAAAGAGGATCAAGTAACCCTACCATAAAATATTTTAGGTTCAATAGCAATTAAAAAAAAGAAAATGTAGATAAAAATAAAATAAAATTTTAACAATAGAATATAGAGGAACCAATAAGGACTCGTATTCGACAATTATGAAAAAAAAAATCGTAGATTGATTGAGTGAATAGTCTTTTTAAGATTAAGTAATGTAAGAGAGGGGATTAACCCATCCCACTCGGGAAATTTAAGTTTTTTTGGAAAGAAAAAGGGATTAGTGATCGAATAGTAAGATCGGAAAGACTAGAAAAATTTTGCCTGTAAAACAAAAAAAAACAAAAAAATATTTTTATTTGAGAAGAATTATTAATTTCTTACTGGATTAAAAATTAATTATGTAAACAAATTAAAATTAAAAGTTTAGTGCTAGATAAAGTTGTAATCAAGAAGTTGTTTTGTTTTGTGATAAGAAAAAAAAATAAATTAAAATTTAATTGTGTTATCATTAAAATAAATTAATAAAAACAATAACAAATAAAACAGTTTTAATAATTAATTTTCTTCTTTTATTTCAAATTGAAATGTTCTTGAAAATAAGTGTGAGTGTGTGAAGTTGATAAATAAACAAAAAATATCTATAAACTCAAAGTGTGTCAAAAATTCATGTAAAATACGTTCAAGAACTAAAAAAATAAAATATTAAGGGCTGAAACCTCACGAGGTGATCAGAACTTCGGTCTTTGGTATCTTCAATAATATCATAAAGTTGGTGTGACTGTTTTGGCATTATTGATTTCTATTTTAACCAACATATATTTACTTATACAACAACAGCCAAACAGGTCAAAAGCTTCAACATGGGTACAGGCATCCAATTTAAAACGAAAAATCGTATTCTAGAACTTTATACCGAAAGTAGTATAACAAATTATACTGATACTTCTAACCGTTAACCTGACCATATTCCAGAAATTTATCCGAAAACTCATTTTAGAATCCCATTTACAACGCATATGTCTAACACAATGATACCCGCGGTTAAGGCATAGTCAAGTTCCATCCTACTTGGCCATATTCCACACATATCAAATATTGCCATTTCCAACGCACATATCAAATTTCATTATAATCGGTTAAAAAATAGCCAAGTTCCATCATACTTGGCCATATTCCTGAACTTCGCCCAAACCTCATTTCAGACTCCCATTTCCTATACACATGTCGAATTTCATTATAATCGGTTGAGAAATGAGCAAGTTCCATCATACTTAGCCATATTCCAGAACCTCATCCAAAACTCATTTTAGAATCCCATCTCTAACACATAAATCAAATTTCATAATAATCGGTTGATAAATAGACAAGTTCCATCATACTTGGCCATATTCCAGAACTTCATCCAGAAATCGTTTTAAAATCCCAGAACTTCATCCATAAATCATTTTAGAATCCCATTTCCAATAGAAATGTCGAATTTCATCGTAATCGGTTGAGAAATGGGCAAGTTCCATCCTACTTGGCCATATTCCAGAACTACATCCAAAATTCATTTTAGAATCCCATTTCTAACACACATATTAAATTTCATAATAATCGGTTGATAAATAGACAAGTTCCATCATACTTGGCCATATTCCAGAACTTCATCCAGAAATCGTTTTAAAATCCCAGAACTTCATCCATAAATCATTTTAGAATCCCATTTCCAATAGAAATGTCGAATTTCATCGTAATCGGTTGAGAAATGGGCAAGTTCCATCCTACTTGGCCATATTCCAGAACTACATCCAAAATTCATTTTAGAATCCCATTTCTAACACACATATTAAATTTCATAATAATCGGTTGATAAATAGACAAGTTCCATCATACTTGGCCATATTCCAGAACTTCATCCAGAAATCGTTTTAAAATCCCAGAACTTCATCCGTAAATCATTTTAGAATCCCATTTCCAACACAAATGTCGAATTTCATCGTAATCGGTTGAGAAATGGGCAAGTTCCATCATACTTGGCCATATTCCAGAACTTCATCCAGAAATCGTTTTAAAATCCCAGAACTTCATCCATAAATCATTTTAGAATCCCATTTCCAACACAAATGTCGAATTTCATCGTAATCGGTTGATAAATAGGCAAGTTCCATCATATAAAAAATTTGTTAACTATTCACCACATCCAAATCCAACCCCAACTCAACTCCAACTCAACGCGCAAATTGACCCCTAATTTAATCTTCAAATCAATTCCCAATTCAATGCCAAATTCAATGCACAATTCAATAATCAAATAAGCATATATAAAAAAATCGTAAATATTTATAAAAGCAGTTATTTTGGGTCAATTCGTATGGCAGGTACCCCACCCCCTTGACGTACAGTCTCTAAAAGCTTTTCAAATCTCTGCCTTGACCATAGAAACAGATTGGCGAAAAAAAAATCCAAATAGGACAAGCCGTTCTCGAGATACCATGGGTCCAGACATCCAGACAGACGGACGGACGGACGGACGGACATTTTTTTTTTTTTGCTTTTTCAGACTAAGGGACTTTCAAAACGTCGAGAAAAGTGGTTTTGGACCAACCAAATTTTTCGTCATTTTTGACAGGATTTCAATACTTTGGTCTTTTTAGACCGAAGTAAAACCTAAAAGCTTATTCAGTGGTTTGTGTTCTTTGGAGTAAGAAGAAACTGCCTTCTCTCCAAAAAGAAGACTATATTAAAATAATAAAGGGTGATAAATGGAAGATGATTTGGGAATAAGCAACCCACGCCCGCGCTGAGATTAATCTAGCCAGCAAACCAACCAGGTTACATCCCATCCGTAACAGAAATTTGGCGACCAACGTGGGACCAGAAAAAGTAACTAACAATATTTCTTTTAAACTATTATAATTTTTGTATTTTATTTATCGTAAAGCAATTTGCTTGTTAATTTATTATATGGGGCATTTGCATTTAAATCTCACATGATTTTGTCCCCAAGCATTTTCTTTGTCCCCTTAGCATTTTCCAGATAATTTTTAACGGGTATAAGTTAAGTATTTGATCACAATACAGAAATTTATGAAAATGTATTTTTTTAAATAATGTTGGGCTTTTATTTTTAAAAAAACGGGTTTTTTTGTCATGAACGTTACTTCATTTATTTTACATAAATTGTGAAATTTAAAAACATAAATTTAATTTATTGATGTATATTCTCATTGGTGACATGTCTACTTGCAAATGGTATCATATATTAATCTTTTGTATTTTGAAATTAATAATTTTAAAAATAACGTAAAACGTATTTTTAGGTAACGTTCATGACAGAAAAATTAAAAATAGCACAAATCTGCTCACGCCCAGATTTAAAAGAAACAGAAATATGATTTAAAAAGTATATTTTAAATTTTATTTTAATTCAAAAATTAATTAAATTATGATTCAAAAATTATATTTTAAATTTTTTTATGTGAGATTTAAATGCAAATGCCTCATATACATTTAGTTTTAAGTTTTAGTTCAAAAATTGTATCAATCAGTTGCAATTGATCATTTGTAATTAAAAAATTGTATCAATCAGTTGTAATTAAAAAAGTGTATTAGTGAGTTGTAATTAAAAAATTATATCAATCAGTTGTAATTAAAAAATTGTATTAGTGATTTGTAATTAAAAAAATATAAAGGGCTGAAACCTCACGAGGTGATCAGAACTTCGGTCTTTGGTATCTTCAATAATGTTATAAAGTTGGTGTGACAGTTTTGACATTATTGATTTCTATTTTAACCAAATAATATTTACTTATACAACAACAGACAAACAGGTCAAAAGCTTCAATAACATGGGTACAGGCATCCAATTTAAAACGAAAAATCGTATTCTAGAACTTTATACCGAAAATAGTATAACAAACTATACTGATACTTCTAACCGTTTAACTGACTATATTCCAGGAACTTATCCAAAAACTCATTTTAGAATCCCATTTACAAATTGCATGTCAAATTTCATAACAAACGGGTAAGGAATAACTAAGTTCCATCCTACAAAGCCATATTCCAAAGCTTTATCCAAAAATCATTTTATAATCCCATTTCCAACACACATATCAAATTTCATCATAATCGGTTAAGAAATAGCAAAGTTCCACCATACTTGGCCATATTCCTGAACTTCGTCCAAAACTCATGTCAGATTCCAATTTGAATACGCATGTCGAATTTTATCATAATCGGTTGAGAAATGGGCAAGTTCCATCATATTTAGCCATATTCCAGAACCTGATACAAAACTAATTTTAGAATCCCATTTCCATTACACATGTCGAATTTCATCATAATCGGTTGAGAAATAGCCAAGTTCCAACATACTTGGCCATATTCCAGAACTTCATCCAAAACTCATTTTAGAATCCCATTTCTACATACAAATTAAATTTCATAATAATCGGTTGAGAAATAGACAAGTTCCATCATACTTGGCCATATTCCAGAACTTCATCCAGAAATCGTTTTAAAATTCCAGAACTTCATCCAAAAAACATTTTAGAATCCCATTTCAAATACAAATGTCGAATTTCATCGTAATCCGTTGAGAAATGGGCAAGTTCCATCCTACTTGGCCATATTCCAGAACTTCATCCAAAACTCATTTTGGAATCCCATTTGTAACATACACATTGAATTTCATAATAATCGGTTGATAAATAGGCAAGCTCCGTCATATAAATAGTTTGTTAACTATTCACTACATCCAAATCCAACCCCAACTCAACTCCAACTCAACTTCAACTCAACGCGCAAATTGACCCCTAATTTAACCTTCAAATCAATTCCCAATAATCAAATCAGCATGTATAAAAAAATCGTAAATATTTATAAAAGCAGTTATTTTGGGTCAATTCGTATGGCAGGTACCCCACCCCTTTGACGTACAGTATCCAAAAGCTTTTCAAATCTCCGCCTTGACCATAGAAACAGATTGGCGTAAAAAAAATCCAAATCGGACAAGCCGTTCTCGAGATACCATGGGTCCAGACACACAGACACACAGACAGACGGACGGACATTTTTTTTTTTTTTGCATTTTCAGACTCAGGGACTTTCAAAACGTCGAGAAAAGTGGTTTTGGACCAACCAAATTTTTCGTCATTTTTGACAGGATTTCAATACTTTGGTCTTTTTAGACCGAAGTAATTGTATCAATCAGTTGTAATTGATCATTTGTAATTAAAAAGTTGTATCAATCAGTTGTAATTAAAAAATTGTATTAGTGAGTTGTAACTAACAAATTGTATCAATCATTTGTAATTAAAAAATTGTATTAGTGAATTGTAATTCAAAAATTGTATCAATCAGTTGTAATTGATCATTTGTAATTAAAAAATTGTATCAATCAGTTGTAATTAAAAAAGTGTATTAGTGAGTTGTAATTAAAAAATTATATCAATCAGTTGTAATTAAAAAATTGTATTAGTGATTTGTAATTAAAAAATTGTATCAATCAGTTGTAATTGATCATTTGTAATTAAAAAGTTGTATCAATCAGTTGTAATTAAAAAATTGTATTAGTGAGTTGTAACTAACAAATTGTATCAATCATTTGTAATTAAAAAATTGTATTAGTGAATTGTAATTCAAAAATTGTATCAATCAGTTGTAATTGATCATTTGTAATTAAAAAATTGTATCAATCAGTTGTAATTAAAAAAGTGTATTAGTGAGTTGTAATTAAAAAATTATATCAATCAGTTGTAATTAAAAAATTGTATTAGTGATTTGTAATTAAAAAATTGTATCAATCAGTTGTAATTGATCATTTGTAATTAAAAAATTATATCAATCAGTTGTAATTAAAAAATTGTATTAGTGAGTTGTAACTAACAAATTGTATCAATCAGTTGTAATTAAAAAATTGTATTAGTGAGTTGTAATTAAAAAATTGTATCAATCAGTTGTAATTGAATCGGTCTATGCGAAAAGGTCACATCTACTTTTTTTTAGAAATAACTCTTTTCTTTATACTACACTCCTAATGAATAAACTGACATTTTTAGTGCAAACGGGAAAACGCACAACTGTTGTGGGTTTTCCCGTTTGCACTAGAAATGTCAGTTTATTCATTTAGAGTGTAGTAGAAAGAAATGCGGTATTTCTGAAAAAAAGTAGATGTGACCTTTTTGCATAGACCGATTAAATTAAAAAATTGTATTAGTGAATTGTAATTAAAAAATTGTATCAATCAGTTGTAATTGATCATTTGTAATTAAAAAGTTGTATCAATCAGTTGTAATTTAAAAATTGTATTAGTGAGTTGTAACTAAAAAATTGTATCAATCAGTTGTAATTTAAAAATTGTATTAGTGAGTTGTAAATAAAAAATTGTATTAGTGAGTAGTAACTAACAAATTGTATCAATCAGTTGTAATTAAAAAAGTGTATTGGTGAGTTGTAATTAAAAAATTGTATCAATCAGTTGTAATTGATCATTTGTAATTAAAAAATTGTATCAATCAGTAAGTAATTAAAAAATTGTATCAGTGAGTTGTAACTAAAAAATTATCAATCAGTTGTTATTAAAAAAGTGTATTAGTGAGTTGTAACTAAAAAATTGTATCAATCAGTTGTAATTAAAAAATTGTATTAGTGAGTTGTAACTAACAAATTGTATCAATCATTTGTAATTAAAAAATTGTATTAGTGATTTGTAATTAAAAAATTGTATCAATCAGTTGTAATTGATCATTTGTAATTAAAAAATTTTATCAATCAGTTGTAATTAAAAAATTGTATTAGTGAGTTGTAACTAACAAATTGTATCAAGCAGTTGTAATTAAAAAATTGTATTAGTGAGTTGTAACTAACAAATTGTATCAATCATTTGTAATTAAAAAATTGTATTAGTGATTTGTAATTAAAAAATTGTATCAATCAGTTGTAATTTAAAAGTTGTATCAGTGAGTTGTAACTAAAAAATTGTATCAATCAGATGTAAATAATTAAAAAATTATTAGTGAATTGTAATTAAAAAATTGTATTAGTGAGTTGTAACTAAAAAATTGTATCAATCAGTTGTAATTAAAAAATTGTATTAGTGAATTGTAATTAAAAAATTGTATCAATCAGTTGTAATTGATCATTTGTAATTAAAAAGTTGTATCAATCAGTTGTAATTTAAAAATGTATTAGTGAGTTGTAAATAAAAAATTGTATCAATCAGTTGTAATTAAAAAATTGTATTAGTGAGTAGTAACTAACAAATTGTATCAATCAGTTGTAATTAAAAACGTGTATTGGTGAGTTGTAATTAAAAAATTGTATCAATCAGTTGTAATTGATCATTTGTAATTAAAAAATTGTTATCAATCAGTTGTATTTGATTATTTGTAATTAAAAAATTGTATCAATCAGTTGTAATTAAAAAAGTGTATTAGTGAGGTGTAGTTAAAAAATTGTATCAATCAGTTGTAATTGATCATTTGTAATTAAAAAATTGTATCAATCAGTTGTAATTAAAAAAGTGTATTAGTGAGGTGTAGTTAAAAAATTGAATCAATCAGTTGTAATTAAAAAATTGTATTAGTGAATTGTAATTCATAAATTGTATCAATCAGTTGTAATTGATCATTTGTAATTAAAAAATTGTATCAATCAGTTCTAATTGATCATTTGTAATTAAAAAATTTTATCAATCAGTTGTAATTAAAAAATTGTATTAGTGAGTTGTAACTAACAAATTGTATCAAGCAGTTGTAATTAAAAAAATTTATTAGTGGTTTGTAATTAAAAAATTGTATCAATCAGTTGTAATTGATCATTTGTAATTAAAAAATTGTATCAATCAGTTGTAATTGATCATTTGTAATTAAAAAATTGTATCAATCAGTTGTAATTAAAAAATTGTATTAGTGAGTTGTAACTAACAAATTGTATCAAGCAGTTGTAATTAAAAAAATTTATTAGTGGTTTGTAATTAAAAAATTGTATCAATCAGTTGTAATTGATCATTTGTAATTAAAAAATTGTATCAATCAGTTGTAATTAAAAAATTGTATTAGTGAGTTGTAACTAACAAATTGTATCAAGCAGTTGTAATTAAAAAATTGTATTAGTGAGTTGTAACTAACAAATTGTATCAATCAGTTGTAATTAAAAAATTGTATTAGTGATTTGTAATTAAAAAATTGTATCAATCAGTTGTAATTAAAAAATTGTATCAATCAGTTGTAATTGATCATTTGTAATTAAAAAATTGTATCAATCAGTTGTATTTGATCATTTGTAATTAAAAAGTTGTATCAATCAGTTGTAATTTAAAAATTGTATTAGTGAGTTGTAACTAAAAAATTGTATCAATCAGTTGTAATTAAAAAATTGTATTAGTGAGTTGTAACTAACAAATTGTATCAAGCAGTTGTAATTAAAAAATTTTATTAGTGATTTGTAATTAAAAAATTGTAACAATCACTTGTAATTGATCATTTGTAATTAAAAAATTGTATCAATCAGTTGTAATTGATCATTTGTAATTAAAAAGTTGTATCAATCAGTTGTAATTAAAAAATTGTATTAGTGAGTTGTAACTAACAAATTGTATCAAGCAGTTGTAATTAAAAAATTGTATTAGTGAGTTGTAATTAAAAAATTGAATCAATCAGTTGTAATTGATCATTTGTAATTAAAAAATTGTTATCAATCAGTTGTAATTAAAAATTTGTAGTAATCAGTTGTAATTAAAAATTGTTAGTTAATAGCAGTGTTTTAAGAAAGCCAATTTCGTGAAATAAAATACAAAAAATTCAGTGACTACTATTATATCTAATATTCTAAATGCTACATCTGAGAAATTCCAGATTCCAATCCACAAAATAAAAGGTAAGAACCCATTTTTGAATCTTTTAGTAGTTGTACTTTTAGATTATATTCACGTCGATTATAGAATTCGCGGTTGCGGATCTATCGCGGATCGTAAACTACATATAAAAAAAATTGGAAACAATAATTTGTTATCATAGTTTCATTGAAATTCCTTAGGATAATTTTACAATTCGTCAAAAAAAAATTGTTTTAATAAAAATATTGCGTTTGTACGGGGAATCAAAAAATATAAATCACATGTAAATCAATAGAAGTTTTCCAGGATACTTTGATTTACACCAATTGTTTCCAATTTTTTTTATATGTAGTTTACGATCCGCGATAGATCCGCAACCGCGAATTCTATAATCGACGTGATTAGTTGCTTTCCAATCGACCAACCGCAAGCACCCGCTAGTGAACCGCTAGTAGAATGGTTTTTGTCTTCGCTAAATTACTAAGAAAAAAAATTAGCATTGTAATCGAAAAAAAAACCACAGATTCTCAACAATAACTAAAACTTCAGCAAGTTTAACGGGAACATCAGTACAAAATGGCCCAAAGCAGTATACAATTGAACAGACTTTGTCATTTAAATATACACCAATCACTTCAATCAATCGGGCCTTAATGTTTCTTTAGTATTTTTAATCATTGTAAAATTTTATGAGAGCAAATAATTTTCCAAACATATAATTTTACTTTTTTAGGGCATATTTTAAATGCATAAAACAATATTTTTAAGGCATATTTTAAGCGCTTAAAACTAGTTTTTTAGTGCATATTTTTGGTTGCCCCATAATTTCCAATTGTTGTCCGTATATCATGTGAAGCCTGTAAGACTTACTTTTTAATTCGTGCTTTATGAGTCTTACACGCTTCACAATGATATACGGACAACAATTGGAAATTATTGATCACCGATAATATAACACAAAATTTATCACACGAATTTACATAATTAAATTACTAAAAATGTATCACAAATTCACAATCACACACGAGACTTACCTTTGTATCCGCCATTGCTTTATTATAAAATTCCAGTTCACCACACACAGCACACAAAATTAAAATGAAATGCAAAAAACCACTCAGCACTCACTCAGTTGTTGTGATGGATGGTATAACTTTTATTTGTTACCCCATATACATTTTATACTCGACGTGACTTGGACGTAACAAAAAATAAAAGCTGGTGTACACCCAGCGCCATAAAAATGTGCGATTTGAAATTTAAAGGAAAATATTTGAAAAGATGTTATTTGCTTTATGAATAAATATTTAATTCACTTTTTTAAGCTTTTTTTGTTATAATAAAATAATTTTATTTGGTTTTTAGCTTAATATTTTATTTGTTTATTAAATATTTAATAAAAACCCGACGTTTCGACGGTACATTCCGTCATTCTCAGGGGCACAATTTTTACTACAATTTGAAAGAAAATTTTTATTTTTTAATAACGAATGTTTTCCTAATGTAACTAGAGTTTAAATTAAAATTTACAAATTACTCAGTTTAACCGAAAAAATTTAAAGTTATACAATTTGAGTGACAAAAAATTTTTTTTTAGAAAATCTATAAAATGTTATCGTAATAATTTAACAAATATTTTGAAACTTCCTAAATATTTAATAAATTTTGAGATAAATTTTGTTGATTTTTGATTTAAATGCTTTCCAAAATTAACCTTTTATTGAGATTTTGCTCCTTATCAAGTATATCAGCGTCATCTCTAGATAAGGAGTGGTTACTTCCATGTAGATGATTCGATAAAGCACTGTGTAACGGTTTAAACTCATACGTAGAATCATAAATTTTTTGTTTTTTATAGACAAACTTTGTGTATATCACACTTAAGCAACATAAAACTATGTAGAATTAAAAACAATAATTGGTTTTTATTATTATTGTTATATTAGTTGCAAATATTTCGACCTGTCGGTCATTATCAATACAAAAGTAATATTTATATGAAGAAAACAATCTTAATCACAACAATGATAAAATTTTTTTAAAAAACTTTAAAAAATGCGAAACAAAACACATTTTTTAAAGTTTTTTAAAAAAAATTTATCATTGTTGTGATTAAGATTGTTTTCTTCATATAAATATTACTTTTGTATTGATAATGACCGACAGGTCGAAATATTTGCAACTAATATGACAATAATAATAAAAACCAATTATTGTTTTTAATTCTACATAGTTTTATGTAGCTTAAGTGTGATATACACAAAGTTTGTCTATAAAAAGCAAAAAATTGAAATTACAAATAAATTTAATAAAAACAGACAAACAACCAAACCCATTTGAAGAATCATAAATATGTTAACGATTTCGTTTTTTAAAATTTTGTTTAGTTTGACCGATATACTCTTTTCTACAGGAACATTTTAATTTATATATGTATTAGATTTGATTGTAACGCTATGGGAATTTTGTCTTTTAATTTAGTGAATAAAGCCATGTCCAAACTGTGAAATGCTCTACCAAAAAGTTGTATATCATAATTTTGTAAAAGAAATTTTATTTTTTCGAAAATAATTTTAACATATGGCATCGAAATGTAAAGTTTGCGATTATTTTCCACGATTAAATTTGAATTTACGCCCGTATTTTCCAAAATATTTCCCGAATTACTATGTTTGTCGAAAGGACATAAATTTTAAATACTGGTTAATACCGTAGACAGACACAGAGTTAATCGCGATTTTCAGCTGTTAGTTTTGTCAAAAATCGCGTTTTTAAACAAAATAATCCGGTTTAGGTGAAAAACATGTAATGACAAACGAATGTCATTACACAATCTTCACAAAAAACTGGATTATTTTGTTTCAACAACGCGATTTTTGATAATCGGGATAAATGAAAATCGCGATTAACTTTGTGTCTGTCTACCGTATAAGCCTGAATTCCATTGCAAATCAAAGTTTGTCAGTCAAAATAAAGCGAGATAAAAATATATAATCGGTAGTTGTGTGAATAAAACACAAAACGAAGTCAATCAAAATTTTACCTACAAAAAATGTGTGTCTGTATTAGTGGATCGCCATAATTATCGTGAAAAAGCATTAAATCGAGATCATTTCAACTAACATATTCGCATAAATATTGTGTACGGTGAAAAATATTTCTCGCACACACTAATAATTTTAATAGCACGGCGATTTTATGGTAGAGATTTTTTTAATTTTTTGATTTATGACGGATATTTGAAAAAAAATTATTCTGATAAGAGTATTAATAATAATTAATTTTTTAGATAATTTAGAGACGTGAAATAATTGAATTAACACATACAACTTAATTTGTTAATTAATTGTTGGTTATGTTTTTGTTTGCTGTCAACCGATAATTTTAATAGTGTGTCATTTTATGGGAAAGATTTTTATAATTTTGTATTTTATGACGGATAATCTTCGAAAAAAATAATTCTGATACGAGTATTAATAATAATTAATTTTTTTGGAATATTTTGAAACGTAAAATTAATCGAATTAACACTAATACAAAATTTTGTTTAATAATTTTTGGTTATGGTTTTTGTTTGCTGTCAAAATGTCATCATCAAATTTTGCTATAAAAAAACAATAACAAAACGTTTTGTCTTTGTCACTCTGATGGATTATTTTTTTTGTCTTTTTCCAACTTCAAGTCAGCTCAGTCAATTATTCACTATGGAATTCAGGTTTAACGAAATGAGAATAATTGTACAAGCAGACACACAAAAATAGGGGTCAAAGGGGAAATGACGATGGTATGGTGGGGCGTGAGGCAAGGTCATTTTTGAATGACTTGTGTAAACAGGCGGATTGTGATGAATTTTGATACGGTATTTGGTTTAGTGATTTTGTTGATCACTAAAACTAGCGCATAACCCCCTATACGGGTGTGCTAACAGGCCAGCTAATAATCCGGTCTTAATAATTTTAATTTTTTCTGTACATTTATTCATTATTATTAAAAAATAATTTGCACAATTATGTAAATATAAATAAAATTATAAAAGTTAATGAAATGTCAAAATTACGTGAATCGAATTCTTGACTTTATTTTAGCTCTATCGTTAAACGCATTTTTGACTTTGTACACCGTCTGCGTAAATTCAAGTGTATCTTCAGCATAAAGCGCAAATGTGTGTCCAATTGTCAAATAAATTATAATAACCTATAAGCAAATAAATTATAATAACCTATTCGCCTTTTAACGCAAAGTGGCTGACATCTGGTGAACGGTTTAACAACTTAGCCAATGGTGGTCAACCGGTAAATAAATGCATAATTAGACATGTTTCTTAGTGAATTTATTTCAAATTAATCGGTTTTTTGCAATTAAAAAATTAAATTCATTTATATAGGTAATTAATTTATCAATAATATTTGAATTTAAATATAAATGCGGTTCATAAATAACCGGTTACCACCATTGGCTCGTGCAAATCGTAGCGCCTCTTGCGACACTTTAAAGGCGAATAAGGGAAATCGCTATCAAATTTTGAAGACAACATGAATCTTAGGTAGAGATGGCATTACTAGTAATTAAACGAATTCCAATAAACAACTCAATTAAATATTAAAGCGAATATAATATTAATATTAAACGAAATAAAAAAATAAAATCTCGGTTGAAAGGTAGGGAACAATTTTATGTGTACATACAATTTTTTTGACTTTATTTTCATTTTTTTTGTTCAACGGTTACTGGTGCCATCTCTACCCAAGACACAGGACTAGCATTTTAACGCACCCAACAAGCAGATGTTTGCTTCAAGCTTTACTATGAGAATACGCTTTATGGCGATAAACAAAAGTAGATGTCACTACCGTTGTGAATGTGGATTAAGCTCTCAAATTATTAAAAATCAAACGCCGAAAAAGCTTGTGAATTAAACTTTTGATAAATAAAATTATAAGAAAACCATTAATTAATTTGGCCATAAAATGTTACACGCCTATTTCTTAGAAAAAGTTTTGTTTTGACATTTAATCCACATTCACATTGCTAGTGTCACCATTTTAGTTACATAAATTAATAAAGCGTATTATGACAAATTTCCCTTATAGATATTTGTAGTGTTCCATTGGAAACAATTTGCTACTTGTAAGTACTTGTGAGTAGATATCCAATGGAACGCGAATTTTCGTGACAGTAGTAAAACATAACCTCAATTTAAATAAAAACTGGTAGATTTTTATAAAAATTACATTGTTCCATTAATAATAATTAATAATAATACGTAATAAAACATTAAACAACAAAATAATTAAAATATTTTTGCGATTTAAAAATTGGCGTGTCGCATCACAAACATAAACAAATTTTTTTTTTTAACCCTAAACCAACCAGCATATTTTTGTTGTCAGTACATTCAAATTCTAATCAAATAACTTCCTAAATTTTTGCAAAGAATGCCAAGTACGTTGTATGGAAATGTTTTAAAATAAAATACATATAAGTTTATAACTAAATTAACATTATTTTGAAAATCGATGCATTTATCAAATGAACCAAAAAGCACACTTTGGTTGGATTAGGGTTAAAAATATGACATTCCCCACAAACAAAATTGGTATAGAGCCATCTATTAGAATTTTTTAAACTAAAATCGCTCTTCCGTTAATTTTGTGCGTAACTACTTCTCAACTACACCATCGTTTGAGCATGAGTAGTTGCGAGTAGATACAAGTACTTGTGAGTAGTTTACTCAAGCCAATGGAACACAGCAATTATCATTTATTTGGTCCATGGTAAACTTACGGTCAACATAGTACGAGAAAACGTGAAGTACGTGAAAACATAGTACGAGATTACTTCTAAAGATGTCAGCTTAAACAATTTTTAATTTTTGGTAAATAAATAAAAAATAAAATTAAGTTTTTTTATAATTCATGTCTATTTGTCTGTTTAATTCGTGTTTTTTGCTTTTGTTTACATTTTTGTTTCGATAATAAAAAATAAAAATTTAAAAAAACTAGTAGAGCCATCTTTAGATTTTTTCCATCTATCGCCGTTTTTTGACAGATATGTCCTTTATAGAGTATTATAATTTATTTGCCAATTGTTAATTTGCAAAATTTTGCTGTTTTTTGGGGTGGCATCTGTTGTTAAAACCGAAAACTTATTATATACCCGAGTAACCAAAAAAATGTGATCACGATGTGGTCCTAGCAAAGTTCCTAGATATACAAGCCGTCAGGTTAAAATTCGAACTTAATATTATATAAAATCCCTTTTTACAATTTCTACGATAGGCACTTGGCGAAACACACTTAATACACACATACTTATTTTAATGAAATATTTAACAAGTGTTTTAAAAAAATTTAAAAATGTGTGTTGTGTGTATATAAAATCCCTTTATTTACAAACACATCTTTATTCATGACTTCACACTATTCATTCAAGGTTTTTTTATAATAAACCATTAGTGACACCTACTTATAAACTCGACTAATTAAATATATTTAAAAACAAACTGGACGTGTAGTTTGCGTGTTTGACATCAGATGGCGATAATAAAATTTGAAAATAATTCGGCACAGCCCGCTAAACAATGTAAGCGTATTCGCAAAATACGTCGCATAAGCGTACTATTAACGTATCACATTTTTGCTTTGCAGTAATCCATTCTCAAAAGTCTATGTTGCTCATCTGGTGAACAGATGAAATAGCAAAAATTTGACATAAAGTAAGAAGTGAATTCTTATACTTTCACAGATTAAAACTACCTTACGCGGCAGCTGTTGATTGCAGATGTACAGATAAAAATGGAATTTTATCTGTACAATTAGTTACAGCGAAAAGCATGGTCGCACCTGTGAAACTTCAATCAAAGTTATCAACAGATATGTTTGATGGACTTAACAATTGTAATTGCCTGACTGTCTGATCATCCGTCAGAGTGGAAGACATTTGTTGGAAAAAGAGTCACCTTTATTCTTTCTCTCCTTCCTTCTTGATTTTGATTTCCAGGAAATTAGCTGACATCTGTAGGTCTACTATGTATTCCGATCTGAAAGTAATTTTTCCCGAATTCAGAAATTTTGTATAGAGGAAAAAAAGAAAATCAAATTTATTTCATAGTCAAAATGAACTTTCAAATGGGTTTTACTTTCAGATCGGAATACACAGTAGACCTACTGGTCAAAAAATTTGAACTCAATTTAACCATATATGTACACTAAAAAGGAAATTATCAATTAAAATTATGGTCAGGGCTCTTCACGGAAGCGAGAAAAGCAGTTTATTTAACTAAGAATTTGAGTAACCTAATTTAATTTTAAATATACATTTAAAGTTTAAAAAAGCATTCTCTTTGGTGCTTAGCGACGGAGAGATATTAAATATTCAACGCAGAAAATTACCTTGATTTGGGAGATTTATAATTTTGAAATAAAATAAATTTTAATTAATTTGGCATTCGTCCATACAAATTAATTCAAACCGCATAAATATAAACCTCAGTGCACATTTTTTGTGTTTCCAAATTTTATGTGTGACACAAATTTAATGTTTTTGTATGTTATTAGCTTAGCATATAGATAATAGACCGTTCAATTGTACAATAAAACCAAAACACTCTTTTTTATGTAACAAAATAATTAAAAAATTTTGATAATTTTAATACAATATATAAAATGTAATAAATTTATTTATTTGTTTAACCAAAAACCCCAAAAAATATTTGTTTCCATCACAAAATTGAATTTTAATAATGTTACCAATATTATAAAGGGTTGGGTAATGGTTTAAGCATTTTAATGATCGTTTGCTTTGAGAACGGGACGTTCTCTTGAATATAAGTGGACAAAGCATGAGTATGCAATTGGGGTATCTTAAAAGTTGAACATTCGAGTTCTTCTTATTCCTTAATTGTTCAACTTATATACAACCACTTATAATACAGCACACAATCATTCCATAATAATTCATAAAATCACTGGTATTCACACACTTTTATACTATTTGCACTATTTAATCTTCACTTTATCACGTGTCGAATACTATAATCATCCAATTCGACCTCATTCGCTTTTTTAGATTTTTCTACTAATATTGAACAGTGGTATAATAGTTTAGAATGGACAATTTTTTCTAGTACAATGAACTATAAAACCCTGACAAAGGTGTCACCACTATAGACACTTCACACTATTATAGTAACTTATTCTATTCAAACGTAGATGTCCCGTAACAACACAAACAAAAACCATATTGTTAACTTAAAAGAAAGAATTACCTAGCATTTAATGCATGTACAGAAGCCCTTCATCATCAGCTGCTTGTCTACATTGCAAAAACTTATCCGAATGCATTTCAAGTATAATAGATCGAGCTGGCAACATCAAAAGAAAAAATGGATTTAGCAAAATAATCATGCTAGGGAAGTTCAAAGTATGCTACCACAAGTTGTTACCACAAACTTGTAACAATTACACCTTAAAAACTTGCCAAAGGTCGAAGTAATAATGTATAAAATTATAAACAAAAGGGATAAAATATATTCGACGTCACAAAAAATTAAAACTGCCCTTACCATAAGAATCATATCTCAAACTTTTCAAGTCGCAACATACAACAACAAGGCCAAAAACCTTGTATTTTAAGGAACTTAAACCAAACACATAATATACAGTATATATAGTATATACATGATAAAATAAATTTAGTAAGTTTTAAGATTCAATAAAAGAAGGTACACAACATTTTGATGGAATGAGAAATCAGAGCTTTTGTGTATTTTCTTTATTTGTTTTTAGAATTTACAAAAAAAAATCGAAACTTTACAGAACAAGTCATTGTCTTCATCACAACTTGTTATAAAAGTACGAGAATGTTTTAGTTATAATATAAAACGACAGAAAAAGGGAGTCAAGATGAGAGAGAGGTGGAGGCGAATAGAAATATCCTTAAGACGATATTTTTATTTGGATTATATAATTTATGTTCAATATGTGACTTGACTGTTTTCACGTGTATATGTCATACAGTTGTTCATCTTATATACATATATATGGTATGTGTATGTACGAATATTGTACGTCGTATCCAAGACAAATCTCTTTCTTTTTAATATTAATATTATTATTATTACTGTTATTATTTTTTGTTATTACTTAAGGATTCACTATATTATCCTTCGTCATAATAATGAACGTCATGAACTATAATATGGGTGCTTTCTACTTGCTCGTAATACGTAAATATTATTTTTAAAGATTTTGGTTTAGAACTAATATTGTGTTTACGTATATACATATATGAAAAATGTTTCGCTCAAATGGCCAGGGAGTACTAGAAACGATCATAAAAACACGTCGCACAAAAATGATTTCCATTTTATGTCAAATGGGGCATGCTTATAGTAACAATATTCGCCGCTGTTTTTATATGCAGCACTCTCGGTAAAGGTTAGAATGTCAAATAGTATTAGTGTTTTGTATCGAAACTGTATTGTGAATTTAATAACACAAAAGAATTTTTATATTTTAAAATGTTTATAAGTCATTTAGCGACGCGTTCGAACTTCGAGCCATAAAATTAAACGTTAAACATTATTGTAACCTTTATCACGACGGTAATGACATCTGATGTGCGGAAACAAAAACAAACTCTTTTTGCATGCCCCATTGAATAAAATTATTTTAATTCGCCTGTATGTATGCTACTATGTTTAGTAGATTATTTTGTTGACATTAGATCCGTTTCTCTAGGAGTTTCTAGTAAATGGTTTTATAGCCAAATGTGAAGTAACTTTTATTTATGGTCTATCATGTTTCTGCTCAAACTCTGTAACACTTTGATGAAATCATTTATTGACGATGAGCATCACGGATTCCACCTAGTGGAAAAATTTTAAACTGAGGTACCTGATAATTTGACGTTCGAAATTATTGTAAACAATTCCAATTTTGATCTGTAAACACAATTTTTACTTACCGGATTGCGAATAATTGTAAATTATTCCAATTTCGGACTATAAAAACAATTTTTAACTACCGCATTGCTAAATTTTCTTTCGTCGCATTTGTGACAAATGTCATTTTATCAGGTGCATCATTTTAACTATTGTCCTCGAGAGGCGCTTTCTCTACTTTTACAATCGTCAATAAGGTCCATAAATTTTAAGGAATTTCAACATTCAGGTTTACGTATGTATATACTGTTTACACCGATGAAAAGAAATTCTTACCCAAGCTTGCACAAAACATTTTCTTCACTAGCAGCAGAAAATTTTTAACTATTTATATTGTTTTTCTCATTCAAGTTTATTTGGAGGTTATGATAAATTCATTTCAATCTTTTGTAATCCAATAAGTGGTTTAGTACTACGATTATTTCGTGAAGATGTTAAGTTAATTTCAAGACGTTATATTCTTTTCATCGCGGAGTTAAATTCATTTGGAAAACGAATTATTTCGCAGGTAAATATGAATTAAATCCGCGCGAAATCACACCTTATGCATTTCGGTCAAACAAATTTGATAGAAGGAAGATCTTCTACTATATGAACCAAAGTGCACAAATAAGTGAATCGAAATTGTGTTTGAATTCCGGTATGCATTTACCATCAAAATCTGAGACAATAAAATCAGCTCGTAATGATTCAAATGAATTAAAATGTATCCCAAAAAATGTAACTTCAGCAACATCTGAAGTTACAAATTCAAAAATTGTTTGTGAGAGAAACTCGTCTCAAATACTGATCGCAGTACTGCGGTTTTCTGGGTTCAATCCGCAAAAGGAGGTCGAATACCATGTCGCACTATTTTGGATAGCGGATCTCAAGCAAATTTTATAACCACAAAAATGGTTTAAATGCTAGGTTTGAAAGTTAAGTCAACCAATGTTAAAATTTCTGGCATCAACAATGATGTTACTACTATCACAAAACAATCAACTAATTATATCGAATCGCAAAAATTTGATTATAAAACTTCAGTTGATTGTTTAGTAAAACACAAAATCAACGCAAATATAATTCCCAGACGTATTCAGCTTGCTGATCCGTGGTTCTTTAAGCCTGATTCAATTGATCTATTTATTGTTGGGTGCTGAACTAATTTTGGAACTTATGAAACCCGAAAAAAATAAGATGGTTTGTAGCATTCCGCTTCAAAACTCTGAATTCGGCTACGTCGTCATGGGCAAAAATTCGGATAATCCACAAATTACAAATGCTGACAATGATTTGTTATCATTCCATGTCTCGTTTGATGAATTAAATGATCAGATAGAAAATTTTTGACGAATCGAAGAAGTGAATTTCTCAAATAAACTTTCATTACAAGAGAAACTTTGCGAGGAACATTACGTTCAAAATGTTCGAAGTGACGAGAATGAACGATATATTGTTGCTTTGATATTAAAGCAAAACCGTGAAAATTTAGGGGATTCTTCATTTAATGCCTTACGACAGTTTTATTCTCTAGAAAAATGTTCAGTTGCAAACCATGAAATTTATCATCAATACAAGCGGCTAACCCCAACAGTTTAAAATTAAAACGTGGATCTTATTCCATGCCACATCACTCGGTAATTCGGGAAAGTAGTAGTACCACCATTCTGTGTGTAGTATTCAACGCGTCATCAAAAACCTCGACCGGAGTCTCGTTGAATGATTGTTTGATGATCATTGTTTGACTATTTAGCATAAGATCTATATTCGATTATATTGTTTTTCCGAAAGCATATTATATGCATAACCGGCGACAAAGCAAAAATGTACTGGCATATATTAATAAAAGGTGATCAGCAAGAATCACAAAAAATCTAATGGCATGAAAGTCAAGGCGTAGAGCCAAAATGTTAATACCTTCGTACAGTTACATATGGAATAGCTAGTGCTCCATTTCTTGCGATCAAAACTCTTTATCAATTAGCTGCAGACGAAGCTGTTCTGAAATTCAACTTTTACATTGCAAATTAAGTTGCACCCAGAAAATACCAAGAACGGAACGTGAGA
The DNA here is from genome assembly GCA_963556165.1 of Tipula helvola. Lineage (NCBI taxonomy): Eukaryota > Metazoa > Arthropoda > Insecta > Diptera > Tipulidae > Tipula > Tipula helvola. Next base: position 335,813,190 of record OY744481.1, on the reverse strand, counting down.
GCGTATTTAAATATTTTTACTCCACCAACCAACAAGGAAAATTATATCAAAGACAACCAATCGAATGTCAGTCTATAGGAAAACTACTGCTACTGCTTTACGACGTACGTTTGGTTAAGTAAGCGATCACTGATTTCAGGTTTGCAAGGAATTCTACTTGGCATTAAAACAAAAGCATCACCAACATATTTCACGCTTTCCGCTTGTTGAATCTATGAAAATTGGTAGGCTGATTATTTCTAATTTAAAAATTCTTCCGTGTGTTGACAATTATCTTTCCTCTCTGATTATTCCCTCACTATATTCACTCTTAATTTACTCACTACCCATTCAATATTAACACAACATTCACTCGCTATTCACTGATATTCACTCATTATTTATTGATGAATAATTATTTCGCTTATTATTCACTATGAGTATTTTGATATCACTCATTACTAACCTATTATTCATTCATTATTCACTCAGTATTCCCTAATTATTCATTCAATCTACACTCATTATGCACACATTATTCCCTCGTTATTCATTCAGTATTCACCCATTATGCACTCATCATTCCCTTGGTATTCTCTCATTATTCATTGATTTGTCGCTGACTAAGCACTCAGTATTCTCTAATTATTCACCAATTCATTATTCACCCGTTTTGCACTCATTATACATCCGTTATTCACTCGTTATGCATTCAATAATCACTCATATTTCACTCATTATTAATGACGATTTCTACTAATATTCTTCATTATTTTATCATTAGCTATGGTCTATTACGATAAATTTGTTAATTGCAAGTACTTGTGAGTAGGTACCCAATGGAATGCAAATTTGAATAACACTGTAAAGACATTTACAAGAGTAGATTCATTCAGAATTGCAATAAGGTACCATATAGATGACAAATGCAGGATCCAATATAAAACATAATTATCTAACATTTTTATTTTCCTAATTCATGATGTGAATTTCATTGTATAAAACATTATTGTTGAAATATCATTCAATTCTTTTTAGGAATTACCAACAAAATACAGCTATTATTACTACGTAATATGAAACTAGAAAAGGAATGCAGGTATGGTTGAATAAAAGGAATTTTCTTTCATTTGACGTTTTAAAATGTGTGCGACGATTGTAATTATTTAAATAAAAGGATGGACCAAAGACGGAACTGAATTAATAAAAGCATAGTTTACCTGTTTTTTGCCCGTCGGCAAGGTCCGGAATATTTGGGTAATAAAATCCTATTTTTAAATATATTTCTATAATAACGAAAGATTTGGATTAAAAAACCGTTGATCAAAGCAATCTACTGTAAAAATATAAATAAACAAAATTACAGAATCCATCCCTTTAGATGAAGGGTGCATTCAAAAATTCAGTCGACTGCGTAGTTTGTGCAGTACTTCGCTCAAAAATTACATTCACGAACGTAGCCGGTATGCAGTTTTTGCAGTCGTTTTATATTAACTCATAGATGCAGTCAGTCAATAGATTGAATGGTAGACAACTTCATTGTGATTTTTTGTGTTAGGAAAACAAATTAAACATTAAAATATACTACGTTTCCATGACAGAATTATTTCGAATTAAGAGTTTCGTTGAGTTAATAACATGGCGGCACTACTCTATATCGTTTCCATGCAAATGTAAATTCTAGTGTAATTTACCATTTCACAACAATTAAAAGTCACTTCTGAGAATTTTATTTGTTTGGTGGAAATTTTTAAATTTAATGTTTATTGTGATTTTTATAATTTATAAAGTACATATTACGAAGAGAAAATTCATTCAACAATTTCATTTTGAATTGGTATAATAGGTTATTTTCTGTTTTAACAGATAGAATCTCTTCTAACCCTGCACCTTTCGTTGAGTTAAATTGGAATAAAAAACTTAACGAAAATCCTAAACTCGACATGTTTCCATTGTGAGATAATCCACGTTAATCCCGGTTAACTCCATCATGGAAACGTAGTAATTGTTCATATCTTTTATATGAAGTAGCACAGATACAATTTTATTTGTATATTACAGACATTTAATTATTAAATATTTTTTAATAAAAATTTAATTGAAATGTGTTCATTTTCTGTCATTTTAAGCTAAGACGGTAATTTTTTTGTGAAAATCCAGTGAAAAATTCAAAAATAAGTGTAATGTTTATTCCACTTAGAATAAATATTAATTAAAACACATAAGTGTACTTCTGAGTTCTGATACAAACAAGATGACGAATGAATGTATTTCTTTAACAACATTTTAGGGTTGGACAAATTAATTCTACCTGCGAACCGTGTACTGTACGACATTTCACATACACAACAGTACTCCCCCTCGCAATTGTTCAAAAACCCAACCCACTAACTAAAAACTACGCCTCTATTTTCCACCAACTCTTTAAATGCGTACGGCACCTGTCGATGCTTTATGAATTTGGGAACTGCATTCTCTTCTATATCTAAATGAACTTGCCCATGTTTAAATTTGCCTAAACTTCCGTCGAATAACTCACTAAATTTATTCATTACTCTCCTCACCTCTAAATCCTCCTTGTTGACCTCGGTAATTACCGCACGTATCTTGTTGACCGAAAGTTTCATGTCGCATTTATTTATAAAATCCATACTGAGTATTGGCGTATAAGTGTTGGAATATACCACTACGAACTTGAATGGTAAAGATTTTTCACCTACAACGATATCCACCTCAAACTCCCCCAACACTGGAATCCGATGCCCCGAGTATGCTGACAGTTGAATATTTTTCTCTGATAACTTAATTTCTTGAAAATGCTTAATAAAATAATTGTGCCAAATTAATGACACACTCGCACCACTATCCAACAAAAATTTATGTGTTTTATCTGATATACTAATATCTACAAAAATTGAATTAATATTCTTAATGCTAATTTCAAAAATATTTCCCACCACCTCGCTCTGCTCCACCTCGTGATCGCTGTCTTTCAAAACTTGATTAACAGTTCTTTTCGTAGGATAAATACTTGTTAAATGCCCCATCTTCTTACACTTGCGACATCTCGCATTCTTAAAACGACATTCTATCGAGCGGTGACTCTTAAAACCACAATGACCGCATTTAATACGCGGTGTATTGCTGAATGTAATATTTGAGCTACTTGGGTTTGGCTCTCGGCTATTTTTTACCCCCAGCTGACGTTTTTAAGATCTGTTGATAGCATTAACCTCCTCCTGCGTATAATTTTCAATTTCTTTGCATCTAGCGGCTATGCTCAATACTGCGTCTAACGTTAGTTTACCATGCTCCTCACCGCATAACTTTTAAAACACTTTTGCCCATGAAAGACACAATAAACTTGTTTAATAAATGTTCATCTAATTGCGCTCCGAAATCGCAATTTGACGCCAACCGCTTAAGATGTACCAAATATTTCCATTGGCATTTCCAATACGAATTCGTCCGTCTCTGGGTTAAATTCGCCGAATACTGGCGCCATTTTGTCCAATAAAACAAAACACAATTTTCTTCTACTTATTTCCTTTTGTCCCTCGGTGACTATAAGTACGCTTAACCCTTGAAATTTAATGAGGTTCATATCAACATTTTTATTTTGAATTCAGATTAATTCCACAGTTAATTCAACATTTTTGCTGTCTGACTACTTTTTTTGTCCAATTTCCAAAATATAAAGGTTGCCCCAATATATAGGGGAAAAGGAGCATTTCTTCAAAGGACTGAATTAAAGTGCCCAAAATAGAGGAGTGTCCAAAATAGAGAGGTGTCCAAAGTTGGAGGTTTATATATTTTTTATGTATATATTTTAAATTTGCTTCTTATTTATATTTTAAACCTCGTCGCCACTGTAATGTATTTATTCCACTTAAGGTGCCTTTACACTATGCGATTTGCTTGCAATAATTATTGTACAATAGGGGAAATAAATCGTATACAATTTTCCCCGCAATTTTGATGAGATTTGAATTTTTCGTTGTCTACACCCATGGTATAAATATACAAAGGTATGTTCCAACCAATCGATATAATATTGCCATTTTTCCTTTTAGTGACGTCACTTTGAGTTATATATTTTGAAACGATATGACTCCGTTTGGTTTGGATTTGTGTTTTTTCTATCGTGTACGATCGTTGAAACTTATTTCCATTTCAAAAACCAAAAAATATTCTTATGAACCTAAACCAATTCGCACAAAAATTATCCAAATTGACTCTGAGTGACGTCACGTTCTACGTGCTTTCAGCTGTCAAACATACCTTATAATATTTGTATCATGGTCTACACCGTACAACTAAAAATTGAATGAACTTCCCAGAAGAAATTAGAAATAGTGGTTTAATTTTCTACTTATTCTACTTATATTTCTTTAACAACATGTTAGGGTTGGACAAATTAATTCTCCCTGCGAACCGTGTACTGTACAATAAGCGTGTTCCATTGGCGTTATCAAACTACTCATAAGTACTTGTATCGACTCGCAACTACTCATGCTCAAATGATGGTGTAGTTGAGAAGTAGTTATACACATAAAATTATCGGTAGAGCGATTTTAGTTCAAAAAATTCTAATAGATGGCTCTATACCAGTTCTGGTTGTGTGGAATGTAATTTTTTAACCCTAATCCAACCAACGTGTGCGTTTTTAGCTCATTTGGTAAATGCAACGATTTTGAAAATAATGTTAATTTAATTATAAATTTTGTGTATTTTATTTTAGAACATTTCCATACATTCCATACAACTAGGGTTGCCAGACGTCCCGGTTTTCCGGGATTGTCCCGGTTTTTGGATAATAGTCCCAGTGGCCCGAAAGGTTTCTTCGGGACACCCGATTGTCCCGGTTTTTATTTTTTTATTTTTAGAACGTTAAACATTTATAACAATTCAAAAACAAATCTAGAACACCAAAGTTCAAATAATAATAGAATTGCGTGGATGAATTTTGAACATTCCTCTTTTTTATTAAAATTTATATCATTCGATATAGTCAAATAAATTATAATAACCTATAAAGGACATTCTTGTCAAAAAACGGCGACAGATTGATTAAATCTAAAGATGGCACTAGTAGTATTTTTTAAATTTTTTTTTTTGTTGTATCGAAACAAAAATGTAAACAAAAGCAAAAAACACTAATAAAACTTACAGCTAGACTTGAATTATAAAAAAAATTAATTTTATTTTTTATTTATTTACCAAAAATTAAAAATTGTTAAAGCTGACATCTTTAGAAGTTATCCCGTACTATGTTTTCACATATTAAATAATATTGCATTATCGATAAATCTGCCAATATGATTGACCGCAAGCTTACTATGGAAAAGTATAGTTATGTCCTTTATAGGTATTATAATTTATTTGGATTTAGTATGTACTTCTACACGGTGTCATGCGGGCCCTAAATGCAGAGAAAATCTCGTCGGAATGGAGACGGAATTACGCACGGAACGCAAAACTTAATTTAGTACTGTGAAAATAAAAATGTTGGTGACAAATCTCGACTCACGTCTAACATGACCTATACTTTTTATTGACCATAAATCTATTATTTAAAACTATTTGATGGCCCTAAAACCTATTTTCTAAACACCTCCTATTTTGACCGATTTAAATTATCCGTCATAATATAAAATCTACTAATCTAGTTAATAACTAATAATTTAGCTACATATAAGCCGTTGAATTTGATTGGAATCACTTTAATTTGGATAACTTTAGATCCCAAAAATGTCTCATTTCGTATTTTCTCACATCGCAAAATGACACATCAATCTGTTCTTGGGTGCAATATTGAAAATAATTTAATTTTAGTACTTGGTCTAATGCGCTCTTGTTTTTGTTTATGTTTGTTATGCGACACGTCAATTTTTAAATCGCAAAAATATTTCAATTATTTTGTTGCTTAATGTGTTATTACTTACTATTATTATTTATTATTAATGGAACAACGTATTTTTTGTCAAAATCTAGTAGCTTTATTTAAATTGAGGTTATGTTTTACTACTGTAACGAAAATTTGCATTCCATTGAACATCTACTCATAAGTACTTTAGCAGTAGCAAATTGTTTCCAATGGAACACAGTGAATATTTCACATATATAAAGCCTGAATTCCATTGTGAAAAATAGTTTGTCAGTCAAAATAAAGTGAGATAAAAATATATAATCGGTAGTTGTGTAAATGAAACACAAAACGAAGTCAGTCAAAATTTTATTAACAAAAAATGTGTGTCTGGATTAGTGGATCGCCATAATTATGGTTGAAAAGTATCAAACCGAGATCATTTCAACTAACACATCTGCATAAATATTGTGTACATACGAGACAGCCGCTATTGCAGTTTGACTGCTTTTCAGTTTTTTTTTCGACACCGAGTTTCGACGAGCGAGTTTTTATTTCGAGTGTTTACTGCATGGTGCGTCGTGTCGTGCTCGTGGTACTGGAATAAAATTGCAAATGTCAAACATTTACATAGGAATTCCTATGCAACACAAGCGCAAATAAATTGTTATTTATGAATGATATTTCTTGATTTATTGGAATTTTGTAAGAGGTTTTTATTTATAAAGTGTTAATGAATACATTTTAACTTTAATTGGAAAATATTTTTCTATTTTGTTTAAAATAAATTTAGAGTTTTATTTCTAAATAAAACATGTCAAGATACGAATATTGTTCTTTTATAAAGATAATTTATTAGTTTTTGTGATGAGACGTTTGTATCTGCATTTTTACAAATTAGTCCTGTATCCTGTTAATATTTATTTAATTTTTTTAATATTAAATCCCAGACACACCATCTATATGCGAACTCTCTTACTAATTAAAAAATCCTATTGCTGCGCAGCCGACTGAATTCTTGAAAGCACCCGAATTTTATCGATTTTTCCTTGCGACAGCGCTGCAGTGATAAACATTAGTACTACCAAATTGCTATAAATGTCAAAGCAAATTTATTAACAGTGTCAGTGTTTTATATTCGCAGATCGCAGTGCGATCAAACTTATATTTTTTAAATAGTAATGGTATTTTAAATAATAACGGTAACGAAATTCGAGTTTCGCAACCAGTTGTAAAAAGTGGACGGTTGGTATCTTCACGGAATTTGCAAACAACGGATGGTAAAATTGGTCGAATCTCTCGAATGCAATTGGTGAATTTCATGTGCCACTCCAATTTTGTTGTCGAGTTCAATAATAAAATTAATATATTTGTGGGAAGCAATGGGTGTGGTAAAAGTGCCATTATTACAGCTCTTGTTATTGGTCTAGGTGGGAATGCAGCCATGGCGGAACGGAGTACCAATCTGGCTCGTAAGTTATACAATTTGGATTAAGATAAGCATTATTATAAATTAATTTGGTTTGTATATATTTTAGAACTTATTCGGCGAGGTGAAAATTCAGCCAGCATTGAGATCACACTGCTAAACCATGGCTCAGATTCGTTCGAAAACGAAAAGTACGGTGATAAGATCATTATTACAAGTGCATCCGGAGCATCACAGTACCGTATCAAAGGAGAAAATGGACATATATTATCACGAAGTGTCAAAGATCTACAGAGAATGCTCATGTACATGAATATTCACGTTGGGAATCCAGTATGTGTGCTCAATCAGGAAGCGGCCAGATCGTTTTTAAAGGAGATTGACGATAAAAAACGTTATTCGCTATTCTTAAAAGCATCACAAATTGATACTGCAATCCAGATATTAAAGGATGCCTCGAATCTGTATAAGCTTACTAAGTTACATTTAATTGTGATGCAGAAGAAACTGGTCAAGCATAAAAAAGATTACATAGAGTCTAAAGATCATTATGAGCGTTTGCTTTCAGTAGAGTCGCTCAAAGCAGATTTGAAAAACTTGAAAGTTGAACTTGAATGGAACAAAGTTTTCGATGAGGAGAAGAAAGTCGAGGAGATTGCCAAACAGCTTAAAGAGGTCGAAAACAACATTGAGGAATTAAAGCGAATCCTGGAAAATCGATGCGATCAAATTAAAAGCCTTACCGATGAGAAAGAGCATATCCTTGCCGAACTGAACGAAACCAAAACGAATTTCAAAAATAAAAAAGCGATGCACGATTCATTACGCAATTCGTACACGGAGCGCCGCGGTCAGTTGTCGCACCAGGAACGAAAATATAAAACTATGTTGGCGAAAATAAAACGTCTCGAAAACGATATGAAGGAAATTCAGAAATAAATCGATGAAAGACAAACTTGTAATATCGTCGAAAAATTGAAACGTGATAATGAAGAAAAAGTACAAAAGCTACTTGAAAAGCCGGAGGAGAATAAAATTATACAGAACAACTTAAAACAAGACGTCGAAATGTTAAGCTCAAATGTGCAGCAGGTTACAACGATTTTGGAGGTTATAGGTGATAAGCAGCGCGACGCTAAGGAAAAGTCTGACCAAATTAGAGGTCAAATCAAGCAGATTGATGTTAAAAATAGCAATAATCTCACAATTTATGGGAATCATATTCCTAGCCTTGTGGACCTTCTTCAGAAACAGCACAAGCGTGGAATGTTTTCCGAAATGCCACGCGGCCCGATCGGTCAATATGTTGGAGTAAAAAATTCTAAATGGGCTCGCCTCATCGAACATATTTTGGGTGACCATTTAATGGCTTTTGCCTTCAACACGATCGACGACAGTAAGAAATTTGATAAACTAGTACAACGTGATTTTCCAAATATTCCAAAAGTTTTTAAAATTGTCACCAAATTTTGCTTCACTCCTCACAATGTACGTAATGGTAAAGTAAGTGCACCACGTGGTACTTCGCTATTACTCGACGAAATTACAGTTTCGGATCCCGTCGTACTAAATGTGCTTATAGATCAGATTCAAATCGAAACCATACTTATATGTTCGGGTAGCGCAAAAGCAAATATGTACACGGCGGATGTCTCAAATGTTCCACGAAATTTATCGAAAATTATTTCACTCGAGCCATCGGCCGAATACTATCCAGCACCAAATTTCCGTTCGTACGGTATAAATTTACGACAAAACCGTTTGCTACAAACCGATATGAAACAATACAAGCAACAGTTGGAAACCGAATTGGCCGAACTAACAAATGAATTGCAAGTGTACGAACGTGATTGTGCCAAGAATCAAGCCGATGTGCCCAAATTGCAGACCATGCTCAAAGATAAAAATAAAAATCTAATGAAAATTGAAAACACCTTGCGCAGATTACAAAATGAAATTATGGAAATAAAAAATTTTGAATATCCCGCACAACACGAAGTCGATGTGCTTATGAATGAGTTGAATGAGTTGCAAAGCTCTTATGACACGACCAATTCGGGGATTGAACAAGAAAAACAGAATTATGAAACTTTAAAACATGAAATAAAAACTATTGGATCAGATATACAACAAAATCGATTTGAACAAAATAAATTAGAAAAACTTATAAACGAAAATTCGGTAATTTGAATCATCAGATGACATTCTAGAAAATTTTCAAAAATTTTATTATTTCAGCAAAAATTCAATGGTATTACAGAAAAAATTGATGATCTAAATCAAAACAACACGGTTACAGCAGATCTGAAGAAATACGAAGCGCATAAAAAAAAGCTTCAAACGCAGCAGAGGACGCAAGAAACTGTTTTCGAATTAGCGAAGCAGAAAGCCGAATCTAAAGGTCCAATGATAAATAAAAATCGAAGTGCAAAAGAAATTCAAAACCATATACAAAACTACGAAGATAAGATACAGTAAGTCCCCTAAAGACCAGCGGAATTTTTGTGATTATAAGATTTTTTTTTTTTTATTCATTTTAGGAAACGATGCGCATCAACCGACGACGATATAAATGTGATCCAAAATGTTATGATTGAACGGGAAAAGTTGTACAAGAATACGGCTGAGATTATTTCAAAAGCGGATGAAATATTAAAACATCTTGAATCATCCCGTATCAATCGATTCCGATGGTTGCAAAAATACAAACGGGCAATATCATTGATAGTGCGAAACGTTTTTTTAAGAATATTAAAAATTCGAAATTTTCAAGGCGACATCAATATAAATACTGTCGAACAAAAGCTGGAAATTAATATTGTACCCCAGGATAAAGATATTCCGGATGCGGTATCGAATACCAAATCATTGTCTGGCGGCGAACGATCATTTTCGACTTTAGCATTTTTAATGAGTTTATGGTCATGCGTATCATCGCCGTTTTATTTTTTGGATGAGTACGATATTTTCACCGACGAGGTGAATCGAAAAATTATGACGAAATTATTAATTCGTGAGGCGGAAAGAAGGCATGACAGGCAATTTTGTTTTTTCACACCGCAGGATATGTCATTTGTCGAAGAATCTGAACATATTACATTCCATCGTCTATCAAATCATTTACAGTCTGTTTTATTTTTATTTATTTTGTTAACTTTTTTGAGTTTTTTCATTTATTTTTTATTTTTATTTATTTCTTATTATGTAACTTTAATTAAATTGATATTTTTTGTATTAAATATTTTCGAGTGTGTACAATAAAATGTTTTAACAAAAAATTGATTTTAATTTACCATGTACATTACGTAGGTATATAAATTAATAAAGAACCGCGCATTCATTGTGCAGTCAAAATTTTGAACATGAAATGCCTGATGAACTGTATCCAATACTCCGTAACTCTACCAAAGACCAATTAATAATGTATAACTGAAGAATACCTATTAAAGTATAATAAGTAGAGAGGTTCAAATCTTGAAAACAATTTTATTTATATTCCCCAAATAACGTATCACATTGACTGTACCCAAGTACATGAAGAATATAAAAAACTTTAATTACACCGTTTAAGCACACTAGTTTCCAGGTTCCAGATTTTTTGAAATCTGAGTTATTCTTCAATAACCATCTGACTTATTTGAGGATGATTTAGGCTAAGTTACCTGAGTGAAATATCCTAAATTTTAGAATATACATACTCAAAATGTATGGGCATGAGATTAATAATTGAGCTGTGCTTCATTGCCTTGAATAAACTGGTATCTATTCACTACTGCTCATACTACAATCTGTTGTTTTATTAAAATTTGCAACTACCTAGCAAGTTTGTCGCATAATTGGACACCGCTCGTAAATGCAATACATATTATAGGTACTGTTTAGCACTTCTCAAGATGTAACCTGAAAATAAAAAATGAAACACAAAGAATCATTTCCACAAAAAGTAAATTATTAGTTTATACGTATCTGACTACACCATTTACTGCATTCTCATTCGTTTCAATTATCTAAAAAAGAAGAAAATGTTATAGAATTAATATATCTAATTAAATTTATATTTTTTTTTTTTTTTTTTTGAGTTTCGTTTACTTTGGTCGGAATAGCACTATCCACATGACCTATCGATGTGTCAAAATGAATGTTGTTTTATGAATACTGTATACATCTGTATTCTTTATAACAGTTATGATTATAACAGTTTTAACTATGTTACGTACTTATATGTTTTGTTGTTTCTATTTTATAACTTGTAATCTATTTCTTTTAGATAGTCACATATTGCTTTATAGTTTATTGCGTTTTCCTGTTTTAGTATATCTATTAATTTATTATTTTGTATTATTGGATATTTTTCTCTTATACTATTATATTTTTTGCATTTTTCTATTATGTGTTCGTTGTCTTCTATTATGTTGCACATGTCACATAAATTATTTTCTTCTAATCCCATTAAGTGTTTAAATTTTTTATTTTTCCCATGTCCCGTTCTTAGTCTATTGATTTGTCTGATATTATATGATTTCATCTGGGCTTTGTAATACCAGGGTTTTCTTGGTGGGTTATTATTTATTTGTTTATTATATTTTCCCACCTCTGTTGTCCAGTTGTTATATTTTATAATCCATTCTTGCCATATTGTATCTTCTATTATCTTGTGCGAATCTTCTATAGTTATTAGATTGTCTATGGTTTCGTGTGGTTGTCCTATAATTGCTTCTTTCGCTAACTTGTCTGCTTTTTCATTACCCAAGATTCCTGAGTGGCTTGGTATCCATTGTATTATTATTGTTATGTTTTCATTTTCAATTGCTGTATCTATTATTTGTTTCTCGTAGTATTTTAATTTTTTGTCTTGCTTGACTTTATTTATTGAAGAGCAGCTGCTTTTTGAATCTGTAAATATAATTATCTTCGTGTATCCATACCGTATTGCTTTCTCTATTGCTATTTTAATTGCTAAGGTTTCTGTTGTTTTAATTGTTGCTTTGTTATTTAGTTTTATTTTTAGTTCTTCATCTGAGTTTTTAAAGTATATCCCTATTCCGGCTTTGCTCTGTATTATTGATCCATCTGTGTAGATTTGTTGATATTCTTGGTATTTGTTAAGTATCTCTAGGTATAGTGACATTATTTCGATTTCATTAGTTGTAGCTAATTTACTAGCATTTCTTTTCATCTCTTCATGTATTATTAGATTTTTTGTTGGTTTGATTGCCTTGTTCTCCGGTTGGGTTATTTTTGCCAAAAAATTGTAATCTCTGTATAGTTCTGATAGCTTTCCCATTATTTCATTATTTTTAATCTTGTTCCCGGTACAGCTGTTTTTATTTATCTGTTTTGCTATATATTTAAGTGAGGTTAATTTATTGTCTAATTCCGCTGGAAGCGTTGCTGTTTCTGCTAGTAGCGTTGGTATTGGTGTAGTTTTTAGCATTCCAGTGCAAATCCTCAGGTTTTTATTAATTATTTGCTGTTTTATTTCTGTGCTGTTTTTAATGTTCATTGGCGTGATTGTGTCTGCAAACTTAGTCCTTGTTTGTATTATTGCTTTATATATATTCATTATCGTGTGAGGGTGGGCTCCTCCATTTTTATGTGTTATGGTTTTCAGTAGATTTGTCGCATTTTCTATTTCCTTTCTCAGATTTTTGTAATGTGGTAGTAGCGATATTTTGTTGTTGAAAGTTATTCCTAACAGTTTTATCACTTTTTCTTCTTTTAGAGTTATATTGTTAATTTTTATTGCGAGTTCTGTCGGTTTATTTTTGTATAGCCTCACATAGGTGCATTTTTCTGGGTTTATTTTTAATTTTAATTTATTTAGTTCCTCATTTAATTTTTTTAGTATTATATTGGTTGTAGTTATAGCTGCTATTTCACTGTTTTCTTTCACTAATATTGCGACATCATCTGCAAATTGATATATTGATGTTTTCTGGTTTTGTAGCTTGTGTAATTCTTTTGTATATATGTTAAACAATGATGGGCTGAGACAGCTGCCTTGTGGTATTCCCTTATTTGTTATCTGTTTTAGTGTGTTTGTTCCATTTTCATATATAATTGTTCTATTTGTTAGGAATTGGTATATCCAGTTTATTAGATGTTTTGGTGTCCTGATTTCTTTTAGTTTTTCTATTAGGATGGTTTTTTCCACATTATCAAAAGCTTTTGATATATCCGTTGTTATTAATATTTGTACTTTATGTTTTGCTTTTTCGGCTGTTATTTCACTAAATAAATTGACAAAGTAGTCCATTATATTAAATCCTTTTCTGAATCCATATGAATTTGAAGGTAGTATTTTATTGGAGCTTAGGTGTTCATTTAACTCATCTAGTATAGTTTTATTGAAGATTTTGGATATTGTGTTTTGGAGACAGATCGGCCTATAGCTTTCCGTATCATTTTCATCTTTATTTGATTTTTTAATTGGTATTATTTTAGTTTTTTTCCATTTTTCTGGGTATTGTTGGTTTATATATATATTGTTTAAATAATTAACAAGTGTTTTTATTATATTTGGGTTATTTTCTATAATGATTTTTAATGTTTTATAAGATATTTTATTTTCTCCGGGTACTGTATTTTGTTTTTTATTTATTATATCTATTATTGTTTTATCGTCGAAATTGGTATTGTTCACGTTTGTTATCTCCATTGGTAATATTATTTCCTCTACGGTTTCTGGGAAATTTTCGTTTAGAATTTTTTTTGCCATGTCGTAATCCTCCAACAAGTTAAAAGCATTGTTTCTTTTATTTTTTAATTTGTTTATTTTATCCCATAGTTGTTTAGTGTTTAGACTTGGGTTTATGTTGTTGACAAATATTTCCCATGATTTTCGTTTGGCTTTCTTTATTTCCCTTTTGAGTATCGCTATAGATCTCAACAATTCCGTGGCCGTGTATAAGGTTTTGTATCTATTATAGCATTTTTGTTTTTTATATTTTATGTTCCAGAGTCGTTGAAGTTGCTCGTTCCACCATGGTTTCGGATTGTTTTTATTATTGACTGTTATTATTTTTGTGTTTTGTAGTATTGTGTCTTCTATTATTGAATGTTATTTTCATTATTGCATTCTCTTAAGTTTATGTTTGTTATTTTCTGTATTACTTGTTTCCAATCCACTATTTCTTTCCTTGTGTATTTATTTATGTTCATATTGATTATTATAGGTAGATGATCTGATCCTAAATTTTCATCTAGACAGTCCCACGTTAATTTGTTGAAGATATCCTGAGTACATATTGTGATGTCTAATGTTGAAGTTGTATGATTTCTCAGATCCTGTCTTGTTGGCTTTCCTGTGTTAAGTATTTGTAGATTACTATTTTCTATTAATTCCGCTATTTTTTTGCCTGTAGTATCTTCTTTAGTTGTATTTCCCCACATACTGCAGTGTGCATTTATGTCACCGGCTATTATTGTGTTGGAGTTATTTTCGGCTTTCTCTAATATTTGCTTAAATTCTCTTATTTGGGTGTTAGCTATTCCATTTGGTGGATTATAAAACGCTATTATATTTATATGGATATTTATATATTTAATTTTTATTTGTATTGCCTCTATGTGGTTCAAGTTTAGGTTTATGTCCATTGGCTTTATTCCTATTCTTTTGTGTACATAAAATCCTACTCCTCCATATCCATCTTCTCTATTTTTTATTATTGAATTGTAATTGGCTATATGTGGTTGATTTCCAAGGTGTGTCCAAGTTTCACTTAAGATGGCTATGTCAATATTTTGGGTGTTCATGAATGTTTGTAGTAGATTTAAATTGCTCCTGAGGCTTCGAATGTTTATTTGAATCATTTTGATGCTGCTTCCCATATTTATTTAATTTTTAGATTTTGAACTAGATTTTTTAGTTCCATTGTTAATAAATCTGGAACTGTATAGTTCTTATTGCTGATTTTTATGAATTGGTTTATTGCGATTTCTAGTTGGTTGATTTTCTCTCGTTGCTCTTTGACTATCTGATCATTTCTGTTGGCTCTCATTATCCATGCATTTGGTGTTGTTTCCTCATTTTTATTTATACTAGGATAATTTTGGGCATCTATTTGTTTGTTGTAGTCTTTCTGTTTTGGGTAAAGTTTTTCCACTGTTTCTTTTTATGTTGTTTTATTTTTGATTATATGTCTTTTTATACGGATTTGTTTCTTTTTTTCAGGACATTGGTTTGAATTAGTATAATGTTGTACTCCATAACAGAATTTACATTCTGGATTGTCCTTACATTCATGCGCTTCGTTTACTATAGTTGGTTTAGCACATTTAGCACATCTCTTTGTTACTGACTGACAGAATTTTTTTATATGTCCATAGTTTAGACATGCTGAGCAGAACCTTATTCTTGGCATGAAGATATCTGTTTTTATTTTTACATCATAGAATAAAAGATGTTCCGGTAATTCGCTTGCTCTTAGTTCCACTTTTAGTATATTGGTGTCTTTTAGTTTTTTATTTATTCTGTCCCATGTTTGTATTACCTCTCTATTTGTTATCTGATAATCACTTTTTAAATTTTCTTCTATTTCACTTAGTGTGAAATCCCCTACAATTCCTTTTATTACTCCTTCCACATGTGTATAGGTTTTGGGTATATAACAACTATAGCCTTTTTCCAATAGGATTTTGTTTATCGGGTCATCTTTCCTTACACACTTATTTGCTTTATCGTAAGATTCAAATTCTACTCTTGCTATCTTTTTATTTACTTCTGCGATATTTTTAACTTTTATATTATTTTCTTTAAAAATTTTTGATATAATTATTGATATCATGCTTTTCGGGATTTTACTATTTATTAGCACATAAAATGGTCCTTTATCTTTGTCTATGTATTTGTTTTCAATCCTATTTTTATTTTGTTTATTTTCTTCCACACTTTTTGAGTCGTCCATTTTGTTGACCATATTTTGTTCATTAAGCTTCTTCTTATCAATTGGTTTTTTATCATTATGTTTTGCCATTTTCATTTCACGTTCCCCCTCACTATTATTATTAATTATTTTTCTTTTTACTATTTTTACTACGTTTTCTTTTTTATTTGACTGATGTTCTTCGTATCCGCAGAAATCGTCATCTGATATATTTTCATCTATATTGTTTGGTCGGCTTGGGTTGCCGCCATTTTGGTTTTCGTTACCAATTCCTATTTTATATTGTTTAATAATTTTTCCTTTAGAAACACTTTTGGAAAAAAAAATTTCTTTCAATACACTTTTTGAAATGTTTTTTATTTTTATTATATTTTTTCTCTTTATTTTATTCACTTACACTTCCACTTTCACTTCTAAAAAAATCTCCTTATATTTTGCACGTCTTTACACTTACAAATTCACAAGGCGACTGATTAAATTTATATTATATAAAATCAATTTACTCACCCAATTTCAGTTGTTTGTTGTTTGTTTACAAATTTTATTTGACGTTAGCTGCATATTGTACACTGCAAATAAATTTTGTACTAAATATTGGAATCTATTTTAAGATGTACTAATAATAATTATAGTAATAATGTTCATGTTCAGATGTCACTTTGTAATAATTTTAACACTTTCACTACTGGTGCACATTATAAAGTACATAACATTTGAATCGTTTTTCCCGTAAGTCGCCTGTAAGTTAACTATCTCGTTTGACATACTGTAGCTTAAATATATATGAGCTATTTTATTAAATAGCCCATTTTTTGTTTAGTTCGTGATTCGTGAAGGTTTTTTGTCGATGACAGTAGTGCACTAAAAAAAAATCACGTATTTTAACGGTAAGTACCACTTATATAATTAAAATTATGTATAATTAGTTGAAGTAAGGATCAGTTATTATAAATATATTAATTTAATAATGTAAAATTAAATATTAAACAGAAAAAATACGAAATAAAAGTATGCACATTTGCATGTACTAATTTCGTAAAATCATTTGTACATTCGAATGTACATTATGAATTTTGTTGACTATTCGCTTTTTAACGCAAAGTGGCTGACATCTGGTGGACGATATTGAAACTAGAATTAAAGGTGAAAAGCAATCAAAAAAATATGTATTTGGACAATTTTGTTGTTGATTTCGGTTAAAAACAATCTTTTATTGCACAAGAAATATATATTTTTTTATTCAGCGGCAAAATAATTCAAAAATAACACACTTAAAATTAAACGCTGAATTACTGTGTTCACCTTTAACTAGTGGCGATCGTGGCACCTCTTGCGGTGCTTTAAAGGCGAATAATAATGTACAAATCTCCTGAAAAGTGTGGAGTTGTACAATATTTTAATTTTAATTTTGTTGTTGAATAAATTTCAGTTAATTTTATCGCCGTTATTTTATGTACGTAAAACTCATGCGTGACGTGTTGTTCCTAGCAGTGGTGTTCCTACAAAATATATATAAATAAATAATAATTAAAACCCATATTTAAACAGAAAATGTCAGAAAAAATTATAGGCGAGAAAAATTGCTTTGCGATTTTAATGGAAAGTTATGCCTCAGTATCGGAAGACAAGGAAATCCAGCCATCAATTTTTTTCAATTTTGAAGATGACAAATATGAGGCTCCAAAAATTAGAAAATCAAATCTAACCCGCATAGAGACTGAACAAGATGACATGACGGCGCAAATATCGATGAAGATTTGATTGAAGCAGATGAAATTTATTGTGAAAATGTGATTAAAGCGGATCATATTCAAAATGCCACTTTGTTAGCAGATTGCGAATGGGTATCAACTGAAATAGAAATTGAATTTATTGACCATATGAGGGCAGATTTTAACATGCAGTTAACCAATAAAGGCCAAATACAATGGACACGTCGCACAGTGCGGCGGATTCCAAAAAAGTTGGCCAAAAGTGAAAAACTCAAATAAAGTAGCTACAAATCTGCACCCAGGGATTTTTGGGGTCGCTGATTGCGAATCTGAAGTCAGAGTTGCAAAATTTAACCCCTTCATCCCCTATTAATAACCCCTATTCGTAAAACAACTGTATATCATATCACGATCAAGATGCATATCATTTTCATGCTTGATTGAGTCGTGAATTACGAATCTAAAGTCAGAATTGTAAAATTAAATAATAAAAACGAATTATGCGTGTTGGACAGCGAATCGAAGTTGTACTATAATATAATTATAGCACATTGTGAATAGCCATGCCTTGCGGCAGGGTCCAAAACTAATCGACCTGAGAGCTGTCAAACAGATGGTACACTCGTTTTTCTGTTTCCTTTATAAAATAAATAGAATTATTATATTCGGTGAATATTAAAAACAACGTAGTTTTTATTTATCTTGTTTACCCATCATCGAACGCGGTAACAATTGGCGACGAGGATAACGGTCATATATTTTATAAATCAATTTCATTAGTGTTAAAAAAAAAAAAAAAAAAAATTAACATCAAAATGACCGAAATGGAAAATTTGGTGCTCGCGTTGACGGAGTTAGTAAAAAAACTTAGTGCACCTGAGAATACACCAAGTAGTGTACAACGAATGGAAAGCCTTGCCAACAGCATGCAGGTTTTTCGTTACGAACCAGACGAGGGACACACATTCGAGGCGTGGTATCGACGATACGAGGAAATATTCCAAGAAGACGCCAAATCCCTCAACGATGCAGAAAGAATCCGATTGGTGTTGCGCAAGCTGGACGCAAATTGTCATGACAGATTCAAAGATATGCTGCTTCCGAAATCTCCGAAAGATTTTTCATTTGTTGAAGTCGTGAAGAAATTGGAAGACGTTTTTGGACGACTAGAATCGTTGTTTAATACTCGGTACAAGTGTCTTCAAGCCACAAAGAGTGGTAATACAGATTTTGTCACATATGCAGCACAAGTAAACCGTCAATGCGAAGAATTTAAGTTGAAAGAGCTAGACGATAATCAATTTAAATATCTAATGTTCGTGCGTGGACTGCAATCTTCACAAGACGCTGAAATTCGAACACGCCTTCTCGCAAAATTGGACGGGGAAGATGCAAACGAACAATCACTGGAGAAACTAATCGCCGAAACTCAACGCATTTTGAGTCTAAAGCGCGACACAGCGATCATTGGTGGAAGTTCCAAATCTCAACCAGCCATCAACGCCATGAAGCAGACACAACCACGTTTTTCAACGCCATCGGAACAATTTAAAAATAAAACGAAAGATTCAGCCCCGGTTAAAAAAAAAAAAAAACTGGGCCATCCAGACCATGAAACTGCAAATTTGCGACGCACAAGTGCAATCAATGTCATAACGTAGGGCATAAGGATGGTTATTGTCAACTAAATAAACCGCGAGTTCCGATACTCAACAAGCCGAGTAATCAGCCACGAACTCAGGTTCTACGTGTCAATGGAATCATCAACGGAAATAACCATGGCGATATAATATCCCGACGAAAATACATAAACGTCGAGATTAATGGAACCAGCGTGAAACTACAGATCGACACGGCGTCCGATTTGACCATAATATCAGAGCAAACATGGCAAACTCTGGGATCACCTGGAACCAAATACAGCCCCATGGGCATAAAATCGGCTTCAAAGGACAGCGTCCCCATTATCGCAGAATTTGACTGTGAAATGGGGATTAAAAGCATCGGGCAAGTATATTCTGGTAAATGTTTAGTCACAAATATTACAGAGCTTGATGTTTTAGGCATAGATTGGATCGAGCGTTTTGGTATTTGGGACCGTTCGATAAACCAAATATGCAATGTCATCCATGCGACAAAATCAGAACATGATGTGTTCATTACGGAATTGAAAAATGAATCACAAATCATATTCAGCGAAACACCAGGGAAGTGTTTAAAGGCTAAAGCGGTTATCCACATAAAGCCAGACGTCCGCCCTATATACCGACCGAAGCGGCCGGTGTCATTCGCTGCATTGGAAGGAGTTGAATGCGAACTTGATCGTCTTCAAAAACTCGACATCATTTCGCCTATTGAGTACTCAGATTGGGCAGCACCCATCGTCGCGGTCAAACGCCCCAACGGTCGCATACGCATATGCGCCGACTACTCAACTGGACTAAATTCATGCATAGAGACAAATGCATATCCACTTCCAAGTCCAGAAGAAATGTTCGCGCAGTTCGATTTGTCGGATGCTTACTTACAAATCGAAGTTGACGACAAATCAAAGCGATTCCTGACAATCAACACGCACAAGGGACTTTTCACATTCAATCGTCTGCCTTTCGGAGTGAAATCTGCCCCAGGCATTTTCCAGCAAATCATGGACGCTATGCTGGCCGGCCTTGATGGAACCATCGCATATTTTGACGATATTCTCGTTCACTCTATGGATGAGGAGACTCACAAAACAATCCTCAAACGACTGTTTAAACGGTTAGAAGAATACGGATTCCGAGTGAAATTGATGAAATGTAATTTTTTTTGCAACGAAATCAATTATTTGGGAATGATCATAAATAGCAAGGGCATCACTACAGATCCATCAAAAATTTCTGCAATAACATCAATGCCGGCACCTGAAAACGTTCCACAGTTGCGATCGTTCTTAGGAGCAATAAATTTCTAAGGAAAATTTGTCCGACAAATGCATGAATTACGAGCTCCATTAGACCGGTTGTTGAATACAATAATGTGAAATGGGAACGGTCAATCGAATGTCAACAATCATTTGACAAATTCAAACGCATCCTCACTTCCGAGTTGCTTCTCACACACTACGATCAAACAATTCCTGTAAAAATCTACGCTGATGCTAGCAACACGGGAGTCGGCGCGTCGATTGCTCACGTCTATTAAGACGGAATGGAGAAGATGATTTCGCATGCATCACGAACGCTAACAAAGGCTGAGAAAAATTACAGCCAAGTGGAAAAAGAAGGTCTTGCCCTTGTCTACGCAGTTAAAAAATTCCATCGGTACATCTACGGAAGAAGATTTACACTAGTAACGGATCACAAACCACTTCTCAGCATTTTCGGATCGAAAAATGGGATTCCCGTGTATACCGCAAATCGGCTCCAACGGTGGGCAAGCTGATATCCTTTCACGACTCATCGCCTCAAACCGAGTTGACGATGAAGATTACGTGATTGCCTGTCTCCACCTCGAAGAAGAAATAACTAATCAAATTGAGGGAATCATCGATGTATTACCCATTACTCGAAAAATTATTGAAACTGAAACGAAGCGCGACCAAACTCTTAGAGTAATCGTTCAGTATCTGAAATCAGAATGGCCGATTTCGAAAGCGGAAATTCCGGACGACGACGAACTGGCGCAGTTTTATAACCGACGGGGATCACTATCGTTTGCATCAGGTTGTGTTATGTTTGGCGACAGACTCGTCATTCCGCAACGATACCGAAAACTGATGTTACGACAATTACACAAAGCACATTTGGATACTGAGGCAATGAAAATACTCGCCCGAGCCTATGTGTATTGGCCTAAAATTGATTACGACATCACAGACCTCGCGCGATCCTGCAGTAAATGCGCCGAGAACGCCAAATCACCCGTCAAGACTCTTCTGCAATCGTGGCCATGAGCAATCCGTCCTATGGAACGAGTTCATACCGACATCGCCGGACCAATTGACGGAAAGTGGTATCTGGTCACTGTTGATTCATATTCAATGTTTCCCGATGTACAAGTATGCACTAACATCACGTCAACGACTTGCATCGAGAAGATGAGTGAATTTTTTTCACATAACGGCAATCCGGAAACATTAGTAACCGATAACGGGACTCAATTCGTTAGTAAACAATTCAGTGATTTCTGTCGTGCTCGAGGAATTAATCACATCTTAACGCCGCCCTACCACCCAATGTCAAACGGGCGAGCCGAGCGATTTGTCGACACACTAAAGAGAGCCTTGAATAAAGCAAAGGGGGAGGGGACAAACAAGGAAGTACTCACCAAATTCCTCCATGCATATCGATCAACACCAAACCGAAACACACAAAATACTAAGTCACCAGCAGAACTATTTTTGGGTCGTCCGATTAGAATGGAACTCGATTTGTTGAAACCTACGCCAGAACACGGCACCGATCGCGATATTCAACAAGAGCAACAATTTAATCGACACCACGGAGCCCGATATCGTAGTTTCTCTCCAGGCGACAATGTCTACGCAAAAGTGTACCGCCACAATGAACAATTTTGGGAATGCGGTGTCATCGAAAAAAAGATTGGTCGTGTCATTTATTCAGTACGTCTTATTAACACGAATCGCTCGTCACGGTATTCTGCCAATCAGTTAAGACATCGCTACACTGAGAATAATCATACCGGATCCGATCAGTTACCATTAGATTTGATTATGACATCTGATCCGAAATCAGCAGTTGATGTTGAGACACCATCGAACACAACGGATAATTCATCAGTCGATATACGCAGCAATATCACGGAACTTCAGGATTCTTTACAAAATAGGTCACCACGGAACAATACTGCGGATACTCGACCACAACGACAACGACACCCACCTGCTCGTTTAGCAGAATACGTTTGCGAATAAGGGGGGAAGATGTTGGACAGCGAATCGAAGTTGTACTATAATATAATTATAGCACATTGTGAATAGCCATGCCTTGCGGCAGGGTCCAAAACTAATCGACCTGAGAGCTGTCAAACAGATGGTACACTCGTTTTTCTGTTTCCTTTATAAAATAAATAGAATTATTTTATTCGGTGAATATTAAAAACATCGTAGTTTTTATTTATCTTGTTTACCCATCATCGAATGCGGTAACAATGCGCAAAGCACAATAATAACCGTAGTACTTGGACAAAGTTACAACAACAATTGCACACAAAAATGTCTTTATTACAATCAAAGTATAGCGGATATCAAAGAAAAGGGGAAATTTAATCAAATCTAAATTTAGTTACATTTTTTTCAACAAAATACCACTTATGAAAGGTGACGCTCATTTGAAATTGGAAAAATTCTATCTGAAATGAGGGACTTGAAAATTCAGATGTACACCTGAAACATTACTAAATTTGTCGATATTTGGGGTTTACTTATTATTTTTACGTTAATTAAAATACTGTTTTTTACCAAAAATACTTTCCGCAAAGTATAGATTGTAAGAGCCAACAATTGCTTTTAAAACCACTTTAATAATACTGTTTGTAAGTTGTTGCAGCGATTCAGAATTTGAAAAATATTTAGCGCTATAACCATAAAAGTAAACAAATCTTTACTGTGTATATATGGGGTAAGCCATTTTTCACGTTTCGTAACATCATCTGTACACATACTGGATATACAACAGCATCATCGCTATCTCGTACATAAGACTAAAACAACTTCCAGCATTTTTATTTAATTTTTATGTAAATGAAATGATAAAATTGTAATGTATGACTTTTTAAAGTGTTTTTAGTTGTATAGCCAAAAGATGTATAAGGGAAGCAACAGTCATACAACAGCACACATAGTAATAAGTAACAATCAAAATAAAATTTGAGGATAAACATTTCCAAACTTGGTGTAGGAGGGTGTATAACCAGCGCCCATATAGAGTAATAGAAAATCACAATAATAATAGCAAATAACCCCTATAGGAAAGCGATTCCATAATATATTAACTTTGTATGTTAAGATGACGACAACCAAGACGACGATGATGATAGAGTAAAAATGTATGATGTTGTGTCTGGATTTTTTTTTTCGTATATACACGAATCACAAATGTTGTGATTTGATTGTCAATTATAGTGTCTAACACAAAATGTTTACAAATGTTGATCGATATACACGAGGCAGGGTATGAGTTACTTTCTGTGTGTACCGGTATATATCAAATCCGAGATCATTACAATAATAATTAATCATAAAACAAGCACTTGACTTTCTCCGTCCATTTTTTTTGTAGCTTTCATCCTCGTACATGACATATACATATATTCAAAATTGCAACATAATAAATTGTTAATTTAATAATAAAAATTTCGGATATGATAAATTAACATTAAGACGTTGAATCACAAAACGTATATATAAGAGCTTTAGCATATACGTACATATATATGTACAAAATAAGAAAAGCGCGATTGTTGATAAGAAAAATGTTGTATGAAAAACAAAAGTAATAAATTTGCTTGAGATAATTTTGTGATAGCGCATATATAAAACGAAACATATACATATATACATTGTACAAGACGAATTATGCTCTCCATTCATGTTTTGAACAAATTTTTTTTTCTTGTATACACGCAAACAAATCATCAATCAAGTTCATGTTAACAAGTTTAATGTATTTTTTATAATTTTTTTGTAGTTGTTTAAAATGTACATGCGGATGAAATAAAACCACCATCCCCTTAGGATGTTGGTGTCATGTACTCTCAAATATTGGTTCCGTATTAGTATGTGAAATAAGTGTAGAGGACACATCAATGATAAAATCAAGTTTAACTGTGATTTGAACTAAAATCGAATGTTGTTAAACGTTTTATAAGCTACCATGAAATGTATGTATGTACATATACTACACATATACGAGAGAAGTTTGACACAAAAATATTCGGTATGATCAATCAAACACTATAGAAAAAAATTCTTGTGTTACAAAGTCAATGGTAGAGGAAGCCTTATTTAAATGAGCGTTTGAGGAAGACATATATTTTAGAGTTGCCAGTATAGTCTTAAATATTTTCATTCTTTAGTTAACTCAAATCAAATATTTTACCTCTAGAATGCTCTTATGATAAACAGTCTTGAATTCAGTCTCAATTCGATGGTGATGAAGCGTAGTTAATTATTCGAGCGAATAAATTTTCTTCCATTAATGACAAAGAACAAGTTCATTGAAGTACTTACAAAAGTACTCAACAAAGATTGCATCATCCGGCTTATTCTTATAACATCAGGGGATTTCCCTCGCCATTTTGTATCTATAAGTTGTAGCCAATTTTGAATTCAGAATTGTTTTGCCTTGATCGTAGTGTATCGATCAATCTCAATCATGGTAATGTAAATCTTAGCAACGTGACAAAATTCCATTACCAGAGTTTTTAAATTTACTGTTCATTCGCAATACCAGATTACAAACTGTATCTACCAAATCCAATTTATTGTTATTAATAAATAGATTCGGTATTCGCCCTGAGTAGGTATTTTTATCAGTAGTACTGTGACAAAAAAAAAAACGTTATTATTGGGTAAAAATTTCGGCTGACTTAAAATTGCCCAAAGTAATAGGCCGAGGTTTAATTTTGTTTAATGTGTTTAATACCATAGCAATTAATTTGTTTTGTTACATGAATTGATTAAGCGAAAAATGGAAAAAGTGCCTATAAAATAAAATGTACGCTTAAATTGAACAAAATGTACGCTTTACCCAAGAATTTAAACTGCGCATTATTGGATTAAATGTATTGGATTTCATTTTAATCATTAATTGGACAATGTCAAATTAATAAACCGATAAACATGATTAAAAAAAATTTAAATTTGCACATAAAAAAAACTCCAAATCCATGTAGTAAATTTTTAAAATGTGTCTTCGCTAAATACCGATGATGAACAAAATAATATACAAAATCAATTTTCTCTTATGCACAGCGCTTTATGCGTGTAACACCAAAAGCTTAAAAAAAAAATCAAAATGACATTTTCGATTCATTTGTTTCATTTGTTGAACTTGTTGCATCGTGATTAAAATAAGATTAAGTTTAAAAAAATTGATGGTATTTTGATTTTATTTTATTAAATGTAGTGTTAATGTGTAAAGTGTAAATAAGTATGTAAATGTATAGTGAAATTAAGCAGTAAGCCGTATATAAGTGACAATTAGTTTACGTACTCTATATTAAATCGTATTACAAGTAAGTACAAGAATAAAATTATTCACAGAATATTCATTCATCGTGTTGTAATCATCTTCATTTACGGCGTCGACATCGACAGATGTTCAGATGACGATGCAAGTGACCCAAAGTTTTCTAGAATGCATTACTGTCGATTGATATCGATTTGGGATGGGATTATTGTTTTGTCTTTAAAATTGGATTCAAATGGGAAAATTTAGCTTAAATTCAATCATCAATGATACGATAATTGTTTTCAAATTTGATTGATTGATTTTGAATGTACGACCAAGCATTTAGCAGGATCTCCCGGTAATTCTAAGAATCTTTGACGTCGGGCCCACCGTACACCCTTTTTTATATTTACTTGGACGGATTGGATAGGATTGTTAGTATAGGATTGAGATCGACCCGGTTACAAACACCTTGGCGGTCAATTGTTAGTAGTTAAATTTCTTTCCATCCTTGGCATTCAAAGTCAATATTAATTAGTTATCAGTAGGCTTAGGATTTTTAGGTAAAAAAATATTTTTTTTGGGCAATCCGTATCCGAATCAAAAATTTGTTGGATATTTGTTCGATTTAGAACAAATAACGGCGAATGAGCCCTATATGTTACCACATATATTTAAATATTTTCGCATAATCACATACTTTTACATATTTCAACTTCTTTTATGTTTTAGCAAATATTTTTTGATTTTTTCCAAATATTTAAAATTTTTTTTGTTAATTAGCTTAACATTTGACTACAAAGTCATTTAAGAAACAAAAATCTTTTTTTTAGAAACTAGAAGGATTTTACTTTTGCCTAAACTGCATAATTCTAACTTAATTAAGAACAAGCCAAACGTAGAATTAAAATTAATTATTGAGGTTTATTGTACATTCTTTGATGATCTGGAGTTCTTCTAGAAATACAAATTTTGCTATTGTTGTCTTTATTCGTGGATCCACCAGCAGGAGGGATGGTGGACGTTTTATTCAAAGAGTTTATACCGGCTGCTAATTTGTGAAAAGGTAGTCTTTATCGTTAATCTGTCTTAGTTGACAATCTGGCTGGACAACTCCGGGTCTGAGCAGCGTCAGAATTGCTGAAAGTTACATTAAAACATAAGCAATCGATGTAAATAGTTTGAATTTTTTGTAACATGTATTTTAGACTTATTTAAATTTAAGTAATAAAATAAATTTACAGGCAATTTGACTTGACCTAATCTGTCGTAACACGAATGTAAAATTACTTTTATTATTGAGTGTTACATTTACATAAAATATTTTATACAGCCTGCCATTTTTACAGTATATTTCCAATGCTATCGAAACATAAAAAAATTAAAGCCAGGTCGATCTGTCGGTGCTGGTTTTCATTTTTGTTTAATTTTAAATGTAACACTCAATAAACGACAGGGGTGACATGTTCTACCATCACTTTCGATTCGTTTTCGATTGTGTTTTGTCTCTTGCAACAAGAACAAAATTGTACGCTATTTTCTTCTTTCATTACAATTTTTCTAATGCGACCTCAGCCTTCTGTATACTTTTCCTTTTCTTCACATCGAAAAATATCGCAAACAAAATTTTTTGTGATAAAGAGTGATGAATGAAAGTAGAAATAGAATGTTGTTTTATTTGAGCAAGCTGAGATAGCTTTAGAAATAGCATAATTGAAAAAGCGAAATAGAGTTCAATTTTGTTCTTGTTACAAGAGATAAAACACTATCGAAAACGAATCAAAAGTGATGGTAGAACATGTCACCCCAGTTTACATTTATCTCGCGATACGTCAGGCCAAGCCAAATCGGTCAATTTGTTTAATCGTTTAAAAATTATTTTAATAAAACTTTGAACAATTCTGGGGCGCGGCTCACCTGGATCGTTTAAATATAGGTCAAAAATACTTGTTAAAAAAATTCAAGCGGTATACTTCATTTTGAACTGTTTATATTTTAATACAATTTTAAATAATCCTGGGGCGGTTCAGGCCGTGAGTTGCCAAGCAAAGTTTTCGATACCATTCTTAGGGTCAAAAAACTACTTTTTCACAAATTTTGAGCTGGTATAAAAATATTTTAATAAAACATTCACCAGTTCTTAGACTATATACCTTTATCAAAAATGAAATAATTCTCGTCCAGTGAGACATTTATCTAACTATGTAGTCTAAAATTTTCAAAATTTATGTGAAGGATTCTTTCGAAATTTAAATGAATCAAACAAGAGTACGTTGATCTATAAAAACATAGAAAATGCAATTCGACCCCATTTTAATAGTGTGAGTCGTATCAACTCTCACGGTACACTTTAGAGGTAGGAACCGTTTGCGTATCCAAACTTTTAAATGTTTGGAGATGTGAAACCATTTTTGGACTACCTAACCAGCCCTTTATAATACAGTGGAGTTAGTTAGTCCCACTTTATAGCCAAAATCTTGTAGATACTTTTTTTAATTGGTGAATTGAAATCCTCTTACGATAAGTTGTAGTTTTGGCTTTCTTTTCAAAATTGACCACAAATTTTTCATTTTAATCACATATTTTAAGCACATATTTTGCAATTTTAGTTACATATTTTAGGTACATATTTTTAACTGTTTAGCACCTAAAAATCCTAAGCCTAGTTATCAGTTACCCCTTATATATTTCCCACCACCTTATACTTTTTCCGGCCTTTTTTAATTGGTTGCTTGATTTTTAAATAACTCATCATATTTTCAACCAATTAAACACACCTACAAACCTATTATAAATTAATCTTTAAGTACTACACAACTTTAATGTTAATATTAGTATCTGTTTCCCTTGGTTGCTTCAGATTCCCGAATAACTTATTTGCCAGCAATGTACTAATATTAATCGAATCCTAAGAATAACAAAGCCGAAAGCTTCAATCGTTTCTCCGATTATTGGTACAAAAAATCGAAAAACGAAGAAACTTGGCCTCCAACCCCAACACATACAGCGTTAGAGTGCAAAAACATTTTTTTTTTCTGTGATGGACGCCATTGTAGCTGTTGTCACTTGTTGAATCAGGCAACATTTGGCCAACATATTTGCCTATATGCAAAATGCAATACCTAAATCATACAAAAGGTAGTTCTCTCAATCATCAGGATTCACACAGCTTCGGTTTAATAGATTATAGGCGAGATGATTTCATCACATTGCAATTTTGTAAGGTATAGGAACAAAACTAAAATAACATCGCAAAGAAATTACAAATTGCGGTCCACTTCTTTAAAAACTAAATTGACCTTTCTCAAAACATTCACCCATCATGTCAAAGTAAGCAAAATTGTATCCAAACAAAGTCAAATTAACAAAAACACCAGCATAAGCAACATTATTCTGCTTTAGACTCTACCAGCAGCAATCGATATTGCAGCAACCCTCCACTATGGGACAAATCAAATACCGCTAGCCACTCTTATAATATTTAACCAAAATACAAATCACACATGTATACAATAAACCTCCCGTTCACGACACATTCCTCACTAAATCCATTAGAAGACTTTAAGCAACATTGTTTCAATCAGACAACGAATTAAAAACCAGGGGGCTATTTCTGAATACTATACGAATACGAAAGTGTAACATTCTTATTTGAATTGAATTAGAATTGAATCAGATTCGCTCGTTTCTTATTTAAATCAAATATGAATCTTATACATTCGAATTCGTATCGTATTCAGAAATACCCCCCAGCACAACTGTGTGAATCTTATTATAAACTAGCAGCACAGATAAGTATATCAGATGACTCATCTAAAGCACTGTTTGCGGTTTTTCAAAATTGGCTGATAAACGCGCCAATTTGATGTGATACAAATATTAACTTCAACCTGGAACCCATAATGACGAGACATCTATAAATGAACAGCTAAACAAATTATTTGTGTTTACTTTTATTTGTTTGTTGTTTTTTTTTTTTTTTTCATTTTTTCCGAAAGATTTTAATATGAATAAAATTCCCAATTCATCTAGTAACATTTTCTATATTAGTTGCTTTCCAATCGACCAACCGCAAGCACCCGCTAGTGAACCGCTAGTAGAATGGTTTTTATCTCTGCTAAATTTCTATAGATAATTGAGCGAAGACAAAAACCATTCTACTAGCGGTTCACTAGCGGGTGCTTGCGGTTGGTCGATTGGAAAGCAACTATTGTACTACATATAAATGCATTGGCAATGATGTTACTTTTTTGTGTTTCGCCAAATTTGATTTTTATTTAGCTATTTTTCACCTGAGTATGTGTAAAATGGAGTTAGCTGTGGAATTTATCAGCAAGAGCTTCTTTATGAAAAAAGAAAATTGTGCTGACCTTCAATTTCTTCATTTTGTTGTTACTAAATGCTTAGAGTCTGCATGTTAAACTTTTGGCTATAATTTGTAAGGCAGTTAAAGGAAACAGTAATTGCGCAAGAGTTCTTAATGCTTTAAGCCTTAACAAATTGTATATGTACTAGTGGTCGCCCAGTGGGTCGAAATTCGACCGTTATTCATAAAATTTTTAAGTTTGAGAGTTATTGAGGTTCTTTTGTCAAAGAGTATACCTCTATAATCATTGCATATCATTTTTTTTGCATTTTGCCCTATTGCGTCAACACGCTCGCAGTACAAATACGTCATTAGCGTGTATTGGTTTGCCTTAATTCCCTGTAATACCTATGAAATTTAAAATATAATGTTAGTAACAATTTAAAAAAAACAAAATACAGCTTGTAATCGTATTTATTTTTTTATATAGCTACATATGATTTTCAGTTTTAATTTTTTTTTTGTGTTATTATAGAATCAAATAAACGCTAACATCCTTGGGTTTTTCCTTGCGTTTTTTTTATTGCCAAACTGATCAGGTCTCGCCAAAGATACACATAGCGTATTTCCTTGGCAAATTTACAACAACAATTGCATAGGATAAACCCTCGCAAGAATAACATTAACCCAAAAAAATATAGGGTTAAATTAAACCCAATTCTAATTTTTGGTTATGATACCTGCCACCAGGTCATATTACATAGTAAATTTATATTTTATTTTGAAAAGTTGGCTTTTGCCAATTATATCAAATTGGCTATTTTCTTGGGAAACAAATAAACAAAAATTAATTCGAACTCAATTTTGTTCAACAAAATACGCTTACAATTATTTTGCCCATCTTTTTCGATTATATAAAATTTAAATAAAAACTTAATACAAAATGAAAAATGAAATAAAAAATGCGTTTCTCATAGATTTTCATATATTGTTTATTGAAAATAAAATAGTTTAAAAATGAATTTAATGATTCAGAACTTCTGTGTAAACGATGTTTTTTGTAAAAACTCTTTCATCATTTGCTAAATGCCCTTGGCCATTATATTCGGAAATATAAAATCTTAAACCATTGAATGATCGAACTCTACTTGTTGCGACGTACAATTGACCATGTGTAAAAACTGGCTGCCTCAATAAAATTCCAATTTTTTCGAATGTTTGTCCTTGAGATTTATTTATTGTCATCGCAAATGCAGGTATAATTGGAAATTGAGTTCTTTGAAAGTTAAATGGTAAAACAGTACCAGAATATGTGTTAAATTTATACGTGGAATCAAAATTCTCTTATTGTGTGCGGTTCCTGTTAAGACTTCGCAATCAATGGCATTACGATGCATACACTTGATGCGCATTCTTGTTCCATTGACTAATGCTTCCTTTGTATTTAAGTTTCTGATCAGTAAAACGATGCAATTAACTTTCAATACTAACTTATGTGGTGGCAAACCACTAATCGTCAAAGAATTCATAAACTCTACTGGATAATTATTGATTTCATTGTCATCATCACAAATTATTTTATCGTAGCTATGATAAGTTTTCTGTTCACCCGGTATTCGATTAAGTATTTCAGTATTAATAAAAGTACAATCATCATTTTTAGGTGCTAAAATAACTGACTTCAATATGTTATCTGAAAGTAGGTTTTCGGAAATATTTCCATACACCTCATTAATAATATTACTTTCTTCTCCTATTAATTGCTGCGGTATTTCAATAATATTTTCACCAAACTGAGGGAATTGTGGGGCTTCATCATTACCAATTTTTTTCAAGAATTCGACAAATTCTATTTCACTTGGCAAGGCTCTCATATTTTGAGTAAACGTTACTTTATGAAAATACATAAATGTATGCCAACTCGTGACACAATTTTCAATTAAAGTTGCACGTGATCCATGTGGGACAACTGGTAAGATTTGCCGAAAATCACCGCACAGAAGTATCGTTTTCCCTCCAAATGGTTTATGTATATTATTTTCATCGCATAGATCCTGCAGTAATCTCTCTATGATTTTCAACACTTGCAGTGGGCACATAGAAATTTCATCAATAATTATCAATGATGATGAATTTATGTAACGTCCATAGCTACTATTTGCGGTAATATTCGCTACAGAATTTTCCAGAATGGGAATAGGCAATTTAAATACATTGTGTAAAGTCCTACCTCCAAGTAATAGAGTTGAAGCTATGCCACTGAACGCTGTTGAAATGCAACGAAGATTAAGCGAATTTAATTTGTGAATGATTGCTGTTTGTGTGAATGTTTTTCCAAAACCTGCATGAGCGGTTAAACAAAAAACATTAGATCCAGTATCATGATGCAAAATTTGACGAATCACACGATCAATTAAATCACGCTGTTCAATATTTGCAGTTTCATAAAGTTCACAAAACAGAAACTCTTCTTCTATTGGATCAATAGCATTTGCTTCGTCTGTTCTCTGCGAATATGTGGGAACTGGTAAACCAAGTTCTTGACATGACAAATTATGAACATTCAAAATATCTTCAATTTCTAACAGAGCTCTATTAAAGGATACTTGTTCGTTGTTAGCTCTCAAAAAATCTTCACTAAGATATACTTTAAATTCGTTCCATAGCGCGAATGCATTGGCTGGCACATTTAATGCACAAATGTAACCAAATAAATTTCGCATTTGTTTTGGTGAATGTAATTCTTTTGCTTCATTTAAACATTCGCGCCATTCACTATCATTTGAAGCAATGCCGCGAGCATGGCACGCTTCAACAAAAGAAGTGTGTATAATTCCATTGTATGTTCTAACATCCTCAAATGATTTTAGACCACAGACATGTAATAAAAGCAATCGTAAATGGAAAAGTTCGATGTCTTTTGGTGATACTACATATATGCGTGTAATGATTTTATCACCTCCACGTCTTCTTTTCTTCCATTTTTTTCGGGAATCATCCCACACATAATGCAAAGGAATTTCAATATACTTATATTCAAGCGCTGAAGGATCTGATAGATTCAATTCAAAAAATGCTAATAATTTTGTTTGTCTTGCATTTTCAATTGCTTGACGTTCTTGCCCTTCTCGAAAGTAAACATTCTGCCTAAGTGGTAAATGAATGTCGAGTCTAACGATGACATGTGATTGAAAATGCATTGGTAACTCATAGATGCGCCATACAGCTTCAGTTGATCCGACATAACGACCATTTAAAAAATTTTCCAATTTTAAAAAAGTCTCTTTTGTTTTAAACTCATTTTCTGGTTTTATAACATTTAAAGAATAAATTTAAATTATAAAAATACTTTATTAAACCGTACGAAATCACATACGCTACTACACTAACTAATATTGACATTCCCGTGGGGATCCCCGATTCATTTTCATGGTTGCTAAAATTTACGGGAGTCCCCGATTCATTTTATGTGAATTCCTAATTTATGTTCGTAAAATTTCCCAATCGGACTAAAAATTTGCTAAATTTTACGTGTGTCCCCGATTAATTTTATGTAAATCCCTAATTTATTTTCGTGGGATTTCTTGATCGGACTATAAGACGCACTTCGTTCCATAAGTCGCACCCCAATTTTCGGTTAAATTTTCAGAGTAAAAAGGTGCGTCTTATGGTCCGGCAAATACGGTAAGTAATAAAATGTACTTACCTACTCACTTTGTTGAAAACACTAATAGGTATTATAATATTTAGTCGACAGTTAGTCAATTCAAATTGCTGCTCACAATTTCCTTTTGCAACAGATGTATGTTCAAAATATAAAACAAACGCCTTTTTCACTTGACATACACTCCACAGGCTATTAAAAAAAGGAATATTTGAAATCACACAAAATACACAGCTCATTCAGTTAATCTGTCAGTAATTATTTGTTAGACAACATTTTAAAATTTTTTAACGACAATCTCTACCCTGTGCGACTGTTTGGCCACAGACTATTATATGTTTGACATTGGCAGTATGAATGTAAGCAAACGACGGACTATTATGTGTTTGACATAAACGTGAACAATGAATGTTTTATTTTATTTTATTTAATGTATTTGCAACACATATTATATATAAATCCGATTAAAATTATCCGATTTTGATAAAATTTAGCATGCACGATGGAAATGGGATTCTCAAATTATTATTGGATGAAGTTCTGTAATATGGGCAAGTATGATGAAACTTGCCTAGTTCTCAACCGATTATGATGAAATTTGACTTGTTTGTTGCAAATAGGATTCTAAAATGATTCTAAGATGAAATTCTGGAATATGTCCAATTAGGAAGGAACTTGACCATTTTTTATCCGATTATGATGAAATTCAGTATATACGATGGAAAATGGACTCTAAAATGATTTCATCATTCATCGTGATGCTGAATTTCATCAAAATCGAATAAGAAATTTCCAAGTTCCTTCCTAATTGGCGATATTACAGGACTTTATCTAAAATTCAGTGTACATTCCCATGCAGAATTTCATTTAATTGGATAAATATGGCTAATTTCTTTCTTCATTATTGGCCATATTTCAGAACTTTATATAAAAGATCATTTTAGAATCAAATTTCCATCGTACGATGGAAATGGGAGATAAGAAATAGCCAAGTATCTGAATTTAATCAAAATCGGATTAGAAATGGCGAAAAGCGTTACTAATTGGCCAGTTCCAGAACTTTATCTAAAATCATTTTAGAATCACATTTCCATCGGACATGCTGAATTTTATCAAAATCGGATAAGAAATGGCGAAGTTTCTTCCTAATTGGTCATATTTCAGAACTTTATCTAAAAATCGTTTTAGAATCGCATTTCCATCGTACATCCTAAATTTCATCTAAATCGGATAAGAATTGCCAAGTACCTGAATTTCTCAAAATCAGATCAGAAATGGCCAAATTCCTTCCTAATTAGCCATATTCCAGAACTTTATCTAAAAACCGTTTTAGAATCGCATTTCCATCGTACATCCTAAATTTCATCTAAATCGGATAAGAATTGCCAAGTACCTGAATTTCTCAAAATCAGATCAGAAATGGCCAAATTCCTTCCTAATTAGCCATATTCCAGAACTTTATCTAAAAACCGTTTTAGAATCGCATTTCCATCGTACATCCTAAATTTCATCTAAATCGGATAAGAATTGCCAAGTACCTGAATTTCTCAAAATCAGATCAGAAATGGCCAAATTCCTTCCTAATTAGCCATATTCCAGAACTTTATCTAAAAACCGTTTTAGAATCCTATTTCCATCGTACAAGCTGAATTTCATGAAAATCGGATAAGAAATAGAATCCCAATAAAATTCTTATAAAAAAAAATCACAAACCCTCAGTTCAAGGAACCTTACTACAACGGACACCATTTTTGGTTCCGTCGAAGTCCTTTGTAGTGATAGGTTTCTCTGTATAGAGAAAATTTTTATGTTACGTAATAATTGGAGTTACATGTATGTATATAACATTTTCGTTGAGGAGTGTATTTAAAAAAAATCTATTTTATTTACATACATACAAACAAAATCATTTTCATTCATTCATTCACAGAATAAAATTAAAGTATTATTGTACTACTTTGATCGTTTGGGTTTTACGTGTATGGATTGTAAAGGAAACTACTTCAGCCGATTTTTCCTGAACTATCCAACCGATTTTCGTTTAACATAGATTGCGCACACCTACAAAAGAATACGTTTCGAATGATGTAATTTTTATGAAAATCCGTTGGGTAGTTTCGTCGTAAAAGGGGTACAAAGTTTTCTCTTCACGTATTAATATATAGATACTGCCATACTAAACATGTTTTATACATATGTATAACCACAGAACATGCGTTTTCAGAAAATTGATGTTCAAGTTTTGAAACTAGTGTATTTTGCAAAAAAAAAGTGAAAACCGTTTTTCTTATTACGTGTTTCTCAATTTAGTTTTAATCATTTTTTAAATTCTAATGATAAAGCTTATTATTAGCTATCGAATAGCATCAATAACTCAATTTGGCCAAAAATGTAGTTATGTAAAACATGCTTAACACGGCAGTTTCTGATGATTTATATAACTTATTAATTACACCTGCTCAAAGCTTATGTTCGATTTCGGTTTATTGCATAAAGTAACACTAGTAGTTGATAATTTTCTCTTCAGCGCAGTAATGCTCCCGTACATAAGAAGAGGCATTTCCACAAAATTATTGAAAAATCTTGAATATAAGTTGTGGTGTAGGCCAGGGCAAGGGTTCGATTTAAACTTGCGATGATTTAAATTGAGATAGAAAATATTCACGATCTATAAAGACTATAAATTTGTGGCAGGCTCCTAAGGAAACCGAGTGGGATAAATTTTTAGGTGATTTTATCATTATGTTGTTGAACCACTTGCGAAATGTTACAAAGACGCAACAAAAAAAATCGGGGTATTCTGTGTCTTCTACACGGCCGTAGGTGTTTTCCGTGATAACGTTTATAAGAGGTGCGAGAAATGGCACGATGTATAGGTTTGTTAAAATAATTTTCGAACATGCGGTGTAAAACGTTATCACGTCAAAAGAGACCATATGCGTAGAAAAATAAGTGACTAAATCACTATATCACTATTGGTATCACTTTAAAATAATTTTAAATTTAAGTGGTTTACCGCTTTTTTTTTAATTTGTCCATGTTGCACAAATAATAAATATGAGGACAAATTTGCCTGCACAACTAATTTTGTTAAAAACTATTAAATTAACTGTAATTTTTCCTAGAATTAAAATTTATAATTTTTTTTGATCGGAATGTAAAGCAGAATATATAAGTTAATTAAGTTGAAATTATTATTTTCAAAAAGATTATTAACTATAAAATTTATAAAGTTGTTTATATTAGGTACATTACATTAAAAATTGAGCATGCACAAATAATTTTATTATATTATGCCAAATATGAAATACGAATAAGTGAAAATGTTGATGACTAAATTAGGGAATTTCAAGAATGAATTCAGGCCTTAATTCATGTTGATATAATAATGCATAATTTGAATTTATGGAATAATAATTTTTTGACAAATAAAGATTAAGCAATGCGCGTATTCGTCTTATTGAAATTTCCCCTACCGAGTAATTTTACGCCATAAACGCGTATAAATAACAAAGTGTAAACAAAGTAAACAAAGTGTGAAATTGAATCATTTTGTTCATTTACTGAAATAAATTACGAAAAGTTCAAGAATATTGTTTCCAAAAATAATTGTTTTATTTAAAAGCCAATATGTACAATAAACTCAAACGATTTATATACTGTGTTTGGGTGCAAAAGTGGTAATGAAAAAACCAGTAATTTTTAGTTAAATTAAATAAATAAATAATTTTCGAAAAAATAAGAAATTATTGAAATTCTGGGTCAATTTTTGTCGCCGGAACGAAACATTTCTTATTATTATAGAAATACGCTTATTTGTGGTCAACATTTCACCCTAGATAACTTTGAAAATAACATACGGAGAATAAGTACGAATTATTGGAATGGGTACGAAGGACCGAATTTCAAAGGGCCGAAAGGGCCGAATGGGTCGAAGGGCCGAATTTTTTTGTTTATTTATTTTTTGTTTTTAGAAATATAGGGTCGATTTTTTTTTTTCAGACCATTTTATATTCGTTAGAGTGAAGGAAAATTCTATTTAGACGAATAAAATAATTTCATTATGATTTAGTGATGTAAATTAGTGAATATTAAAAATTCAGCCCTTCGACCCATTCGGCCCTTCGACCCATTTCGGCCCTTCGACATTCGGCCCTTTGATATCATTCCGAATTATTGTGCACAGTTTAATCTGCCACAAACTTATCTTGTGATTTTCAAGAGTTGTTGTATCTCCGCAATTAAAAAGGGTGATATCATAGTCTAAAGTAATATTACAGATACGTCTTAATACAAATAAAAAAATAGTTCCAAAATTGGTATACATACACAAATAGCTGTAACACAAAACGTACACATGCTTCTAATCTTCTTAGAAATGAGGTCTAATCTTCTTAGGAATAAACAAATATATTTTCATATGGTTTATACAATGTCTAGCGGTTTTAAACCAATTTACCATAGGAATACGAAAGTATTGGCAAATTCATTGATTGATGGATCAAATGATAGTACAAGAAATAACAATGTCGACCAAAACCACTTAATTGATCAAACTCCAGAGTTTCATCAAATGACGATACAGAAAATGAATACCAAGTCGATAATGATTCGCTAAATTTAAGGCCGAATAAAAAATTAGAAAATACCGTAACCAAAATTTATATTTTGCTTTAGTTAGACTTTATTATTTTATTTGATAAAGTTGTTGGAGTAAGTAATAAATAATAATTGTTCCTGAAGTACAAGTAAATCCTGAGGGAGACGAAGTGAAGGTGGTCTATGGTCTATCAAAACCTACATTAGAAATATTGGAAGCTAAGTAATCTTTAGACACAATTGTCAAATCACTCAATCAGGGGATATTTACACATAATAAAAAATTATTTAAAAAATTTTATTATGCTGATGTTAACAAAATTTCTTGTCACACAAAAGTAAAGAAATTGCTTTATCGTGCCCGAATATATTTTCGCTCTAATGTTATAATTAGTTGTGCTTAAATAAATTAAACAACAAACTTAAATAAAACATTTTATTTTAAAAAAACAATTAATATTGGTATACTTTATAACACATTAATGAGTTTTCAATAATAAAATTCCTTGTTTCGACGTCATCCACTTTGCTCTTCACAAATAGTAAAAAAATTGTCAATTGGTGCTTTAAGCTTTCCGACATCAAACTTCACCATATTTAGAAGGGGGTTCCAAATCATTTTTAATAATAAGATTTTCGCATCGTAAAATTTTAAGTTTTTGGATTATTTTACAAGCAAAGAAATCTTATATAAAATATCGCATGGAATTTTTCAAGCGGAACATCACAATTAAAAAAAAAAATTCAGAAATATCTGATGAGGATGGTGGCTTGTTCTACAGCTTCAGAACTCAAAGGTTCTACATCTTCTCCGATGTCACTTGTTAAATGCAGCAAACTTGAATCAATATCTCCTGTTCACAATTTGAAATGCTGGAATATTTGCTTTGAACTTTGATTGTGGTTATTTCAACTACGTTATTATTATTTATTTATTTATATTATATATATATCATTACAGTGATTACAATCGGCTATACAAACATGTTAAAAAAAAAATAAAAATTAATTTGTAAAAATGAAATACAACACAAAGGGAATAAAAGATAGATAGAAAACGCCGACTAGCTATTTAGTATTATTACATAAAAAATTAAATAAAGCTTTCTTAAACGACTCTTTGGACAAATTGAAATCAAAAACATCATAAACTGAATTAAACTCTCGCGATGCTCTCAAAAGTGGTTCCGAAAGACCGTAATTAATTGATTCCTGGTTAATGAGTAACAGTCCATCGCGTGAAAGCAGTTCAGTACAATCGATTCGAGAACTGAAAATATCGCAAATGAACAATGCCGATGCTGCAACACGTCGACAATCTAATCGGTGCAGATTCAATAGGTTACAGCGATCTTGGTATAGGGTGGAAGAACATATTCAACAGACCGTGTAGACGGTAGACAACGAAGTGCATACAAAACAAACTGCTTCTGAACACTTTCTATCCTATCCGAATGACAGTGATAAAATGTTGACCACACCGGTGATGCATATTCCAAAATAGAATGAACAAAAGAACCGTACAGTGATGTTAGAGTAATCGGGTCGATGAAGTCCTTACAGTTCCGCTTAATAAAACCCAACATAATGTATGCCTTATGTATAATGGTGTTAATATGTCTAGTAATGGTTGGCATCAGCTGAAAAAATTAAATTGATGTATGGATGGATTTCAGTTGTTTCCGTTGGCTGCTCTTGATTTAAGAAAAAATATTTTCAATTGCGTCTTGGTTGAACCTATAAATTAATAGATAATCAACGCGTACATTCTCCGGTATTGTATTATTATTTTAGTGACTTCCCTAATGCCATTCAAAGTGAAAAGTTAACTGTTGAAATAGTAAACAGTTTTTTTATTTACAAGTGTATTTTAAATGTAATCTATCATAAAAATCATAAATTTATCTATTTCCCCATCAATAGTGTAAGAAGATTTAAAATTATTCTTGTTAAATTTTGTTTTTGAATTTAAATAGTCAAATAACTTATCAAATTTTTCAATAAATGTATAAGTTAAAATCGCTGCAGTCATATTCTCCGATGATTTTTTTTATGTTGAACCGTTGCTTTAATCCCTGCAGCAACACTCCTGCTGAAAATTTGTGTTACTAATTTAACCCTAATTTTTTCAAACGAATTAGAAAAATGAGGTGCATCAAAAATGTCTACAATTTCTTGATTTTTTGATTAAATATGGGACGTTTGATATACAGTCCCAACATGTTAAAACATTTATAGCGTTAACTTTTAATCCTAATTCCAAGCATTTGTCAATATTTTCCTGGACAAATAAATACAATTTATCAGCCAAAAGGCCATTATGGGAAACGAAAGAACTTAAAACATATTTCCAGTTAGAAAAAACTCCTCTTCCCATAAAACAAGATATCAATTGTCCTATAATATTTTATCGCTGACTTCCAAAATCTTCAAAATCATCTGATAGAAGTAAGTATTGTAAACCAAATCCCTTTTTATATAAATTTCGCCCAACATTAAAATAGCTTCTTTTGAATCGTCGGTCCTTTCAGAAACTTGGTCTTTTATTTTATGTAAAACAGTTTCATTAAAACCAGGAGTTAAATATGTTATCGGTTGCTAACGGATTAATGAAGACTTTGACGGCAAATTAGATTGTAAATTTTCTCGCATATCTGTTTGCATTTGATGATCGATAATGATATTTTGCGCGATTATTTTCTGATCCTCAGGCCATTTCCGTGTTTTAAGTCGTCGTATGTTTGTCAACATTTTACAAAAACTTTTAGAATTTTTATTTATTTTCTAAATGGATTGAAAAGGATAGTGGATCATTATTAATTTCAAAATTAGGTTTGGGTTATATAATTT
This sequence comes from Tipula helvola, assembly GCA_963556165.1. Taxonomy (NCBI): domain Eukaryota; kingdom Metazoa; phylum Arthropoda; class Insecta; order Diptera; family Tipulidae; genus Tipula; species Tipula helvola. The sequence goes on along the minus strand of OY744481.1, from coordinate 335,771,726 downwards.
GTGTTATTGATCACACTAATTTCACCACTTATTAGATCTAAAGTAATTTCCAGATCGAAGGTTTCAAAAATATCATCGATTGATAATATAGGTATCATTGACCAATTATCATTGGAATAAGAGTCAAGTAAGGTTTCAACTGTAATCGTATTGTCATTTGAAAGCAAATTATTCATTAAAACAAGCAAATTTTTTGTTTGGACAGTCCTCCTTAAGCCCTTCTTGGAAAAACTGCCTTAATAAAATGTGGTTCACAAATTTCTAATTTTTTTTGTAGCTGACTTTTTAAATAACAGTTATACAATAGCAATCCATTCCTCATATTTTTTTTGAGTTTTCTCTAATTTGAAAAGGCGTATGTTCTGTCTCCTTGACGAATTACACCCTTTCACCGCACACATAATTTCACTTTTGACCACATTTGAATCCATTTTCAATGTAAATTAGATGTTTAATAAAATATTTGTATAGTAATTTAAAAAAAAACTAGGTAGTATATTCCAAATTAAATCAATTAAAAAAAAAAAAAAAACTAGAAACTTCAATAATTCCTCCAAACAACAACAATAAAAAATTATAACAATTAGTCACCTAACGGTTACAAAAATAAAATTTGTATAAGTTGGTGTGGTGTGTACAGATATAAAAACATTAAAAAAATTTTTTACAGAAGTCAAATTAATTTAAAATTATCTATGTTTCCTAAAAATATGATTTTATGTACGAGATATACAAATACTCGAATTTTTAGTTTTTATCATAAAAAAATGCAAGATACTTCCAACCAGACTCGTATTGATCGAAATATTCAAAATAAATGTATGTTTTTATAACTTTAAACTTTAATTAACGCAGTAACGTAAGAAAAGAAAGCAACAAAAAGTGTTTGATTTTAATAATTGCAAATGAATCAATAATTTCCTAATAATAAGTTTGTATATTTTGATTTTGCATAGTTGAAATATCACATAATTAAATAATTTTAACTTCACTTGAAAAAATTTTTAGATTTTAAATACTGAAAAGTTGTTTAGAAAAAATAACAAAAAATATATATTTTTGATACGATGGAACATTTTGTTGCAGTCTAATAAAAATAGATGGCATTACTTTCAACCAAAAAAAGAATAGCTGGGTTCCAGTAGCAGCTTATAAAATATAGTTTAAAAGAAAATTGGCGCTTTTGATTTTGGACATTTCCTTGTTCTGTATGAAGCCTCTGATATTCTTCTTTGTGCTAGCAGCCTGCGGCAGCTACGCGTGCCGAATCTACAGTGAATAAGCAACCGCTTGCTTTAGGTTTTGCTTGGTTTAGTGACAAAGATTCGATATTCAACAGTGAACATAAAATTAAAATTTATTTTATTTACATAATATAATAATATAATTTTTTATTTAAAGCACTTGTGAATAAGTTATATTTTTGGTGTTATTGAAGTCGGGTATTAGGATAAATTGGTTATCGGAATTACCAATTCTTGACCGACCCACATACAATTGACCATGGGAAAAATAACATTCTAATCGCAAGTCTACTCCTATATACTTAAAGGTTTGACCCTATGATATTTGTTGATTGTGATTGCGAAAGAAAGTTTAATTGGAAACTGTAGCCTTTTAAATTGAAAAGGCAAATCTGTATGGATCATGGGAATGCGAGGTATATATGCTAGTTCTCCAGCTGCTGGTCCTGTGAGAATGATAGCTTCAAGTATGTTATTGCGCATTGCTTTGATCTGCAATCTGGTGCCATTACTCATGTTGGGCGAGTTCAGGTTGCGGAGCAATATAATTGGAGTTCTAACTTTCAGTTTAAGATTATATGGTGGACAGCCTGCGGGATTAAGACTGTTCAAGAATTCTTGCGGATAATTGACTACATCTTCCGTATTAATGATAGTGTCGATGGATTTGTATTCTCGAGTTTCTCCGTTGAATTTTTCTAAAATGATGTGGTTTATTTCCTCTGCAGATGATTGCATGCTTTCGCATAGCCAATGATATGATTTTTTAAAAATACATATTTTCTATTCCTGGATAAACTGCCGAAATCAACTCTGCTACTGTGGTAACTACGGCCCCTATTTGGTGATCAACTGTAACGATAGAATTTACATTTCGAAATTTTCCATCTCCGATTACTTAGAAGTAGTTGCCAGGAGAATTCGGCACTTCCTCCGCCAAGTTGTGCTCTCATCTTTGTTCTCAAACTCAATTTCTCTACGAAATTGCAATTAGACGATGATTTCAAACATGCTCCTTTTGGTAAACCTGGTAGAGTCTGGTGGAAATTCCTAGCAAAAACAAACGTCACGCCGCCCATTATTTTCTGTTTGATTTAATATCTTTTAGGGTTCAGTCGATGGCTTTAAATGTGTGCTCGATGACTCATCGTACACTCATCCCACACTATAAGCTTAGTTTCTTGTAATATTTTTCAGAAAATACCATTTCTTCTGATGTAGCAGACGGATTCTTGTTGAAGAGAGACGTTTAGAGGTAGTTTAAACGTGGAATGTGCTGTTCTACCAACGCTGATGAGTGTGGCAGCAATATCTGACGATGCAACACCTATAGGGGCATACTACCTTCAGACCTAACTTTAGCCAGAAAAATATTGATAAGCAATGTCTTTCTCGTTCCACCAGGAGCATCCACGAAAAGTATTTTTTCACGGTTGTTGTTAATGCTATCGATGATTTTATCGAATGCTCCTCGTTGATCAGATTCTAACTTAGGAAAAATTTCTTGTACGTAATTTCGCAACATAGTGGTATCATTCGAACGCCTTAAATCACCTTCGTAGAGATAGCTGGAATTTTGATGGGAACGGATCGGTGAAGGCAAGCCAACATTGTCTTCTATTTCAATGAGGCATTGGTTGAAGATATCTCCGGAAAGTGTACAGTGTTATCATTGCATTGTATCCGCTCTCTGTGAAAAATGTCATGACATACATTTTTTTCGAATGTTTCCCACAATACCTTGAGTTGGGTTGGTTGTCAGAAAACCAAGATTATTGCGACCAATTCTCTTAACTTGTATGACGACTGAAATACTGCGTCATCGGTAAGTGTATCTCTCCAGTGATCGTTAAAAACTGAATCAATCAATCAAAAATACCATAATTTTCGAATTGATGAACAAAAAACGATTGAATTTCAAAAAGTTAAAATGTGAATCAAAATCATGTGAATTTATTCTGAGTGCGTTTAAAACCACATCGTTTTAAGTATTTGCCACTTTTGTTTTCGCTATTGAACATAAGATGGCTTTAAAATTAAGTGAAGAGATTATAAATTCCAACAGGTATGACATTTACGCGTTAACAGGTAAAATATAAATGCATAGTAATATTAACTCAAATTGTGTTTTTATTTTAATTTAATATTTGCAATTAGATATAAATTATAATGAAATTGTTTAAAAGTTATCGATTTTACTAATCTATGTGCCATATATGTATTTTATTTTAACATATCATAATTTACGTATTAACATATTAGAAATGAGATTGCATTTAACGGGGTATGCCTGCTTATTTTACGTATTCTTTTGTTTTGTTTATTGAAAAAAAAAAAATCTGTAGACTTATTTTAATTGTTTGATTGAATTAGTTTCTAAAATGAAATGGTTTTCTTTTCTCGTTCTTACTGAAAATTGAAACCACTTTTCTTCTACGATTTTCAAACAGTATATAATAAAACTATTGAAAATGCAAATTATAGCAAAATATTTTCAATTTACGTTGTATTTCATTCATAAAATAATAAGTCAAAAGCCGATACAATAAACTTTATAAAACTTACAAACCAGGTTAGGTTAGGTTAGGTTGAAGTGGCTGCTATCGCACACTTAGGCCAGCAATGGCCCGTTGTGATACCACAGGATCCCATCTCCCCATTACTCCCGTTGAAACCAACCAGAGCTATTTATATAGCGTAATAAATCTCGCACTCCACAGTCCGCGAGTTCCGAAAGGCTGTCCATACCGTACACACCCAAATACTTATGCCTTCTGTATGATAGCGCCGGACATGAGCATAGGAAGTGTTCCAAAGTCTCCTCCTCCTCTTCGTCCATGCAACTTCTACAAAAGTCATTCGTCTGTATCCCCAGCCTTCTCGCATGCTCCCCAAAAAGGCAGTGACCTGTCATTATCCCTACGACCAATCCTATTTCTTGTCTTCCCAGGGATATTAGTACCTTGGAGCGCCGCAAGTCCAGTTTTGGCCAAACTTGCTTTGCTACCCTGCACGTGAGAGTGTTGATCCACCTCTCATTTGTCAAGGCGATTGCACTTTTACTGAGCGCCCATTTTAGCACTGCCATAGGCCTCCCCAGACCTACCATTTCCGGCTGCATCTGGAGAGTCGTACCGTACCTAGCTAGTTCGTCCGCCCTGCAGTTCCCCATGACGTCCGAGTGACCCGGGACCCAGATTATCTGGATGCTGAAATACTCGCTCATCTCGTTAAGAGATGATCGGCAATCCAGCGCCACCCGCGACTTCAGACAAACTGCCCCAAGTGACTTGATCGCTGCCTGACTGTCCACATAAATTGCGATATCCCCCCCGGATACCACATTATGCTTCAACCATGTCATGACTTGCCCGATCGCCACCACTTCAGCCTGGTACACGCTGCAGTAGTCAGGGAGACGAACAGAAATATTAACATTAAGTTTATCACAGAAGACTCCGGCTCCTACCTGATCGTCTAGCCTCGAGCCGTCCGTGAAAAATTGCACTGCCTCGTTTTCCAAGATTGATCCGTTTCTCCAGGATTCCCTTGAGGGAAAGATGGTACGGAAACCCTTATCGAAGCACAACGTTGGTGTAATATAATCCAGATTCGCCAGTTCTTCGCCAGCGAATCTACCTATCGTCGAGTGTCCCACCTGAAGACACTTCCATTGAGAGACAGCCAAGAGCCTCGTAGCCACGTTGGCTGCCATCTGTTTACCATAAAGGTCGATTGGAATAAGGTGGAACATAACCTCTAAAGCGCGTGTAGGTGTTGTCCTAAGCGCCCCGCTTATAAGCATACAGGCCGTTCTTTGCACCTTCTCCATCATACCTCTATAAGTTACCTTATCTAGAGCTGGCCACCAAATGCCCACCCCGTACATTAGCACAGGTCTTACCACGGCGGTATAGAGCCAGTATACCAGCTCCGGTTTCAAGCCCCATCTCTTACCTATAGCGTTTCTACACGAGTATAAGGCTACAATAACCTTATTCACTCTTTCCAAAGTGTTAGGCTTCCAGCTGAGCTTACTATCAAAGATTATGCCCAGAAATCTCGCTCGGTCAGCAAAAACTAGTCCGCTGCCGTTTATGATAGGAGGGCTAACCACCGGAATTTTATATTTCCTAGTAAATAGTACCAGCTCTGTTTTGGACGGGTTAATCCCCAATCCACACTTGCTGGCCCATTTCGTAACGATCAGGAGTGCATTCTGCATAACATCCCTAATCGTATCTAGATATTTGCCTGAGACAGCTATCGCTACATCATCAGCATATGCTACAACCCCTATCCCCTCTCTCTCTAGTTCCAGCAGCAATCCATTAATCACTGCACTCCAGAGAATGGGGGACATTACACCTCCTTGTGGGGTTCCTCTAACCACCCGTCTTCTAATCTTGGACTCTCCCAGCTCCGAGGTAATAGTCCTGCTTACCAGCGTCTGATTTATTAACCTACTTATAGAGCAGTCCACTTTCAAAAAAGACAATCCTTCCATGATCGCCTCCGTTTTTACATTATTAAAAGCACCCTCAATATCGAGAAATGCTACCATGCAAAACTCTTGCAAGTAAATTGATTTCTCAATTGTGCGTACTAGATCGTGCAGAGCTGTGTCCACCGACTTTCCCTTACAGTACGAATGCTGCGACATTGCCCAATTCCTGGGTTCAATTCTTGATCGAATAAACACATCTATCAACCTTTCCAGGGTTTTCAGCAGAAAGGATGATAGAGTTATAGGCCTCAAGTCCTTTGGACGAGCATGTGAGCTCTTTCCCGATTTCGGAATAAAGACTACTTTGACCTCTGTCCAATTCCTAGGAATATAGACTAGTTTCAAACATCCCCTGAAGATAACCTCTAGCCAGGGGATGATGGCTGCCGAGTTCTTTTGAATCTCTGCTGGTATAATCCAATCCGGGCCCGCCGACTTATAAGGCTTAAAACCCTGCAGCGCCCACCTGATCCGCTCTCTATCCAATATGCCCTCCATATCTATTGGAGGTGTTCCTCGATGAGCTCCAGGCTCCATCGAGTCATCAAAGCTTCCCGGAAAGTGGGTATCGATGAGAAGCTCCAACGATTCCGCACTTGAAGCTGTCCATGACCCGTCTGGTCTAATTAAGTAACTAGGACTAGTTGGGTTAGTAGATAGAATCTTCCTAAGGCGGGAAGTCTCAGAGACTTCTTCCATTCTACCACAAAAGAGTCTCCAAGATCCCCTCTGTGCCTTCCTCAATTCTTTTTTGTACTTTCTTAGGTCCTCCTTATAGGAGTCCCAGTCCCGTACATGCCTCGTGCTCTTTGCCTTATTAAAGGCTGTCCTACACGCCTTCCGAAAGGTCTCCAACTCCATGGACCACCATGCCGGTTTCTGCCTGCCCCTTGGCTTTATCAGGGGGCAAGAAGCATTAAAGGAAAGATTGCATGCTCTTGTGACAACATCCACAATGCAATTCAATTCTTCCACTGTCTCCGGAGGTCCGGGGACCTCCGGCAATAGTTCCTCCAACACCTCCCCATATTTCTCCCAGTTTGTCCTTCTAGGATTCCTGAAAGGCTTCTGGGTAACAGGGTGAATGTTAAGGTTATAAGTTATATATTGATGATCAGAGAATGAGTGCTCCTTCGCCACTCTCCAACCCCTAATCAACTGAAAAATAGTATCCGAGGCGAGGGTCACATCTAGAACCTCCTGCCGATTGCTAATGATAAATGTCGGTTCCTGCCCAACATTGCAGACTGAAAGGTTAGTATTTAATAAGTAATCAAAAAATAACTCACCCCTCTCATTAATATCAGTGCTCCCCCAAATTGTGTGATGCGCGTTTGCATCACATCCGAGTATCACACCAATCCTATTTTTCCTTGCTTCTCGGATCAGGTCCCCCAGGTTATCCGGCGGGATCTCCTTCTCCCGATCCATATACGCAGAGACCAGCCAAAACTTGTCTCTGCCAACCTCCATACTGATCGCAGTAACGTCACCACTACTGTATTGAGAAAGTAGAAAAATGTTTAAAGTATTTTTCACTAAAATGCAAGATCTTATCTTCTCAGAGTTACTTGAGTACAAAGTTGTATACCCTTTCACCTTAAGGCCACAGATCCTGTTTTTGTTAATCCAAGGTTCCTGGATTAACACTAGCTCCTCTCCTGATCTAGTCAGTCTGAGAACGAGAGCCGCCGAAGCAGCCTTCGTATGGTGAAGATTAATTGCACAATATTAATCACCATGCATTATCTCACTTACCTCTTCATGCATTCCCTGTTTCAGGCTAATGCTACCTTCCTCCGGGGGGCCGCTAGTATCCGCCGTGTCACCCCCCATAATTGATGCTTCGCTGCCTTGAGAATCCCCAGCCTCTCTTCGTTCAGATTCCGACAGGGTGTCCCCATCGGATCCAAGCGAGAGAAGGCCGCCTCTCTCCAATAGCAGCTCCACGTCATCGTCTGTTATAACCCCATGCGCTTGCTCGACTGTCTGCCGCTGGGTCCGTCCGACGTCCACCTCCGGCCCGTCCTCCGAGCGCATGCCTACCTCATCTTTTTTAAAAACGTTGAGAGTGATCGACCCGAAACCGAAGCTGATCACCCCCTTTGTCTCTGCCAGGGGAGTAAGGGACTCCTTATTGAGCAGCATGATTGCCATTCTGAAGCCCCCTTTAGCCTCCTCCTGTTTGACAATCTTCCAATCTTTCGTTGGAAGATTTGGATTACTTGCCTGAATAATCTCAAGGATCTCTTCTGGCTTTTCTGGTTTGGTTGGTAACCAGACGCGGGCCCTTGGTCTACTCGGAATTTCTTCCTTTCGAACTGCCTCAAGCCTCGCGCCTTCCCATACCTCACCTACTTCGGCTATTGCCTTTTTATAAAGATCCACCGATCTTTGATCCGAGCACGCAGTTAACTTTACGCGCCCTTGATGCCATCCCGCATCTCTACAGAACGGAGGGGGTCCTGGATTTTCTCTCAGGACCTTGATGAAAATGGAGTTTAGTGCATTATACACTTCCCTCCACTTTCCTGCCGTGATGCTCCCATCTTCTTGACTTCTGTCAATTACTGCTAGCACCAGTACGTTCTCCTTTACTATTTCACTGAACAATTTCGGTTTTTCCTTTGGATCTCCCGATATCGCTCCAGTGACGGTCTTGGCTCGTTTGCTGTCGCCCCCTTCGAGCTCATCCTGAGACCTCGGCCTTTTAGGCACAAGGACCCTATCCGAGCTGTCGCGGCCGACAATCTCCCTCGCCCAAGCCACAGATTGCTTCTGTTCTACTGTAAGCTGCCCCTCAGGGGTTGCAGCCAGTTTATCCAGAATTTTATGCGCCGACCGTTTCTCCCTGTATCGTCGCTTTGCAGGAGGGATCCTTCCCGATCCCCCGCTCTCTTGCCTGGCATTGGTATCGCTGACTCCTGGCTTTGATGCCATGGTGCCACTTACCCCTGCCACTAACTTACAAACCAACAACAAAATAAAATAAATTGATGCGTAGAAGTAGAACGTTAAGGAAAAGGAAAACTCGTTTTTGCTGATTGCTCATCTCGCTCCTAAAAAAGCCCGATCAATAGCCTAAAACCATCCTGAGGCTAGAAGGAAGCCAACAGTGAAAATTGATCCAGTAGTTTTTGAGATTTGCGCTCACTTACATACAAACTAACTACTTTATAGAATATAGATATAGATATATGTAGATGTGAATAAAGTAGACGACACATAACGTATGTATAATCGCCCGCCTTCGGGACCCGATCCACAATTTGTTCAAAAACTTAAACAAATTGTAAATTCTTTTAAGCACTGTTTTTCTTGGTATTGGTTTCGCTAAATTCTTCGTAATAATAATCGTTACAGCCAGGGTCAAAACCCAAGCCGTAACTTCGCCTGGATATTCCTTAAAACCATACAGCAGCAGTTCCAATATCTTAATTTGGGGATCGGGCTCGATTAATTTGTTTCATTCTCCCTGTTTCACTTGAATATGACTTTTTATTTTTCCCAATTTGCCACTTATTGAGAATCAATTTTCCTCATAATATTTGGGCTCCAAGTGGCAATTTGCATAATTTTCTCGTGTGTAATAATTTAGAAATAAAAATATTTAAAAAAATAAATTACAGACGAAAAAAGTGAAAAAAAAAATCGTCCAACCAACGTGAAAGTCAAAGCCAACCTTTCTCCTATAATTGTTTTCAAACTTATCGATTTATTATTTCTAGGTTCAATTTATTCTTCTTCATTCTTATTCATTCATCTTTAGGTTCAATTTATTCTTCAGCGATAAGGATTCTAGGATATTTTTTTTTATGTACTCTATTTACACATACAGAGTCATAAATAGGTGTTTATTTTATGAATACTTACTCGTTTACCTTCCTCCTTTCCCAATCGAGCTTAGCACCGGCTATGGCGAAGTTCTAGGATATTTTATTGCATCTGTATTGCTATGGTAATCTTTATTTCTGATGTATAAAGTATTTTCTGCTAACTTTTCTGTGAAGACGGAAGTTTGGTTGTTGTTTGGTAATTGCCTAGGAAAAGTATCGGTAAATAGGGTCTTCCGTGGCGGCAGAAATTTTTTATTTCTTTACTTTTAAAGAATCTTAGGCGATATGATAGTTAAGAACAATTCGATTCCTCGTCCAAATAATTAATGAGTTATAACTTGGATCTTTTCGAGAAATATCAAAGAACATTTTGTTGAGGAAATCTTTGGATGAAATGTTTCTTAACATATTGTTCACTTCATTTCACTTTGATTTCTTTGCTAAACTGTTCTTTAATAAATTACGGAAGCACGCTATCGAGTTACCTGCCTCTGCAGTAAACTGTAACTGATCTGTAAATTCAATTTGAAGTTTTTGGGGAAAATACTATAGTCTATTAATTAATCCCAGTACATTTATAATGTTTAGAAGTATTTTTACTTGCATTCTTAGCAGAAAATCTCTGTATTTGTTGCGCAGGTATAAATTTGAATTATATTACAGGTGATATGAACTTGCAGTCTATAGAGACAGTTTTGATGTTCTTTTGAACAGTCAGTACTATTTCACAGAAATTCATAGCTATTGATACACTTTACTTTTATGTTTCCCAAACTATAACGTTCCAATCTCCGTAAACCTTGTCGTCCGACCCAAGCAAATTAAATACTTCAATTTCTTGTGCAACTGTTGTTTCGTGAAATTTATCTTTCAAACAGCTGATGGCCCTGCGTAATTTGAGGAGAATCGGCTTAATTTATTTTCCTGGCGTCATCTTTCCTTTCCGTTGTTTTTCGAACTCGTTCTTTTCTGGATCTGTTTTCGAAATCCCCAGTATCATTTTAAGTTTCATTAGCACGATAAAACATCTACTTTGAGCCCCTCAAATCCGCCACAATTGTTACATTTGTTGCATTTCGTTTGCAATATTTCTGTACTATCAGCGTCCTCATTTCTGGTATACAGCTCTTGTTTTTGCTTAAATAAAATAAATCTGAACTATCAAAATCAATATTTAAACTTAAAAAAATTAAATTTTATTAATTGCGCTGTTTCTAATTAAATTACCACACTTTTTTTTTTTAGCAATTATTGGCATGCAATTTTATAAAATGTTGCCGATTAGTGGTCATTTAGTCTACAACAGAAATAAACTTGCATTTTTCAATTTTCGGCACAATATTTTTGTCAATATATTTGTGGTACAAACCGCGAATTCTATTCATCAATTTATAAAATTTACATAACCCAAAGCTTTTGTAAATTTGGTCAGGTGGACGCAACATGCCATTTTCGAATGAGATAATGTACATACATTTAACCACAGACCAAAATACATAAATGGTTTTAAGCTACAATTAATTTACTGTTAAAAAAATTATTAAGTATAGTGATTTTTTTTGTAGACATATTTGGCTTAACCAAAATAAATTAGGTAGTTCAACCACATCTTCTCAATTTTCGTATCATATTCAGTCAAAATAATCCCGATTTATTATAAAATTCACGTAAAAATTCCTAACCTCATTCTAAACGATATAATCGAATAAAATTAAATTTATATAAAAAAAAAATTCCAAACACAAAGCACCGATTCATCATCTTTCGTTAACCTTTTGTGAATAATTTTTATTTTTGTTTTTTTAATTAATTCCAACCCACAGAAACAAACTAAATAAATCTTCGAACTCAATTTAACTGTATAAAGCTAAAGAGCTTTTTTTTTCTATGTACATATTATAAATATAATAGAAAACACAATGCATTTATTATATTTAATGCACAACAACAATAAACACTAAAATAATTATAGAAAGCTGAATAACAAAAAAAAAAAGCAAACTTAAAATAAAAAATGCTTCCATAGAGCTTTTACACAGCATTACACTCATTAAAAAATAATCATCACCTTTAATATTTTTTTTTGTGCATAGCATACATAATACATAAATTTATTACAAAAATTTTTATCTTATATTATACATTAACGAACAATCATTTCCAATTCAAACAATCCTTTTTCATTATTAAAAGCATAGAGACGGGAGGGATGCTTCTTTCATTCATTTTCACTCCAGAATATTTTTGGTTTGTGTTGATTTCGTTTCATTTTTAGAACAGTAGAAACGATAATTTCTCATATACTTCAATCTGGCACAAATAATAAAAAAAAATAGTAATAGTAAGAGTAATAATAATCATGGTATAAGATGGATCGATAAATCTTTTTTTTCAACTTACTATGATTAGCATTACTTTCTTCTTCTTTTACTTTTCGCTTATGTTGATGCACTTAATGATAAATGATGATGCACTGTAAGTGACATAAAATATTATCGAGAGTTGTGCAAAATAAAAAAAAAATGATTTTCAATTTTCCGATTTATTATTTTATTTATAGTTTTTAATGATAAAGAAAAAAATTGAAATGAAAATAAAATTTCGTTGGAATAATGTGTAAAATAAAAAGGGAATCAATTAAATTGGATATCTGTAGCTAGATAGAGACGATGCTGGTGGGATAAATAATGTAATGTAGCTTCTTTTTGGAATAATTCCCAAGTTTTGTTTTTTAAATCCGTTGTTAGCTCTGAGTAAGGATTTACCCGTAAATTGGTGAATTCAAAAATACACGTAATATATTTTATAAGGAAGACATAGTTGATACAATTTTTGACTGAAACACGTCGAGGATTTTACAATAAATCTTACTTCTCTTGAGTTGAGCTAAATTATGACACTGACAGTTAAACCAAGTGAACACCAAGAAGTGAAGATTTTAAAATGTCTGCGACAACTAGAAACAGAGATTAACAGAACTTTTTCCTTACTAGTCAAAAATATTGAGGTTTTATTATTATTATTATTATTATTATTACTTGAGGGCCATGTGAGCGTTCAAGCCACCTCGCACGGCGACCTAAAAGATCTTTTGTATATCAAGCCCTACTTAATTATCCGTCCAGTCAATATTCAGGCTCCTAATGAACCTGATAATACTGCCGACCGGTACGTGATACATACTATTTGGGCTCATTGCTCTCCCTCCTAGATGTAACAACATTTACTTCTGCTAGAAAAGCGGTAGAATTGGGGCTCAAGGACTTCGAGAGGGCAGACCCACCCCCGTATATTCCTACCCGTGCCTCGTCTACCATTTTGATTTTATTCTTGCGAGTTGCTGGGAATAAAAAGTCGCCTGTAGGTCACACAGCTTTACTACAGCAAGTCTAAATAAAACTGGAGGGTGCCTGGTATCCAGAGCCCGCATATATGGACTGATTAACCTATCAGCCATTCATCCTTCGGTATAGGCTGTTCCACCTTAGATTAAGGATTTTTTGTCAAGGTTTTCCTCTTTAGCACCGTACTTTATCTTGTCACAAAAGGCCACATTCTGCCTAATGGTTACAGGCATCGGTGGTTGCCGCGTGGAGGCAGTATTTACACTTGCGTCTACTGAAATGTTACGGAGCTGATAGATAATCTACAAATTTTAGTCCTCCCCCCCCCCCCCCAGTCAAAAATATTACATTTTCGGGAAGGATTTTCAATAAAGCAACATAAAAGTGATTAGTAAAACTAAAATTAAAGTGATTGCAAACAACCTTATGCTGTGTAATCAATTTTTATACAAGAGCGGGCAATACAATACAGCTTCCAGCCATTTCTAAAGTCCGCTTAAAATATTTAAAACTTGCTGAAGAGAGGCAAAGGCGTAGTTGAAGGTACTCAATAGAAAACCTTTCAAAGTTTCATCACTGAAGTATACTATGACATGTCGAAGTATTTCCTCTGGAAGTATACTATGTTAGGTAGTATTAAAGATATTTTAAATCCAGATTGAGTTTTGTCACTTAAATTGGCCTTTTTAAAACGGTACTCGACCAACATTCAAATCAAGATTGATATTACAGATCGATTCTAAGGGCAAAATTGAAGGAGCCTTTAAAAAGCTGATTGGTGACGACGTCTTTTAAAAATAGAAAATCTCAGCTGAAACCAATCTCCATCTAAAATAATTTTATAACTAATCGGAGTCCTAAGGCGAAAGTTTTTAATAATGACGAACCGTCAACCAATTACGGCCAATGTCTAAAAGAAGTAATGGATTTGGTGAATAAAAAAAGTACGTACTGATAAAAGTTACTGTACTGCTTTTAAGTAGAAGTTTTCTATTATTTCGAAGTGAATAATAACTACCTTTTGCTTACAAGTATTTACTGGAAAAAAATGAAGTATTACCTATACTACTACTAAGTATTTACTTAATCTTAAGGTAGTACTTCTGATAATTTAATTCTATTTATTTATCTAAATAATTTCAGTAAAGATTTTTTGTATTTCAATTCGTAGCTATATTCATCTCTATTCTCGTCTTTTCCATCGAAGACAAACGTGATTGTCTGTAACCTCCTCGACTACATAAAGATTGCTTAAATGGTTTCCCCAGTTATGTAGAATTGCGCAACAAATAGCAGCCTTGATGCTTTTGCAGTAACCACACGGCAATGTCTTGTAGGTTTCTTTATGAAGTTACAAACATATCCACTGCTCCCAAAAAGAGAAACAGGACCTGTAAACTGCGCTAATTTTAATTTTGCTTGTATATTTAGGTTTAGGTGCCCAAAGCTATAAAACCATTAAATGAAATGTCTTACAAACGATAGTTCTATATATTCCCATATCCTGAGCAAGACCACCTTTTTTTACTCTTCCAGTGGATTTAACTTGCTTTGAAGGGAAAGCTAGTAACACTTTATTTAGAACACCACAACCAGCGTGGTAATTTTCTTCTTTCCACCCCCAGGATCCCCAAGCATCAGTTACTATAGTTACCGGATCAGTCACCCGGCTACTTTGCGCTCCAGATGTTGGAGGCAAGCTATTTCACAATTTTATATGGGAACACCACTTCGCTAGCGGTCCAGTATATTCTATGGTCTAAGGAGAATACAGCTTTAGTGGTTGTCAAATTTCAAATTTAATATAAAATTAAATACGTTGCCAAATTCGATAAATCCGTTTAAAAGCTTCTTTCCGGCTGAATACTAAACCCAGCCGCTTTGGTAAAAACATGAATTTTCTTACTTGTACGAAAAATGTTGGATAATTTTTAGTTTTAATCATTATATAATTAAGTTCTCTCTTATAAACAACACAAATAAATTGCAAAATAATTGAAACATTAAAAATACCAAATAATTATCTTACATACAAAAACTGTATTGGCCTACAGATATTTTAACAATTGATTTTATGTGTCAATTTTTTTTGCGAAAAAGGTCTATTGCATTTTTTTGGATCTATTTATTTGAAGGCCCCGTCAAGGTGTGTTAAAGAGTTTTAGCCTTTATAAAATATGTTTAAGGTTTAAAAAAATGTTTTTCCAGATAACCACGTTATTTTGGATTTGACAAAAGAGTTAATTTTAACGCCCCTTTCAAGAATTGTTATAGGATAGGTATGAAAATAGCTATATTCGAAATTTCATCAAAAAGTTCGCAGAATTTTCATTTAATTCAAAAAAAACAAATTTCATTAATATAACATGTAAAGCTCTCCTCAAAGTGTTCCCCATTTGGATATTACAACAGGTTTTCAAATTCTCAAATAACTTCCGAAGCAAATTTTTTGGTGTATTCTTCAGGTAGTTCGGCGATTTTGCCTATATCTACACTGCCACTACAGTTGTACGTTGTTAATTTTAGATTAAACAACAACAGCAAAAATGTGTGTATGTGAGTTTCGAAGAGCATACATTCGGGCGAATTTGTTATATATATGTACATACAAGGAAATTCATTCAAATTTGAACTTAATGTTAAAATTAAAAAAAAAAATCCAAACACTCAAAATTTATCAATCAATTTATCAAATTCAATCCCCTTAACCTATTAAAATCGATGCTGATTGAAAATTTCATATTCTTATCCATGTCTAAGAAAATCGAAATATCAAAATTTTCTTCTAAGTGTGCATTCACAGTATTGTTTTCGCCCTGCGTTTCGATGTTGATTTGGGCTTATCGTGATACAACAACAAAAATTTTTTTTTTTTTTTTTTTTGAAAACTGATCGTTTGCTTATATAAATCAGTCAGTGTGTTTTGTTTTGTGAAAATTTCCAAATTGAAAATAAAAGTACACAATATATATTTCGAGAGAAATTTATTATAGCTACAATTAATTATAACTACATAATTTTAATATTAAACCGTGTATTATCATTCGAATAACAAAATTAGTATAAATCCATATTGACTGTTTTATTAAATCATTATTAATCGTGTAAAGCAAGAAGAGCATGGATAATAAAACAGAAATATTAGCCATTGTAGCAGCGGCTGGTGTTCTTCTACAAAGCCAGCATCGTCCAAGTTCGGTTAATATGGGTAATAATTTTTCCGCAAAAATAAAAAAATCTCGTAGATGGTGAGTACGTCCAATTTTGACCGAGGATAACCGATATGAGCATGGAGCCGATGATTTATTAAATGGGACGTCCTTTAATGATGTCACGCTTTTTAAATAAAATGTTGTGCAATTGCACAGTGTCTCATTAGTAAATATTTATGGTTTGTATTTTTTCGAGTCATGACGTGACTAAAGGTGTGGGGGGGTTTAGTAAAATGTGACGAACTGTGACATCACTTGTAGCATTGAATAATTACATATAGAAATGACACCGAATGTTTTCTCCGCTACTTCGTTGCTATAGCGCTGCTAGCAGGTGTATCTTAGATAAGTTAAAATTAAAAGGTTTGAGTATCCACTATCTATATTATTAAAATCAGTTTTGTATACATACAAACATTGTATGCATTGAAAATTAAAATTACATACACAACAAAACTTTTTGTGCACTCTTTCATTGACACTCATTCATTTTAAACAAATTTCGTTTGGTTTACATTTATGACGAATGGTACAAGATATAAACTAAAAATAATTGCAGATTTAGGAAAATCTCAGGATTACAATAAAATAAAATAAAAAACACCGATTCATACAAGGTCATTCAAAGCTAATGTATTTATTTTCAATATTACAAATGATTGAGAATATCGAATTTTCTCAATTTTTTTTTGGTGCTTTTTGCTTTAGAGTTAATTCGTTTGATTTTTGCACGTAAAAGCACTGTTAAAGTGTGTGTAATTAATCTTTTTTTATGTTCTTCAAATAAACAAGGAATGTCAAATTGATTTTTGTACAAATTACACAATGTTTTAATTAATTTGTGTTTGAAACAGCATAAATCAAAATTGTCCTCAAAACTTCTAATTATTTTTTTTTATGACTTCTACAAAAATGGCTGTTGGTAATGTTAAACCACCATTTGTCGTGTTTTCATACTGGCGATGTTTTATTAGTAGCTCTGTCTGTTTATAATTTTGATGTTGAGTTGATTTATGCTTGTACATAAAGTTTTTGCATACTGTACAATTTACAACTTTTAATACAGCATGTGCAACATACCCAGAAAAATATGTAATTGACATGGCTTGAATAGTTGAATAATATTCAGGTTCATTGACCACTTCTTCGTCTATATCAGAGTCATCAAACTCGCAAACATTTGAGTCTTCAACATATTGTAAGGGAGGATCAATAAAATTTTCATCGGTTTTCATTTTACCTGCATAAATGAAGTTTCTTCAGTACTAAATGTATAATCTATAAAATAATTAAGAATTTCTTACATTCCAAAATAGGGATTATATTACTTGGAATGGCGTCATCAGAGGTAGACGTATGTGCAGCTTCCATCGAACTTGTAGAGTCTTCAGGATTCAACAAATCTGTAATTAATAATTATTGTAACATTGAAAATAAAAAAAATGCTTTGGCAGTTTTTACTTTCTACATCTGCCATATTCAAAATAATTGAAGAATCCGACGTTTCGTAAGATGATGTATCTGGGGCGATAATATTATAAAAACACATTTGCTTTAAATTTTTATGGAGGCGAAATGCAGAAGGATTTTTTTCGTATGAGCCCCGATTATTTCTCACAACTGAAATTGTATTTTCCAAACAATCTGTATTTAAATGAGATGTGACTAGAAACTGTTGTTTCTCTCCTTTTAAATGTTCCCATAATTGTACTGTACCTTGAATAGTTTGTGATAGTCCATTAAAGCAATAAACGGAACCTTTCTTTTCTCGACTCCATTTGGATATCCACTTTAAAGAATCTTCCAAATTAGATATAATATTCACTTGGTCGTTGGACAGAGCACACTTGTCAGGATTTTTTGAATACCTATTCTTGCTATTCATGTTGTCAAACAATTTATTTATTTTAAAAATAAAATTCACTGTACTAAAGGCCACATGTTTATCCTTTTCATCGAAAATGTCAGTTCATGCAGCTGCAAAAATCGCTGTGGCAACGTGTTCACTAAACACCTGCGTTGCTAATTTGGCCTTCATTTTTTGAAAGTTATCTGGTTTTATATGTGCTTCTGTAAGTTTATGCATTGATCGAACCAGACCATTGTCAGCATAAAATAATCTAGGAATAATGGTCCATGATATAATTTCACCTTCAATCCTAATATTTGAAATGAGCAGATTATTCCTTATATTCTTAATGAGGTGAACGATATCATAAAGACAAAATACTTTTTGATTTAGTATAGTCATGTATGGGTTATCTATCGTAATTCCCATTTTATTATATGCTGTCCTATTGGGAGCTCCTTGATCACATACAGTAGCTACTACCTCAACACCTTGTTGAATTGAAATGGTAAGAGTAGTTTTAAGAATCTCTGATAGTTGCACTCCTTTCACATTCCCGCAATAGTATCCGATAATCTATGAAAGGAAATAAAACATTAAATATTTCATTATACTTAAGAAACAAATTTTAGGATAGAAAGGTAGGTAAAATACCTGTTTCCAAGATTTATTTAGTCCGCGTAGCATAAAGATAAGAGCATGGTTCGCAAACCCTTTTGCTCTTCCAATTTCTCCCAAATCTTCAAATCCATATACAATGTCTTTCTTCGCGTTGTATTCCAATTCAATTTTCATGCTCATTTCGTCAAATATTAACACACATTTTTTATTAAAATCGGTCATTTCGTTTAATTTTTCCTTTAACATGTGGATAATATTTAAAGAAATTCCGGTTTCAAAAGACAGCATATCGTACCAACGGATAATGGTTCTTAAAGACGGCAATGCAAACCCTTCTTTTTGCATAAATTTGTAAAATGAAGAAGACTTATAATGAAATTTTAGGAATGAATCCTTCTCATCCGAGTTCCATTTTGTGTTTTTCTTGTGAACTAATTGACTTTTTACAAAAGTTTGTACGCTTTTGGAATTGTTTTCTAGCGAATGATCTATTGCGTCACAGGAAGATAATTTTTCAAGTTCACTTGGTTTTAATTTTTTCTTTTTTGGTGATTTTAACAATTCCTCAATGGAAATTGGGAATTTTTCGTTGTTATCCGTAACAATATATGGGTCGAGGTGTACTTCGTAATCTGGAATATGATCTGGTGAAGGAAACTGCGTTTGGCATATTTCAGCATATTCAGTTCCTTTGAAATCCTCTGAAGATGTTCGTGTATATTTTCGATGGAGTGATTTTATGTGCAGCAATTTTTTCATTGCTGTAGTTTGATTGATCACATGCTACTGAATTTCCCGTGCACGGTACTATATTTGTAGGCAAGATCTCATTTAAAACATTACATTTTTTTATTACACACCTGTTTTGATTTATTTTGAAGTTTTGCTTCATATTTTGGCAATTTTTTTCACTTGTACAGTTTTCTTTTATATAGATATGTGCCACTTTTAAATGAAATTGGAATAGCACTCATTGTGACAGACGGGATCTTATAGAGCTAAAATTTAGAAATTTTTTATCAAAATGATCGGCACATATAAATATCGATTCATTTGATATTAGCTTCGATGAATAACTGTTCCCCGAATTCATTATCCATTTTTCGCGGCGATTGTCTTTTGGTAATATATACCTTGGAACATCAAAACTTTTTTTATTTTTGCAACCCACATAATCACAATAAACCATGTTAGATAGGTACTTAATACACATAAATATTTAAAAATCACAAATCTATTATCACAAAATATTTTAACGTTTTTATTCACTCGAACGCTAGAACACAAAATCAATCATGATTTTTGTAAACACAAAAAGAAAATTTACCAAATACGACAAAAGAATGGTTTTTGTTTTGTTTTTCTTGTACGCAAATACAGTTATAATTTCATGGCTTGTATAGACATTTGTATTGGTTGTTTTGCTATAACGTTTACATATATTTTCAACAGTATATACACAACGGCATCTCACAGGCAGTGCTGTCGTTTTACTCCGATCGGTGTATTTGTACTACTTTTTGATCACGAGTACTACTGTACTACTCAATCACCCAAAATACTCCGATTTCATTTTGTCCATCCCAACTATCACTACTTCAAATATATTTTGTCTTTTTTGGAACTGAGTTCCAAGTTGGAGTTTCATTTTATTATAAGATTTTCTATGAAAAGTGAAACAAAAATTCTAAACCTGGAACCCTAATGGAACTTGATAGGTGTGGGGCTCAGTGATGGACAATTTTAGGTACAATTGTACTTTTTTCGATACAATTCATTTGTAAAAGTACAATAGTACAGTGAAATTCAAATTTTGTTTTTAACATCATTAAACAATTTTTACTGACGCGTTTTTTGCCTTATTAAATTTAACAAACCCAAATTTAATTAACTGAAAATTATAAAAATTGCGTACAACACAAAAATTAAACATAAATATACAAATGTCTAATAATATCTCATTAATTAATTAATTTGTGATATTTGTAGCTTAATTATTTTATTAATTCTTTAATAAAAAAAATCCGACGATTCAACTGTTAATTTAATTTGTACAATAATTTAAATTAGCATTTTTGATAACGGGTATTGTTCTAATGTAGCTGGGGTAGAATTTGAAAAATACTCAGTTTAGCGAAAATAATTTAAGCAAAAAAACTACGGGAAGGTATAGTGAGTTATCCACTAATATCAAGTCACAGGTAGCAGTTTCGGAATTAAGACAGCCACTTGAATATGCGGCAGGAATTCAGATAATTCGTTGTGAGTGAAACTGCAGAGCAAGAGATTTTCGATACCAAGTGGATTGTAAATTTATCAAATGTGGAAATTCCTCTGGACATTTTGAAAATATTTAATTGTAGCAGAACTGGAGGTTGCTGAACGTTTTAAGAAGTTTTAAGCCAAATAATTGTTTAGGAAAATTATTTTTAGGAATGGAAGAAATTCAACAAATTCGAGATGCTCAAAAGGCAAAACTGAACTATTGGAAACTGACATGGGTACTTATGCCAATAGAGTATACAGGAAAAATGGAGTTACTCGTATCAGATAACAATACTTACAAAGAAATTCCGAAAGTTTTGTATTTTTTCAATTCAGTCAAAATTAAATGTAATCATTGGGTCTTCGGAATGTTCGGGAAAAATGAATAAAAATTTGGCTAAATCTTTCAAAAATTACCATGGTGCAACCTTGCGTATGTATATGGTCTACCAAAAGTGCACAAAGTTCGGTATTCCTTTGCGACCAATCGTAAGCTACTTCTCCATTGTATAATTTACCTGAATATTTGTCTGATATCGGCTGTAAAAACTGCGAAAGATTTTAAAAATTAAATTAAAAATTGTATCTCTATACCAACAAATTGTTTTAGAAGTGGTCTTTAAGAACTATAGATGTAGGAAGAAAATTGTTTTGAACCTCACCAACAAAAGTTCTCCAAAAGCAAACATAATTTGTAGATTGCACTGCTTTGGCTGCAAGATTTAATGTTTGACCGACTTGCAGTTGCAGAAAAAGCAGCTGAATTCTTAACGGCAGTTACAATTTTTGGGTACTATTTTTATATAAAAAAAACATTAAAAAAAATTAAATACAATTCAACTCAATTTAGTTCAATATCATTTCAAATTTCAGTACAATACAAAAAATCCATTTTCCATCACTGGTGTGGCTTACCTAAGTCCTAGCGATTATTTTGATAAATGGAAAAAAAACTTGAAACTTATGAATGAGTTCGATTTTGTTGCGAGAATCTTCTCGGATCTCTTTAAATCTCGAAACATTGATAATGTGCGATTAAGAAATCTGTAAATTTTTATAAAATTGAAATAATTCTCGAATTAGCGCATTTTAAATGTTTACAGATTTTAAAAAAATTCTTGATTAAGAGTCCTGCTTTGACTAGGTTTACTGTGTTACGTAACCGTTTAACAAACAATTTGTACACATTATTTTGTTTTCTGTATTGCGAGTTATAAAAGTCACTCGCAACTTTTCTTAATTTTTTGCTTGTTAGGATGTCGCAAAAATGTATCGAGCATCTACCCCATAAATACATGTTAAATTATATTTGCTTTTTCATTTGAATGGCAAATTTAAACTAAAAAAATATATTCTGTTTGCGTACTCCCCGGTACTACCTTTTTTTTAATGAAAATACTCCTCTCAAAAATCGGAGAGCGACAGCACTGCTCACAGGTGCAATGAAAGGTTGATTTTAGAAGTAGAAGTATTTTAGCGTAAAATGAACAAATACATCGAATAGGACATATTATTAGTTTTCGGACATATTTTAGCAAAGACACTTTAATATAATTTAGTAAAGATTGTTGACGCCATGCTCATATACGTCGCTGCTAATTTGGAAGTGTCACCTTCTATATGTAATTATTCAATGCTTGTAGACAAGTGATCGAAAATGCCTTTGGCTTACTTGTCAGTAAATGGAGAGTTTTTTAAAAAATTCTTTGTGTGTTAGTACCGAAAACTCGGACAAAGTTGTACTAGCTGCTGTTTATCTACACAATTTTTGCTTAATGGAGGAGGAATCGGCCAAGTCACACCAACGAAAGTACTTAGTTCCAAAAATAGTGGACCGCGAGAACAAGACTGGGGGGTTCATTGGCGGAAGTTAGCGAGCAAATTTGGATAGCTTACCGCTAATTGCAAGACAAGGTAATACAATTATTCAATTACCTAAACTTTTTTCTAATTTAAATTATGTATGTATATACAAATATTAAACCTATTATTATTGGAACTTAGGAGGATATAATGCAACTGCCTCAGCTACTGAAACTAGGGACACTTTAGCTGAACATTTTATTACGGATGGATCAATTCCCTGGCAATGGTCGATGGTGGAGTAAGCAGCTGTTATTATAATCAGGATATACTACATGCCCATAAAATATAATTTTATTGGTGATTGTTTTACTTTAATAAAGGATCAACCCAATGTGTTACCATTGCTATTTGGGGAATATGTTTTATTATTATTATTATTATTATTTAAACATAAAATTTCTCAGAAACAAACCATTTTAAGATGAATTTGTATTTGGTCCACGGCGACGTCCAAAAGATTGTACCACATTAACGAATCTTCGGTTATACTGGATCCGTCTCTTGGCACGGCCGGTCTTCTTTTTCTTTTTTTCTTGTTTCTCTACTTTTGGTGTTTGGCCTTTTACTTTACCGGCACGAGCTAAAGAACCATGGACTTTACCACCAAGAAGTGGAACAATCAATTCCAATTGTGCGCTGCTTAGAGATGAAATTAAATCTTCTGAATTTACAGCAACACCATCACAATATAAATTGAATTCGTCTGCGCTAACATTTTCAAGTGAAGTCAATTTTACCTTAACATCGTTGACTGTTTCACTTGGTTCAGCGTTGATAACATGAAAGTTTAATCCACGAATGTGTAATTCCATTTTGAATTAAGTTTGTAACCTTATTTCTTCACAAGTCACACAAAAAAGTAGTATATGTCCCTAATAACTATTGGTGTGGATATAGTTGAATTTAAAGAAAATATTTTTTGTTTTTTAAGGTACTTAACCTACGTTTATTTTTTTAAGCTTTGTTCATGAAAGAACTTATTAATGTATAAAGATGTCTCATAAAATTCGACATCGTCAAGGCCACGCATGAAACAAGCCACTATTTCTCCGAAATGTTGTGCCCTGTCGTTCGGTCTGCGATCGCTTTGATCGGTAGCACTACTAAATTGCATCGCTCCTTTTTTTTTTAGGTGGAATGTATTCTAAAAGTAAAAACATTAGATAATTATATTCGGATATATAATTAACAAGTTGTATTTACCTAAATTTGTTGTCAGTGGGATTGTTGGTTCCTTCTCTTCTATGTTGGTTATTTGCCTACAAAATTAACATACATTAAAAATTAAAACATTTAATAAACTTAATTTAATTTTAATTACATTCTCTTAACCAATACGTCATCTAATTGACGCAATACATTAATGTGTTTGGGTATTGGTATAACTTTTTTTGCTGCTGAAGCCCCGCTTGGTATTTTAATTAAACTGCTTTTGTACCGGGTATATTGGTCCCTATGGTTCCTGAAAGCTTCTTTCAGCATATTAATAGAAAGGCTGCCATATTTTGGGGTTAGCTCGTTTAATATGTTCAACCGCGACCACATTTTATTTATAATGCCCGGACTTCTTTGCTGCACTGACAAGAAGTAGTTAAATAGAGGAGGCCTTTCAAACACTAAATTTAAAAGGGCTTCGTCAAATACTTCCTTTTCATTGGCGCTTAACAACAAACTACAGACCGTTGTTTTTCTTTTCTTTTTAGGTTTCTCTACAATAGAGTCGACGGTTTTAACTACACTTGGCACTGGGCATTCCGCCTCATACTCTAAAACCTCTCTTTCATCAATTTTTAAGGATGCCTCCAGATTTTCGTATTCGAACGAATCATTTAGATATTCTGTTCTCATTTTTAAAATAAATATCAATGTAACGATAAGTTTCAAATTTTTTATTACGAAAACAACCAATAATTACTATGGTTGACATATTTTGCTTGGATTCGAAGTTATCTTCACCGCTAAAGACACTATATTTTTGGTAGAAAACTTGGACTTTTTCCATCCAAACGATAAGTTTTTTATATGGAAATGGAGCATTTCTTTGCTAATATCGTGACGAAAAACAACAACAAAAACTCAAATCTGAAAACAACATCGAAACGCAGCTCGAAAACAATACTGTGAATGCACACTAACGGTAAACGTCTGACCTTAATTTGACTTGTAGATGTCCAATTTAATTTTGCGCGATATATGAGGAGACTTGAAAATTTTGATATTAGTGTAGAATGCTCGATAGCCTGCTGCGATCGTCGATGAAATGTCCACAGAAACGGAGTTTTGCTCAGTGATCAGTGATCCTAGGTATTTGAACTCATTGACATTTTTATACCAACAAAAATCAGTAAAATCATTATACTTCAAAAAATTCATAACATTCAAATTTCTTTAAAATTAATTAATGTTAAATGGTTAAATTTATTAAATCCATAAAATTAAATAAATTTATGAAATTTATTAAAATTTGAAAATTTTAAGAAATACATAATATGGTGAAAAATACGTGAAATCAAAAATTCAACATATGGGACCCGAAGTCATGTTTTATTGTTGTGATTTTTATGTTTTCAATGTGTGGTACTGGCTAAACAAAATTATTTGTAGAACACGATTTTTTGGTGTTGTTGTTGGGGCAAAAGATACAGTTGGTCAAAAATTTGTGAATTTGTTGAAAATTTCAGTGCATTTATGCAAATATAAAAAAAGGTATTTATCCGAAAAATATAAAATAGCGCTCATTTTAAAGGTGATAGAATAAGGATTAAGAAAATATTTTAAAAATATTACCATCCTTCAGTTTTTCAATTTTCACAATGGCCGCCAAATGGGTTTTCACAATTTTCTGGAAAACCTATTTTTTTATTGTTTTTTTATTCGCCATTTAATTCTATAACACATAAAAAATAAAAATTGTGTTGAAGTGCCTAAAATTTTTCAACAAAAATTAAAAGTCCCAAAAATTAAAAATATAAAAATTTGATAAAATTGGCAAAGTCCATAAAATTCACATAATTCATAAAACTCACAAAATTAAAAAGAAAAAAACATAAAATTAAACAAGCTTATAATTATTTTAAACAATAGTTTTCCTCGCAAATGACGTTATTTGTTTTAGGACTAATTCGGTTGGTTAAAAAAAAAAATTATCAGAATAGTAAACAGGATAAAGGACTCGTTTTAATTCTAACGAAAATAATACCATACGATTGAGGATTAATTTTAACAATTTCAATTAAAAATTAAATTGCACAAGTCGCAGATTTCAAAGATAACCGCATTATATCCTTACACAAACTATATATTATTCAAACCCCTTTCGCCAGAATGATTAATTTTTTTTTATTTGAAAACAAAATAATGTATGTATGTACATCATATTTCGTCATAAATAAATAAAAACCGAACATAATTTTTTCAAGAGTCACTTAAAACTGAACAGAGCCAGTCCATCAATTTTATGTACCATAGATACGAGTGTTATAAGAGGGTGACTAACTTTAATTTATTTCAAAGTTAAAATTACCATTTTTTGTGTTGTGTTTTTCGAAGGGTGGATTATTATTATTATTATTTAGGGGTGGTATTATGATTATTATTGTTTTGTGTTAAGTGGACAATATTCATTCGAGCAGCAGTAGGAGCAGTAGAAATAAAAAAAAAAATTCTGTTTTGATATTGTTACAGAGTTTTATTGGTTTTTATGTAATTTCTGTTGACAGATTTATGGTTATTGAAGAAAATTATGTATTATAGATTTGAAATGAATGTATATAAATGTATAAATGTTGTTTGTGAAACTTTATTAATGGTTTAATGAGATTTTACGAGTTATTGATTGTAATTTGTTATTTATAAATGTGATGATTTTCTTTTGGTATTGTTGCCAAAATAGATTTTGGGTGGTTACGGAAGTTCCAGATGATTGATTCACATTGATTCATTGTGTGGCACGTTTTATTTCCTTGTAACTATATATTTAAGGGTAATGAGCCTGAACCAAATCATAAAATATCCTGTTAAAATCAATTTGATGTTAATTTTTTTACTTATCCTTAAAAAGGGGGATCATCTAGAAACATTTCCGTAAATTAGTTATGATTAAACAACGATTAGTTTACTGCACGCAGTAACTTTTTAGTAATATGTACATAGTTCATCCAACTGTAGCTCAGCTAATTAAAAATTGTGTCTTTTGTGTAGACGACAAAAATTTCATTTACAATATTTGAACGACAGCAGGTCAACAAACGTACGCTTTTACACAATGATGTTGTATAATAAAATTTTCTTTTCGTTTTTCAAGAATGGAAATGTTTTGTGTACTTGTACTTAAATGTGAATTTCATGACTAATTTAATGTCGATTTTTATTGCATGTGTATATTGTATACGAGACTTATACGATCAACGAACCTCTTAGATGTTCTTTTCATATAATATATATACAAACACAAAGTTATTCGTACGAGTACATGAATTTTATGATTCAAATCTATCTATAAGGAGACAATTTCACAAGGATAATCGTGTATATTGTTATCGTTTGGCACGTACATGATTCGCTATATATAGAAGTAATTTTTTTTTTCTTTCTTGAAGCAGAATTTTGGAATAAATCGTGCCCGAGCTAAATTTAATTTATATTTTTTGGGGGGAAATTTTTGTTGATTCGGGTGGGTAGTACATATGTTGTACCAAATGGTGCCAACAGCTTATATAGTCTGTATTGAAATCACAGACAATTCAATTTCTATAAATAATTGCCGATAAAATCTATTTAAATTCTACTCATCGTCTAATACAAATTGTCACCTTTATTGCGTTCAATTAATAAACATTATACCTTTTAAGGAGTACTTGTGGGTGTAAGTTAATGCAACTTTAAACAGAATTTTCATATTTGGCGTGATAAACCATACCACAGGCTTCAGTTTCTAAATATGTACACACTTGTTTAGTCAATACTTAAATGAATCCGGTGGCTTTCAAAACTTTGCAAAACTAATGAAACTTCATTATTACAACATAATTTTTGTAAAGGCTTCTTCAGCACTTCAAAAGACCTCGTATGAGACTACTACCCATGGATAGATAACTTTAAAAGAGACCTAAATGTAATCACCTACCGTCTCTGGTATTCTCTTGCGGTAGATCGAACTTTTTGGAGGAATATCGTTGAGTTGCCAGCGGAAGAAGAAGTAAAGCTTCTTCTTATGAAGAAGATGAGGAACTATTGTCTACACTTGCTTTTTAAATAAATTAAAATATTTTATTTCAAGAAAACTAAATTTTTGTAGTATCTAGAATTCGGCCAATTAAGCTCAAAGTTATCCACCAACAAATTAGATGAATCCAGCTTACTACCTAGCACCTGTTAGAAAATTATATTAAAATACGAACAACAGCTCTGATTCCTAATCTGGACTGGTCTAATGAATTACTCGGGACCAACATATAAAAAA
Source organism: Tipula helvola (assembly GCA_963556165.1). Taxonomy (NCBI): domain Eukaryota; kingdom Metazoa; phylum Arthropoda; class Insecta; order Diptera; family Tipulidae; genus Tipula; species Tipula helvola. The sequence goes on along the minus strand of OY744481.1, from coordinate 335,743,521 downwards.
ATAAAAAATAAATATTTGATTTTGTGTTACCTTTCGTGTGAGAAACAATTTTTTGGTGGTAGCTACAAAATTTTAAAATAGGTCGAAGGGCGAATTGGTATTCAAGCATTTTAAGGACGGTCCATGAAAATCGAGTGCAAAATAATGGTAGAAATGACCCAGATAAGATATTCAATAAAAGAGATAAGTATGTATTGGATTTTGAGAAAAGTGAAAAGAAAAATCCTAAAGTGCTTCAACCTTGGTTAATGAAGCTGAAAAATGGCTGGGTTAGAAGTGTAACCCCGAGACTATTCGAAGAATACTTAGAGATGCCAACTTTCACAAACAAACAGCTCGTAACAAGCCCTAAATTAGTAAAAACAACAGAGAACGTCGGAAGAAGCTTGCTCTAAAGTACAGAAATAAAGATGAATCTTTATGGAAGTCTGTAATTTTTGCTGATGAGAGCAAATTCAACCTTTTCGGTTTAGATGGCAAATCATTTGTATGGCGTAAACCTAACACAGAACGTGAACCAACAAATGTACGTGCGCCACAATAAAACACAAAAATGTGTCTGACGATTAAGCCAAATTTACCAAACTGTTAAAGTAACAAACCATTTCTCATACTTAATGCCAAATTCGTACCACCAACATTGCATCGGTAATTGAACAATTTCTGTCATTACTCGGTTATTTCCCATTACAATTTTTTCCATTTCAGTTAAATTCTATTACCATTCCAAACCATTATACGCGATACGCGAATATTATACGTAAGTCTATATGCCTACCTATCTAGACCCATTCACAGCTTTGGTGTTGTTGTAAAATTTATTTTATTCCATTATAAATTTTCATGTCATCAATCAATTGTTCATTTTTCATAATTTTTTTTTTTGCAATTTTCATTCATTCAATTTATTCGAGTACATACCTACATACATTGAACATAATATTTAGCAGCGACAAAGTGAATACCTATACAAAAAATAAGAGTGAAGCATTTTTTGCGATCCATAGTATTCGCGATGGATTATTTATTTTAATTGTTGGATTTTTATTCTGTTAACCAGGTTTACAAATGGTTCTGAATGTAAAACGGAATATTTTTTGTTTTTGTATTTGTTATTTTATTCAATTCATGCAGCCCTACACATTCATATATTGTAATTGAAAATAAAACTTGTTAAAAACGTTTTTCATGAGATTATTTAGCTACATCAAATTGAAATGCTTGCAAAAAAAGGTGAACATTTTTAATTATTTGATGGATTAATAGTATAGTGAGCTTTTTTATTTACCTATATCATTTTATCCTCTACAATCTACATAGTCATGACTCATGATTAAAATAAAATTATTTCGAAATACGAAGGACGAGTCACGTTTTAATTAATTATTTTATGAGCGTCAGTTAGAAAAAACTTGTAAAATTTGATATTTGTTAAAGTTGTAAAATTATTTGTAAAACAATTCAACTTATCTATCAACGTTTAAATTTAATAATAAATAAGTAAAAGTTTTACTTGATTTATTCAAGAAATTCACTTCACAAAAATTCACTTGATAAGAAAGCTAAATGTAATCAAATAATTGATTTAATTTGTCTAATAACAATGAAATGTTTTGAAAAAAGTTATGTGAAAGTATGTACTTTCTTTAATAAGAAAAATTTTATGAAATATTTCATAAATCAATCTTAAATACAAAAACAATGTTTAGGAATCGTTTAGGAAAAATTTCATACGTCGAAGGACGGCTGTGAAAAAATTGATAAATCATTCCTGAAATAAAATCGTTTTGTTTGTATTTGTGAGAATTACATTTAGGCGTATAATAAATTTTTGAATTAATTTATATTCAAATTAATTGCAATTCCAGATTTTGCCAGGTGAACATCTATCCCAGCATATTTTTGTTCCTGTAAGTACTTTCAAAAACGAATGCTCAGGAATTTTTCCAGATTTTTGTCATTGTTCTGGAATAGAGAAAATTGGCCGTGCAATATATAATTCACATAGGATTTTGCGAGATAGACATCAATCCTACATCAACTTTCTGTTAGTCCTACCAATTGCTAGTACTCACGAATTTTTCCACATTTTTGCCATTGTTCCGGAATAGCCAAAATTGGCCCCGAAAAATCCAACTCACATACATATGTACAACTAGATTTTAGTAATTTAATGGAATACAACTCCAGATTTTGAGAGGTGAATATCAGACATCGAAAAACTCATGAGTGAATTGCTCATTTGTACCCAGACATCAAAAAAATCTTTCACAAGATGCTCTTTTGCTACAAAATTGATGAATATGAGTAAACAGTATTCACGAAAAAAACAAAATCGAAATTTCATGAATATTTAAGCATCTCAAAATATTATTTTTATTTTCTAATGAATAACTAAATTCTGTTGGTTTATGTTTTACGTTGATGAATATTACAAAAACTCTGAATACATTTTGATCAGCAGATCGACGAAAACAGTGAAATAAAGATTAAAAAAAATCTTTCTAAAATCAATTTTCTATTTTAGTGAATGCAATACATTCACTATTTTCAAATATTTGTTTTTGGGAGTATTCACTGCTGTGATAAGTTGGACGGAACTTTTTTTTTAATTTCGTATAGGTTCTTTTCGAACATGGTTGTTTCTTAACCGATTATGATAAAATTCGACTAATGCGATGGAAATGGGATTGTAAAATGGTTTTTGGGTAAAGTTCTGGAATTTGGCCAGTTAGGACATGGCCAACAGAAAGTCGTGTCGTTTGTCTATCGACTCGCCAATCATAATAAAGATGAATATTTAAAAAAAAATCAAGAAAATACTTATTTAGGACATTTATTTACAACTGTAATAGGACGGAATTGATATACATACATATGTATCTAATGTCTATGTATGTATTTGCGCAATTTCAATATTTTTTACTCTCTCTAGTTTGTTTGAAAAAATAACGGAATGTTAGATGGATATTTTCGTGGAAAATTTGTTTCTAGAAAAATACGGTAGATTGGATAGACTTTTTTTTTTTCATAAAAGGAAATACGCAATATTCACAAAAAATTAAAATCGTAATTTTCGTGATGCATTTGTATTCATGATTTTTAAATTCTCAATTTCTCCTGATTTTTTTTTCATCACGTTGAAACAAAACACAAAAAAAAAAAATCTCAGATTTGTATTAATCTTTTATTTTGTTGATTTGTGTGATGTTTTGTTGATCTCTCTCAGAGAAGCAAAATGATGTGATTATATTTTTGACGAAGATCATAGAAAAACGATGAATCGTGAATATTTAAATTCTCCATATTTGCGTTTTAAAATATTCATGATTTTTTTTGCTCATTGATAAATGATGCATCTTTGATGTCTGTTTGTACCATTATTTGAGAATGAGCAAATTCAACACACACATAAAAAATAAAATACGAATATCAAGAGTTTTTTGTTTCGCATTAGAGTAGTTTTTGTTTTTTCTTGAATATCCAAATTCTCTTTTCTGTTTTTTGTTTCAACTCACATTGAAAAAACTCAAATGAATTTTTTTTAGCTTATGCAATGAAACTCTTTTGGTAGAAGAATTCATTTTTGAATGTGCATTAAAACACATGAGTTTTAAAACTCAACACAATAAAGAACGAAATGTGTGAAGTGAATGGGGATATTCATCAAATTTCAGTTTTTCTTTATTCTTCTTTCGTTGAATTCACAAGTATTTAGTCTAAATGTGTGAAACGAAAATCCCTTTTGTTCTTTATGACGATTAGTTTTAAAATTTATGTGTTTTTAATGAAATTTCGATGCACATATTCGCATTAGAAATGAACCGAATTTTTATTATTTTTTTTTGTTGTGCATGAGTAAGATCATTAGAAAAAACGTAAATTAATCCTTGTATTTATACCCAAAAAAGCATGCTCTAATATATACCCGACGGCTATAATAAACCACGAAGACACAACATCTGATTAGATGCGCGACACGACTGGGCGAATCCCTCAAGGGTATGTTTATCATCTGATCCAAAGACGTAAGAATGAAAGTCGTGTGATGTATGTAAATGATCGGTACTCGTGGAACATACCAACTCAGCGATAAAGTGGTCTACGTGCAATTAGTTTATAATTGCCTGCTTAAATTTGAATTATGTATTTATTATTTTCAAACCAAATTTTTATAAAGTAAACCTCATATTTTGTACTTTCCACCCGAGTCAAGGGTAACAGAATGTTTTGGCGAATAATTTGGTCAAAAAATAATTAGTAATTGAATTTTCTGTAAAAATTAGTAAAATACGTCCGAATCTAGGATGTCAAGGGTTTTGAAACACCTAATACCAGATTTACTTAAACTTTGAATATTTAAAATCGAAAAGGCCACCCGGGTGGCCGGTATACACACAAGGGTTAAAAAATGAATTTCACAATTTTTTAGGATCTTGATTTTAAATTCTCACGAATTTAGATTTTCATGGGAGTAAAATAAAGGTGATGAACAACAAATTTAATTATAAATCAGGTACACTTTGTTTTGACGTGATAACGTCTTACGCCGCATGTTCAAAAAATTGAAACAAAATTTAGCCCTTGGTCGTAAGCAATTACTCATCGACTATAAGCATTACATTTAATTTAAAGATATGATTGCTTAGATTGGCCCTTCGGCTTTATGTGTCACGCATAATATTATCGCAATGGCGTCATCAGGCGGCAAAGGAACTCGCGCCGCGAACCTCTGATCTCAATCGATTTAAATGCTTGAACCAGTGTAGCGAGAGAATGGCTAATCCAATCGGAGATCCATTCGATGGTGTCAATTTTTGAGTCTTGAGTTTGTATCGTAATTGGCGTACTGTTTGAAATTTTTGGTTGCACAAGGGGAAACAGTTACGCGAAAGGGGGGAAAGAAAAAAGCCTTAAGTGCAAGAAATGAAGGGGCAACTTATCGAGCAAAATTTTATTTCTAAGTATCTTAACCGATTTTGAAAAAATGCAGCATGTACGATGGAAACCGGATTCTAAAATGGTTTTCAGATAAAGTTTTGGAATATGGCCAATTAAGAAGGAACTTATGGTAATTTCTTATCCGATTTTGATGAAATTCAGCATATACGATGGAAATGAGATTCTAAAATGATTTTTAGATAGTGTTCTGTTCAGTTTAAATGTTATTTACTTAGTGAATTTCGGTAATTCTTAGGACATTTTTTATTAATTTGAAATTTGACATAAAAAAATCAAATAAACAAATAACATCTGAGAACTGAGACTAAAGAAGTTTTACTTCTATCACGAGCTAGTGTGGATGAGGCTCATGATTTTTTTTTATAAATTACTTAAATTAGATCAAATTATTTAATTTATGAAATGTTCCCTAAAAAATTTTTTGATTTACCAAAGCAATACAAGCAATTTATACAATAATTTTAAAATTAAATTGCTACACCCAACCATAGACGTAGACTAACATAATACTAATTCCCTAAAATACTTTATAGTTAAAGTAGGATAATACGGGGGAACTAATTTCCCTACACAAATTTTTCGGCGGAATTGATTCAGGCCTGTAGTACAAAATGAAAAGTAAGAAAACTCATTGCTGTATAAATGGTATACGTCCATCTTCTTCTGTGGCTTTTATCACGATTATATTAAATCAAATATTTTTTATAATTTCTATTAAATTTTCGATTAATATTTATTATGTAATATATTTAAAAGGAATAAATTAATACACGTTAAATTTTTTTTTCGAAATACACAAAAATTATTTAAAAAATCCAACTTTCATTATTGTGATAATAAAATTAAATTTGGGAATACCGGTTTCGGACATTCGTCCTTCTTCAGTTCCTAATTGACTATTCAATTAGGAACTAAAGAAGGGCGAATGTCCGAAACCGGTATTCCCAAATTTAATTTTATTATCACAATAATGAAAGTTTGATTTTTTAAATAATTTTTGTGTATTTCGAAAAGAATTTTAACGTGTATTAATTTATTCCTTTTAAATATATTACATAATAAATATTAATCGAAAATTTAATAGAAATTATAAAAAATATTTAATTTAAGAAAACTCAGTTTAATTTTAGTGTACCTACACATACTATTTAATGAAACAATTTTAGCTTAATGTTTTGACAAGCGTTTTCAATTTTTTAATAACAACCCGATGTTTCGACATCCAGAAAGATGGACGGATATTTTATTGCTTTTTCAGACTCAGGAACTTTCAAAACGTCGAGAAAACTGGTTTTGGACCAACCAAATTTCTGCTCATTTTTGACAGGATTTCAATACTTTTTAGACGAAAGTAATTCTGACCTCAAATTCGTGATCAGCGACCCCGAAAACCTTCTAGGATATGTTTCTAATAATCTTTAAGAACGTTTAAAAATTTGTCAATTTCGGCGGCCATCTTGGATCCACCATCTTGTAATTTTGAAACATTATAAAAAAATTGTAATCAATGACTCCAAAAACACTTTTGAGTAAATTAAATTAACAGAGTTAAAATTACGTTTTTATAACAATTTTATTAAAAATAGGAGACTTGTTTAGCAGATATGGTCCGTCATTTTGAAAATCCAAGGACACCATAAACGCCAGACAGCATTAAAAAGTAGATATTAAAATGTGCAAGGGGAATGACCGATTTGAAAGAGAATGCACTTTGCAGGTTGTATTAGTGAAAGGAATGTGAAGTTTATCCTAAATTTCTCCTAAAACTACAAAAGGAACAGTTTGTTTGCTAGTATGTGTGAAAATAAACTTTTAAGCGTTTTTCAGAAAACTATTATATAATGATATGAAAATTTAGTTGAGAATACAACTTTCACAAAATATACCATGGGAAATTTTTATAATTTTATATATTTAGATTGCCATGCAAAATACAAACAACAACACGTTATTATAGCGGTAGTTTTACAATTTTCACCATGGCAACGCGATAGTTTTACAATTTTCACCATAGCAACAAGAAAATCCTAAACAATTATCTCTAAATTTGTAATTGTATTTCAATTTTTTTTATTATGATTGAATTTTTTATACACACATCAAAGGAAAAGTCATGCAAACAAAAGCTTGTCAAATAATTTGCATACGCAACATAACACAAATGGATGAATCGTGATTCAATGGCTGATCGGAAAGTTGTATTCTCTTACTAAATACAACACGTGCTGTAATTAATGATCGATAATTTTTTACACGTTAAAACCGATGCAGATAATTCAACTCGTGCTGCGCACTCGTTGAATTTTCAGCGCAGTTTTAACTCGTAAAAAATTATCGATAATAATTGAGCACTACATAGTTGTATTACGAGTGAGAATACAACTTTCACAAAATATGCCATGGGAAATTTTACGAAAAAGCGATTATTACAGCAATAATATTTAGATTGCCATGCAAAATACGTACCACAACACGTTATTATAGCGATAGTTTTACGATTTCCACCATAGCAACGCGATAATTTTATAAATTTCACCATAGCAACAAGAAAATCCTAAACAATTATCTCTAAATTTGTAATTGTGTTTCAATTTCCTTTTATTATGATTGAATTTTTTATACACACCAAAGGAAAAGCCATCCAAACAAAAGCTTGTCAAATAATTTGCATACAACATGACACAAATGAATGAATTGTGATTCAATCGCTGACGGGAAAGTTGTATTCTCTTACTGAATACAACACGTGCTGTAATTAATGATCGATAATTTTTTACTCGTTAAAACCGACGCAGATAATTCAACTCGTGCTGCGCACTCGTTGAATTTTCAGCGCGGTTTTAACTCGTAAAAAATTATCGATCATTAATTACAACACTAAGTAGTTGTATTACGAGTGAAAATAATATATTTTATTTTATTAATTTAGTTAAACTAAATAAACTTTGATTACAATTTATGTTTTAATATATTTTTAATTTAAGATAAACTAAAACAGAACGGTATGTACCGATTTTTTTTATTTAGGAGAAATTTAGGATAAACTTCAGATGCACTTAGTGAATTATACCAATATGTATAGGATAGCAAAACTCTCTTATACAGTTTTCTTCGTCACATTCACACAGCTCTATTAAGAGTAAGCAAATTTATCAATTATGCATTTTTTACTCTATAATTTGAATTAATTTATTAATCCGTGTACACGAATAATTTAATTAATTCAAATTAGAGTAAAAATTATTACGAATATTTTTTTAATTAAAATAAAAATACAATATTTATTAAAACCAAAAATTTTAATAACATAAACAGTTAAAATTACATAACATTTATGTGATATTTTTCATATAAAAAAATTTTTATGTCCAAGGACCGGTTTCGAGTGTTCACTCTTTGTCAACTTGTTTTTAACTACTAGTCGTTTGGGTGTTCTCAGTTTTTCGATAGCTTAATTTTTGGTTATTAGGTCAAATATTTTGTTTGTCTTTGTGTTTATTTTATCATTTAATAAGAATGGGTTATTTCTTTGTTTATAGATTTCCATCTCCTCCAATATATTCATCAATTCATCATGTTCCCCTTTTCCAGTCTATGCAATATTTGTAAATTATTGTTTATATTGGTGTATTGGTGGTTCTCCGATACTAAATGAAATGCATAATTTGATTTATAAAGCTTTTTGTTTGTGTGCTCGTGACTTCGTCGGTATGTTCTTTGAAACGAATTTCAAACGATCTTCCAGTTTGGCCTAAATAAAATTTTTGGCAATCATTACAATTTAGTCTGTAAATACCGCTCTCAAGTTTTGCTATGGTCTTATTAGTTTTTAGTATTCGTTGTATTTTGTTGCTGGTTTTATATGCTGCTGTGTATCCGTGTTTATGTAGAATCTTTCTCATAATATTGTGTGTTGTTTTATTGTACTCAACCGTGATATATTTTTTATCATTTTCGTCAACTTTTAATGTTGTGAGATCAGTTAAATGTATTTTATGTATGATGTTTGTGTTGATATTGTCAATAAGCATCTCCGGAAAACCATTATTATAAGCGATGAATTTAATCGTATTTAATTCATCATTATAATCGGCAACTGTCATCGGGATATTGTTCAATCTGTTGAGCATATGGCGATAAGCGGCAATTTTGTGTTGATACGGGTGTTGTGACGAACTATGAATTGTTTGGCTAGTTTGAGTGGATTTTATGTAAATTCTAAAGTTATGTTGGTGGTTTATATTCTGTATGGTTAAATCTAAAAAATTAATTGTTTTGTCTGATTCGATCTCCAATGTAAACTTGATGTTTTTATGTATATTATTGATGAAGTGATGTAGTTGGTCGAGTTGTCTTGCGGTTCCTTTAAATAATAACAAAATGTCATCCACATATCTGTGCCAATATATCGTCGCTTCCAATTAAGAGTATTACATCTGCAAATCAATAATTTTTTGGAGAGGCCTTAAAATTGTTAATGCTAATTTCGACTTCATTTTTTTTTAAATAAAGTCCTTGCCAAAATGTGTGGCAAGAATTGTATTAAAAAAAATTAGGCCAAATTTAACATTAAAAACTTGATAGGCCTTTCCAAACAAAATATTGATTTGCAGATGTAATACTCTTAATTGGAAGCGACGATATAATGTTTCCATGGTGTTTATTTTTTATATTTAGTATTTGTGTTCTTTCTATATAATTTAAATAGATATTGGCCAGTGTACCAGATAAAGGGCTCCCCATGGGTAATCCATCCGGTTGCGGGTAACATATATTATCATGTTGAAAATAGTTTTGTTTTGTAATTACCTTCAATAAATCTATGACCTCTGTTACAATTTTTCCTTCTACGTTGTTTGATGTTAAATGGTCCGAAATAATTTTAATTATTTCTGTAACCGGGATATTTGAATACATATTGGTAACATCAAATGATGCTAGTTTCGCACCATTTGGAATATGCACTGATTGGATTTTATCAATTAGTTCTAAATTGTTTGCGACAGAGTAATTTTTGGGCAAAATTATGTGGTTAGTCAACCATGCATTTAAATGTTTCGCTATTTTGAATGAAGGTGACGTAGTGAAATTAATTAAAGGTCGAATCGGCATGTTTTCCTTATGAATTTTCGGTAGTCCAGATATAACAAAAATTATTAATTGAACAACAGTTAGTTTAATCAGTTAGAGACATTTTAATAAACTCGTTATATCTTAGACTATTTTGTCTATTATGTATTGTTATAAATAATTACAATTTACAACTAACATTTTTGCTTTAGTAATTTAACTTTAAAATATCATCAATAAAAGTAAATATTTGTTCAAAAATATTTATATTTATTTACGACAGATGGTACGACAGACTAGAATGGTTTTTGTATTATTTTGCGTCCATGATAAAATATTACAGACACATTTATTAATTGGTTACGGTTCAGAAAACCGCAAAATCATGCATGCATGGTTCTTCTGATATTCTTATACATAATAAACAAGCAAACTTCAATAGAAATTTTCATTTGAAAATTTTTTAGAAACAGGGAAACATAACTCGAAATGAACCGTACAATAAAAAATTAGTAAATGTTCAATTTAAATAAAAATTATTTCCGTCAGTAGTGCGGGCGGATTGAACTGAAGACATAAAGCATATTAATCTAATCTCTTACCATATCGCTCCATTACTGTATAATTGATAAACTTTTGCAATTTGCTTAAGTTATTATAAACAAATAATTCTGTTACAAATTTAATTACCAAAATTAATAATTGGCAAATAGTAATAAATTTTATTTTTGTATTATACTGTCTGTCTGTACTCACATTTTCAAAATTTCTCAGTCACATAATATAGGATACGGATAAATCACGAGTATCGTTAAGACGACCAAATCCCTTCATAGGATGTAACGCAAGCAAAAAGATGGAAGAATAATTTTGCTTGAAAAACAACGTAGAGTGCAAGCTAACAAATATTTTCACAAAACACAAACAATTCCCAAGTGAAATCACAGCAAATGAATAGAATGAATAAAAACAACAAATTGGAATATTGGAACTGTAATTGTTTTATTAAAAAAAAAAAAGAACAAAAATTAAATAACTAAAAAACTAATTTAAAATTAAATAATTATCAATCATCATTTATCTAAAACTTTTATAATTTTAAAATCGTTTTGCTTTGCATCAGTGGGAACAAGTCGAAAATTTTGTTCATTTGCCAAATGTAATATGGCCGAGAACGCAATAGGCTCCGATAAGTTATCTTTAAGCTCACCGCTTAAGTGGGTCGGCAAATCTTTGTACAATTCGCGAAATGTTGTATGACCTTTACCATAATTCTCGTTACTGTTTTTTAAATGGCTAGTCCCTTTCTTAAGGTATTTCAAATCGCTATCGGTAAGTTGACGCATCGATTCTTCTTCTGTCTGTTCATTCAAGACTTTGGAGCACGACAATTTCAATTTCTTCATATTTATAATTTTGTATGACGTTTTTTTCGATCTAAATCCGAGAATAAAATAAAAATAAAAAAATTAAATAAACACCTTAATGGCCACTATAAAAATATTTGACAACAAACCTACCTTTTGCGGACTTATGTGCTTCATATCTGGTACTTTACTTAAATTTAGGTTATAATTTTCAATCGCGTCATTGTTCACATGATCGTTCTGAAAATTGGTATCGACACCGCACACATTATCGTTATTATTAATTCCATTGGAAACCTCTCTCTGTAAATCATCCTCATTATCTGCTGCCTCTATTACCACACTTTTTCCCCTAGCATAAGGAAGTTTATTAACATAATCGTCGTCTACGTGATGATTTATGGGCAATTTTAGTTTCTTTGGATCCCAATTTTTCATGATGTTTATGGGCTTTCTATTTGGGTCGAAAACTTTGAACAACGTCAGGTCTGGCTCTTCAATTCCATTTGCAAATAATTCTTTTGGCTTTTTGCGGACTTATGTGCTTCATATCTGGTACTTTACTTAAATTTAGGTTATAATTTTCAATCGCGTCATTGTTCACATGATCGTTCTGAAAATTGGTATCGACACCGCACACATTATCGTTATTATTAATTCCATTGGAAACCTCTCTCTGTAAATCATCCTCATTATCTGCTGCCTCTATTACCACACTTTTTCCCCTAGCATAAGGAAGTTTATTAACATAATCGTCGTCTACGTGATGATTTATGGGCAATTTTAGTTTCTTTGGATCCCAATTTTTCATGATGTTTATGGGCTTTCTATTTGGGTCGAAAACTTTGAACAACGTCAGGTCTGGCTCTTCAATTCCATTTGCAAATAATTCTTTTGGCTTTTTGCGGACTTATGTGCTTCATATCTGGTACTTTACTTAAATTTAGGTTATAATTTTCAATCGCGTCATTGTTCACATGATCGTTCTGAAAATTGGTATCGACACCGCACACATTATCGTTATTATTAATTCCATTGGAAACCTCTCTCTGTAAATCATCCTCATTATCTGCTGCCTCTATTACCACACTTTTTCCCCTAGCATAAGGAAGTTTATTAACATAATCGTCGTCTACGTGATGATTTATGGGCAATTTTAGTTTCTTTGGATCCCAATTTTTCATGATGTTTATGGGCTTTCTATTTGGGTCGAAAACTTTGAACAACGTCAGGTCTGGCTCTTCAATTCCATTTGCAAATAATTCTTTTGGCTTTTTGCGGACTTATGTGCTTCATATCTGGTACTTTACTTAAATTTAGGTTATAATTTTCAATCGCGTCATTGTTCACATGATCGTTCTGAAAATTGGTATCGACACCGCACACATTATCGTTATTATTAATTCCATTGGAAACCTCTCTCTGTAAATCATCCTCATTATCTGCTGCCTCTATTACCACACTTTTTCCCCTAGCATAAGGAAGTTTATTAACATAATCGTCGTCTACGTGATGATTTATGGGCAATTTTAGTTTCTTTGGATCCCAATTTTTCATGATGTTTATGGGCTTTCTATTTGGGTCGAAAACTTTGAACAACGTCAGGTCTGGCTCTTCAATTCCATTTGCAAATAATTCTTTTGGCTTTTTGCGGACTTATGTGCTTCATATCTGGTACTTTACTTAAATTTAGGTTATAATTTTCAATCGCGTCATTGTTCACATGATCGTTCTGAAAATTGGTATCGACACCGCACACATTATCGTTATTATTAATTCCATTGGAAACCTCTCTCTGTAAATCATCCTCATTATCTGGGCCTCTATTACCACACTTTTTTCCCTAGCATAAGGAAGTTTATTAACATAATCGTCGTCTACGTGATGATTTATGGGCAATTTTAGTTTCTTTGGATCCCAATTTTTCATGATGTTTATGGGCTTTCTATTTGGGTCGAAAACTTTGAACAACGTCAGGTCTGGCTCTTCAATTCCATTTGCAAATAATTCTTTTGGCTTTTTGCGGACTTATGTGCTTCATATCTGGTACTTTACTTAAATTTAGGTTATAATTTTCAATCGCGTCATTGTTCACATGATCGTTCTGAAAATTGGTATCGACACCGCACACATTATCGTTATTATTAATTCCATTGGAAACCTCTCTCTGTAAATCATCCTCATTATCTGCGGCCTCTATTACCACACTTTTTCCCCTAGCATAAGGAAGTTTATTAACATAATCGTCGTCTACGTGATGATTTATGGGCAATTTTAGTTTCTTTGGATCCCAATTTTTCATGATGTTTATGGGCTTTCTATTTGGGTCGAAAACTTTGAACAACGTCAGGTCTGGCTCTTCAATTCCATTTGCAAATAATTCTTTTGGCTTTTTGCGGACTTATGTGCTTCATATCTGGTACTTTACTTAAATTTAGGTTATAATTTTCAATCGCGTCATTGTTCACATGATCGTTCTGAAAATTGGTATCGACACCGCACACATTATCGTTATTATTAATTCCATTGGAAACCTCTCTCTGTAAATCATCCTCATTATCTGCTGCCTCTATTACCACACTTTTTTCCCTAGCATAAGGAAGTTTATTAACATAATCGTCGTCTACGTGATGATTTATGGGCAATTTTAGTTTCTTTGGATCCCAATTTTTCATGATGTTTATGGGCTTTCTATTTGGGTCGAAAACTTTGAACAACGTCAGGTCTGGCTCTTCAATTCCATTTGCAAATAATTCTTTTGGCTTTTTGCGGACTTATGTGCTTCATATCTGGTACTTTACTTAAATTTAGGTTATAATTTTCAATCGCGTCATTGTTCACATGATCGTTCTGAAAATTGGTATCGACACCGCACACATTATCGTTATTATTAATTCCATTGGAAACCTCTCTCTGTAAATCATCCTCATTATCTGCTGCCTCTATTACCACACTTTTTTCCCTAGCATAAGGAAGTTTATTAACATAATCGTCGTCTACGTGATGATTTATGGGCAATTTTAGTTTCTTTGGATCCCAATTTTTCATGATGTTTATGGGCTTTCTATTTGGGTCGAAAACTTTGAACAACGTCAGGTCTGGCTCTTCAATTCCATTTGCAAATAATTCTTTTGACTTTTTTCGATTTGATCTTGCCACACCACCCGTTCTTTGCTCATGTTGTGTCCCAGTTCGCAGAGCGGACGATGGTTTGATTTTCCAATACGATGGACCAGCCGAAACATTTGAAATTTCGGCCAGTGGCCGGTAGAGTATTCTAATTTCCTTCTTGATGAATTACATGTTTGTAATGTGTCGATCCCATTTTGGGGAGTACGTTTGCACCCGTCACGTTATTCAGAGCTGCAATTTCGGAATGTCGAAAATTCATTAAGATCAATTTCATCTAACAATCTCATTTGGGTCCCTTGTACGGTGCAACTTCGGCATTTGCATCGAACGCAAATGTCATTCGTGTATGCTTTTCGGTGCGTCATAAATTTCCTGATGTTCTCCTTTATCGTCAGCGAAAGACCCGTTATCACTGTCACTGACATTTATGTTTGTATCACCTAGGGTTGATTGCATTATTCTGAAAAAAGGTCACGTTAAAAACTTACCAATAAATCGTATTTTAAAAGCGAATAGTTTACTTACCTATTCATGTCGCATGGTTTATCACTAATAAGGTATTCTCTGAATATTGTACGAAACGATGCTTTCTTTTGTGTTACCATTTTTACCGCTAACCACACGTTAATATAAAATGAACTTTTTTTTCACTTGTAGAATTCACGAGAAGTTAATAATTTGTGTTATGAAAAATTGTTGCATGTCATTTTATAGCAAAAATAACTGCAACTGAATACAATAAACGTACCTACCTATTTCCTTGGCAAAGTTACAACAACAATTGTATTGGATATAGAGAACCGCATGATAAGCAAAAAAAAAAAAAAATCTTTATTTAACCCATTCCTTCCCGACGTAATGAGATATCATACCACCGCAAGATATACAGAAAAAAGAAGTAGTACATATATTCCCGTATCTCATTTTCGTCTTTCTTTGCGCATCACGTCACGTGAAGACAAAAAAGCAGACATTTATATGAAGTTTGGCAGTTTTTTGATTAATTTTTTAAATAAATCAAGAATAATCGTAATTTTTTTTAACAAACCGTATTTACAATATTGATAATGATAGTTTACGAGATCCTTTTTATGCTTTATACTTTTTTATGGTCCAAATATTTGAGAAATAATTCTTTCGAATGTATAATGTCTAAGATAAATGGAAAAAAGGGTAAACAAAATTATGAATAAATAACACAATTAAATTATTAAATGTTTTTGGTCATTTACGTACCAATTATTAAAACTTTTATTTTTTTACGTTATGTACTCAAATTTTTGCCATCTATGTATTTCGTTTGGCTTCAAATTATTGGTATCCACGTACCTATTCAAATATTATATCCATATTCAACGTTAAATTTAAATGAAAAAATATATTAAATAAAAATTCAGTTCAGTATAAATTAAAATTAAATCTCTGGCTTATTTCATTTATTGTCTTATGGTTTTCGCTACAACTAAAATTAAAACACCCATTCACTGTTTAGTATTCCATAATTATGTGTTCTTATCAGAAGTACAATTGATAGTTTTGTTGCAATAGGAATTATTCAAATTTAGTATATTTAAAATTGAAAACTCCCAAATTTTTGAATTAAATAATTAAAATCAAATCGTTCTCTGCGTTTAACAAAAAAATTGTACTCATAAATTCCGAAACTTGTTATGCAATGTGCTCAAACAGTCTGCTCTAGACACGAATATTAAAACATGCCTCTTTTCGCGATTTAATTTCAAAAGTTTTGCAGTATATAACTAAAATCAAAATTGAAATGTTTAATTAACATAAAGTTGAAAAACAATTAATGGCAAGAATAAGAAAAAAATCATTTATTTAAAAAATTGTTAAAAATATCACGAAACTCCCAATTTTGTCTTCACGTGACGTCAAATTGTGAAAACAGGATAGCAAACAGCATGCGCAATATTATACCTTATTTTCTGTAGGTATATCTTGATACCACCGCATACTCAACGATGCAATTCGAGTATGCTTTAAATAATGAAATTTTTTTTCTCACTATAATTAGCAATCATGTTTACTTTTCAAAACCCCCATTGCCCAATATATGTACATATAAACATATTTGAAACCCGTTATTTAAATGAAAAACCTTTGCTTTTTACCTTCGATTCACTAAGCGTGTTTATTGGCACGGTCAACAGTTAACTTTTATATTTCTGATTTAGTTTGGGGTATTCTTAATGGCATAAGACCAATGCCGATAAAAAATCTTGAATAGCGGAGATAAGACACGTAAATTAATCATGACCGATTTGCGTATGATACTTTGGAATATAATGGTGTCAGCAGATCTGAAGCCGGCATATAATGGTATACTGTCTGAAGGATTAGGATTAGGACATCAAATAATATTTTTGCAATCCATTACCACAAATATGACTGGTATGTGAATTTGAGTAATATTGTGCAACTAGCACGCATAGTTCGGGCATAAATGGGTTAAATCGTAATGGTATAGATGATAAAGAATAATACAAAACATTTGTTTCCATTTGTATCAACAAAATACCGCTAGTTATTCAGTACGTCTTCAAATAAAACATCAGGTTTTACCCGTTTTCATTAAAGCAAGTTAAATACCACTATTCGCGATTAGAGATAGGGTTGATCAGAAAATAAATCGATAAGAGGATGAGGGAGTTTTTTAAAAATTTTAAAAATGTTTGTTTCAATAATTGTATCATTCGTAAAAATTTTTAAATATAACCATACCGATCAAACGGCTCAGTGGTTAAAACTGCGGCGGTTGGATCGGGAGGTACCGAGTTCGAATGCATATAGGAGCGAATTGCAAAAGGTATTTTTCCTCATTTAATTACGATCGGTGATGACGATGAACACATCCATGACCCCCTGTTGAGATTGCGGAATCCATTGGCCGCCCTACCTTTCATGTCAGTACTATAGGCCAGCATGAAGCAATTCCATATGGAGGTGGTCTTGGAAAAAACGGATCTATAGCCATACGTCCTCGATTTGGCTAAATACCGCGTAAGGTAGGACGTTATAAGCGAACTGCGAAAGAGTTTGGAGTTCCTTGAGCCTCAGAACAATTTGGAAAGATAAAATACAAATAAACAAACAAAGTATAACCATTAAACCTCTTCTAGTAACGGAAGGACATCCACTTCCATCCACCAATGAATTGTTTGACCAATTTTCAAAATTTGATCTGCGAAATGTATATCTGCAATGGTAAGTACATATGTATATAAAGATGATCAACATTTGTTAACGTTGAGTACCAACAAAGTTTTCTTGAAGTGTCACATATGATGTATGGTTTAAATTGTGCAACCGCAAAATGGCGCAAAGGAAGATTGATTTACAAGACATAGAAGATTTGTCTGTTTATTGATGATGTACGTGTCACATGATCCCCAAACCCAAATGCTCAAGTAAATTTTCAGAGAATTTAATAAATTTTCAAACGACTTTCTGAATATCGTTTGAAGATAACTCTGACGAAAATGGAATTTCTAAAAAAAGCTAGGAGGGGAATATTGCGGATAAACAAGAACTAATAAATTAATAAATGATTACCATAGCTTTTTTAAAAATGTTGAATGAGTTATAGAGGCTTCTCACAGATTACTCCGTAAAAATAATAAATGACAATGGGACAAAGATTGTGAAGATTAATTTCAAATCTTAAAGCAGCAAATGCAATCAGATAATTTTCTGGGGCAGGCATTTCTCAAATAAACTTATACCAAAGATGATCTAATAACAAGATTGGAAAACACGAACAATATAGTTGGTACACCCACTTTTTGATTATAAATCCAAATTTGGAAAAGTCACCTAGCGGACGATATATAATTGCTCTAAACCTCAGAAACAAACCATTATAAATACATTGATACGGTGTCGAATTATCGAACTAATTTTATTATGTATAGTAATAAAATAATATTTCGGTGAAAATTCTATTTCTTTCATTCTCGAGTAAATACAACAACAAATTAAGTTTTTATTGTTGTTTTACTCGAGAAAGAAAGAATACACATTTTCAGCGAGATATAATTTTAACCATACATATGGTATGTATTGATATATGTACATACAATAAAACTAAAAAATTTATTTACGAACGATGCAATGGTGTGACGATGAAAGAAAATGAAACAACTTTGTTTTCTATTTGTTATGAAATGTATGTACAATGTACATACATAAATTAAAAATTGAAAATACATTTCTTAAGGATAAATACATTTATTGAAATAAGAAGTTCATTTAAACGAGTACAATTATGTCTATGTACATATTGTAAAAATTACGAATGATAATACATACCTACCTACCTTTTGGTTTTTTTTTTTCAAATCATCTACATATAATAATAATAAAATAATTTCAAGGTCAACAAAATTTAAAAGGACAAAATAGATGTTGGTTGTGTAGATAAATACGAGTATAAAAAATAATTTTGATGGTTTATTTTTTACTATGAAGAGAAAACACCATAAATCATCCATAATAAAATTTTGTGAATTTTTTGAAAATGCAGAAAATGCAAAAAACAAAACCAATGAAATAATTACATGATCGTAGGAAAATAAATAAAAACAGGAACAAAATTAGTTTAATTTTTCAACAATATATTTCAAACTAGGGGACCCCTGTGCAATTGCACAATTTTGTTATTTATGTGAAGCATTTTTGCTAAACAAAATTAAACGCGTTCTATTTTATTAGAGTTCGAAGTCTTTTTTTTGGTCGGGGCAACCTGTAGTGAAGTATGTATTCCTTTTGCAGAAGTTGTTTGTATTTATTATGGCAAAAATGTTTCACATAAATAATAAAATTGTGCAATTGCACAGGGGTCCCCTAGTAACCAAATATTTTACTTTAAATTAAACATTCCGCTTTATAGTTATTACAGTAATTACACAATAAAATACGTGGTACGCGTTTATATTGCGCCTAAATGTATGCGAATACTACAACAAATTATTTAAAAACTTTTATATTATGAGTTGTAGTAAGCTATGAAAATTTTTCTGAAAAATTATTTTTTCCTGTCATAAACTTTATAGCATGCTATGTTTGAAATAATATAACAATGAAAATTAAATAAATACCAAGTAATTTCAAACAGGCAAGCCATTGTAGTGTGTGGTTTCAGGCGAGCCATTGTAGTGAGAGAACGCCGCTCTTCTGATCGGAGAAATCGGAGAAAAAAAATAATTACATTAAATTGAAAAAAAAAAAGTCGAAGTTATCGGGAATCGAACTCGAGACCTTTAACTTCATAGCGCATGGCTCTAACACATGAGCTATTGAACTATGCTTAGTAATTGATATATGAAATGGAAATTTATAGCTTAAGAAAATGTTGAACATTCTTGTATTTTATATATATTTCAAATTTACGTATGTACTCGAATATGGAAGAGGAAAAGCCACATGGAAGCATATTTAGGAATTAAAAAATGCATACTTCCATTAGGCGTAAAAACCTCTTCCAAAACGATGACGAATGTTTAAAGGTACCAATAGTGAAATAATTATTTAGTTATAATATGTAATACAATTTGTAATGATTAATGATATTTATACATTCTAAAAGCGAAAAATGTATTTTTCACAAGATTTAATTTTTTTTAGCTTTACTGTTACATATTTTAGATACATGAATATATCTGAATAAAGTTTTGTCTTCATTAATCCAAATTAAGACATAGACACAGTAATTACTCTTTCAAAATTTTCAGTCTTCGGTTGTGTTTGTCAACAGGGACATTTTGATTTGTATTTGAATATCGTTTTTTACTGTTGTTGGTGCGCTTCTTCGTTTTAATTTTCTCTAACAGCCATATGCAGTTTTTTCGAATTAATACGAGAATTAAAAATTTAAGTGCATTTTGCTTGTGCTCCTTACAGGTTCCTGTGAACCATGTGGACTATTTTCCGTCTGCGGTGGTTGCTGCATCTACACATTTATCATAAATGGTTGGTAAAATATCTTTATTATGAACGTGTCGTGCAAAATATTTTGCAAAAATTGTTACGTGAATTACAGAGATTTCCAAAAAAAGTCTGTTGGATTTCTTAAATAAATTTCTCTCGAAGAATTTAAATAATTTCTGAATTTTAATAGATATTCGGATGGTAATGATAAATTTTCGTTTTGCTTGACCATACATTCCAAACAACTTTCGCAATTCGATTTTTTCGTTATTTTATAGATTACATATCCCAAAAAATACCGCAAAGATGGTAAATATACTTCACATGATTGATTAATAAAGTTTTCAACGAATGCTATTTCATTAAAATCCGAATCGTCAAATTCCTCTACGTCATTATTTGGTGTCGATTGTATTTGATTGTTTGAATTTTCATTTTCTTCTATTTGATTTGAAAAATTATATTCATTTGGCTCTAAAATATATGTACAGTTGTCTGGCTCATAATTAAAAGTTGACGAATGAAAAAAAAAAATGAAAAAAAAAAAAATAACCGCTTGGGTTTTTATTTTTAAAATTTACAGAAGGGTAAATATTTTATAATAAGAAAAATTGTTGGGCGTACAAAGTATTTATATTTGGGAGTAACTTTACCTGTTTACTACTAAATAAATACATTAGGAAAACATTACTGTTTAGATTAGTCAGTTTTACCAATTAGCAATAAACAATAAAAATTATATTCCTGTAATTTCTCACAAAATTGACCATAATATATTTAGATTATTGGTGTTTGGTAAAAAATATTTTCGGTTTTTTCATGAGGAGCAAAAATAAGGGATTTGAACAATCATCAATCCTTAATGTTCATATTATATTGCCATAAATATTTAGTTTGACCTGGTTGAGAAATGAGACTAATGTAATTTCGTTAAGACTAGTTATACCAAGCACGTACCAATTCCCGAAGTAGGGGGCACTCACTGTGATCGGCGGTACAGTAGATAAGTCACTTGAAAAATTTTCAAAAAAATTGTCTTTTGCCCAAATCAAATGGCCATTGGCCATAAATACACTTCTTTAGTTTCTACAAAATAAAATAAATTTTAAATGAAATGAATACATACGTACTCGAATATTTTTTTTTGTTACAGGTAAACATAAAAATAATATTTTTAGGGATGAAGTGTTATTTTCTTTGTACTTATACATAATAAAATATTTTTCGTGCTGTAAGGCTGTTTATTGATAAATTTAGTGAAGACACATATAATTTTTTTGAAAAGGTTTTTTTTTCGGGATGGTTTTTCGGGCCAAGTTCACATCGGTTACTACGATGCTAGTTTATTTTCTAAGAATTTAAAATGGAATTTTTTTCTGTATCCATTCCAATCGACCGAAGACAGATCGCTTCAAATTACGGCTTATAATTTAAAAGCCAAACAGTTTGTTCAAGCATGAACAATTTTCTGGTTCCTTGGTAACTTAATGAGAGACTAGAAGACCGGTAGGTCTTTAGTTTGGTTTTGTTGCAGATATGTCTAAATTTATCTTCAAAACCCGGATCGCTTTAAAGTGAGTTCATTTCAAAACCGTAATAACATTCATAAGATTCAGACACATAATTCACATTTTCTTCAAAAGGAAGTTTTAAAAAAAATGTGTAATTGACGATAATTGAGCTTTCAAATTTTTGAAAGCAATAATATTTATTTAACTTAAAGCCGCGGGTAAAATCGTTTAAACTTTAATTTTTAATGTGTTACAGAAAGACAGGTAAGACAGGAGCATTACACAATGTTATTAATTTTATCGTACAATTTAATCTGTCTATAATACTAACACAATGGTAAATCGATATATCCCAATTGAATAAAATTTATACCAGACTAAAAATAAACTTTATCGATCTGAAGAAATTGAGTTTTGAAGCGGAATGAATTCCCTTATCTACATAGATGTAATACGATAAAATTTTATTGTCGAAAAGTATCTTTCAAAAATAATGTCAAGATGAATAAAACGTAAGCAAAATGTAAAATCTAGACACGTTCTACATATGTACCTATGCATCTAAACACTTTTCCCAATAAAATCTAATAAGTTTGATGTATAGGTTTACACAAAGCTTGAAATATTTTCAGTTCACATAATGCAAACAATAAATACGTAACATAAAGTATCAATATTTATCTACCTGTACAATACTTACCTAGCATCTTACGTCCATTCAATTATTTATTTAGTACAAAAATATCGTAATATAGAAAAGCAGAACTAAACAACAATATCCAAAAAAATATTTTATCAATAGCAATGAATCCTAATTATTCCAACTGAGGTGATCCATATACTCGTACAGATACATACAAGGGGCAACAACACAAAGTTTCGATTTTTTCACACGAGACTGAATTCGAAGAAAATAAATAATCAGAACGTTTTTATATACACAGATGTACCTATACGCTGGGTAAGATGAAGGAAAACAACTTAAAATTGTTTACATGGCACTTTTATTCGTTTTTCTTCAAGAATATAGCGCACAGTACATATACCTACTATCTTCAAAATAATATATCCTACAAATAGAGAAGAAATACGAAATGGAATACGAACACAATAACAACAAAAATAGATATTTATGGGTCTCCCCCAAATTGTACCAGAAATTCCTTAAAAATAAGCTTTTGGCATAGGAAATTTTTTATTTTTTTCGTTGAATGGACATAAAATAGTAAATAAATATCTAGACAAATACAAGATACACTGCACACACGCACATATATACAAACACTAGAGAGATAATTTATATCGTCGAAGAGAGATTAGAAAAGGGAAAATAGAAAATGTGTAGGAAGTTTATTTTGTTATTTTTGGAAGCCAGAAGAATTACTATTTATGGTCAAAAGGTGTTGTTTGCGAATATTTGTATAAGAGTTGAATTATCGTTTAGGTACGGGTATTTTTACCGGTCCTTAAAATTTATTTCTTTGCAGAATGTTAAATAATTTTTGGAATATTTTCGAGATTTTTAACATTTGATGTGTAAATAAATAATATTCCTTTAAGTTAAGCAGCGGTCAAATCAATTTGAGAACAGCTTTTTTGTTTAAAAACTTACTAAATCCCTTGAACCAATAAGTATCGTTTATAATACAGAAAAAATTGTTAAATGCTTTTGATTAATTGTCTATGTTAAGTTGCCATCAGATCTTTATCTTATATTCTATAATGGTTAGGGTTTCCAAATATCCGGATTTTCTGTAACCGCGGATATTGAATTGAAGTTTATGAAGTATCCGACGGATACCGGATAACCGTCAAAAATAAACAAAAGTAGTTAAAGTTAAATATTTTTTTATATTTCATATTTAAATGTTTAAGTAATTGGTCTTACTAATAATATTTTAAAAATGTTAATGCATTAAGTGAAGTGCAGGAAAGACGGGATCCAACTTTGGTGCAAAAATCACCTGAAACCGACAAGGTTATTTTTGAATCTATCGATGTTGGCTTTGCAGTTTTTAATGTCTTGAATAATAAATCAAGATTTCGGGTTCTCTTACCAGTTTTCTTGAAGCGGTTAAATTCTTGTTTTAAACTGCTCGGAAAATTCGATGTCGTTACATGTTTAACGGTCGCCGCATTTGAAATATAAAAATTTAATTCTTCAGTTAATGACAGTTTTAATTCTGAATCTAATTCAACAGTCAAAGCAGTTTCATTGCAATGAGCAATGATCTGCTTCGTCATTCTAGGAAACTCGAATAGTTTCATCACCGTATTATTGATTCATGAGGTTTGTGGCAAAACTCAAAAATTATTTTATTGAATTCACATTTGGATCAGCAAGGCATTTTCACGACTTATTTCGGAATTAATTGCTTTCATTTTATTTCTTAAAAAAGATAAAACACCTTAAGCAGCAAAAATATTGGCGTCTTTTCAGCCCAGCCAGTTTTATTGGATGTAGATATTGGTCGAGATGTCTGATTATTGGAAATCAAATTTTTCCATCATGGAGTAAGCGTTTAAATCTTTTAGAGCTTGATTAATAACCGTATTTACCTTAATAGTCTCTCTAACATTATCGTTACCGAGTTCCAGCGAATTTTAATATCTAGTAGTAGTTCAAATTCATGGTTCAATTCTTTTTTAAGAGATATGAGTATGTGCGTTAATGCGGTAGTGCTTCTGAATTATTGCGCTACAATAAAATGAGCATGAAAAATGAAAAAATACCCTAGTACAGAGTCTCACATTTAACGGGGAAAGCGAGGAGAAATTAAACAACTAATGAGGATCGTAGTAAGGTTTATTGTGTTGAATACTTTAACTTTAACACATTATTGAAAGGAACAGATTGTCACAAAAGAGCGCACATATTTATAAATAAAACTTATGAAAATGAGATTTATTTTTGTATTTCTGGTTAATTGTTTTATTAAAATTAAATTAAATATTGAAATTATTTAAAAAAAAAATATTTCCGGATACCGTTGAAAAATAACCGCGGTTATCGGATACCGTTAAGGTCACAAATATCCGCGGATACCGGTTACGGATATATCCGGTTCAGAAACCCTAATAATGGTCTATACATATGAATCGGGATTTTTCTCGTACGAGTAAAATTGATTCAACGATTTCACTTAAATTACATAGTAAAATTTAAACTAGTCACTTCAAAAATAGTAAGTAAACAATTCCAAATATAATACCATTGACAATTTTTTTAGCAAACGCACATTTCCTAATAAAATCTGCAAAAAATGTTTAAATCGCCGCCATGTTGGAAAGTTCGCGCGAGAAAACACTTTATTGCAATTATTATTAGAAAATATGCGTTTGCCAAAAAAATTGTCTATGATATTACATTCGAAATCGTTTACTTACTATTTTTAAAGTGACTAGTAAATATTTTACCATGTAATTCAAGAGAAATCGGTGAATCATTTTTACTCGTACGAGAAAAATCGCGATTCATGTGGAAAGGCCATAAGAGTTTTACAATGAATTCGTTAAAATAATTCAGACACATAACTTAATAGAAAAAAGCTTTTTAATTTGTATATTTTTTAAGCTTTTTATGGAAAATCAAATGTCTATCAGAGGTATTGAAAAGCCAAAATTCATTGGGAATTTTAGAGACTTCCCAAAAATAAGTAAAACAAACAGCAACCGTTTTAAAAGAAAGCTCTAATGGAAATATTTCAAAAATCGTGCAAAACTTCACGGCATTTAACAAGGCCTTTTTTAATTCAATAGCTTTAATAGGCTTATTATTTTGCATGCGAAGAAAAATTTATTAATGCATATCATTGTTTTTAAGGTTAGAAATTTATATATATATATGACGCGTGTTCATTAATAATAAAATCAGAATAAATTAAATATCCAACAATATTGTCTCTTATTATAATTACATAAGCTTGGCCTCACCCGTGGTAACCTAGTTAACTTTTTGCATTCAAATAGTCGGTGATTACCTTCTTTGCAAATGGAACACTCATAATTTGCAGTTGTTAAAGTTGCATATTAATGTGTAGCTGTAGCCAAATGATTGTTCGTTATGGTTGTCCGCCTTGCACTTGCCTTCAATGCTTCTAAGGTATCAGTGCGCTTATTTATTTGCGACATCTATTCGCTGTCGAGTTTGCTTAAAGCAATGTACGTCAGCCATGGATCTATTTGTTCTGCCTGGTTTCCTAGTGCCTTCAACCCTCTTATAACCTCATGTGTCGGCAATTTTTCTCATATTAGCTGCAGTTGGTTGCATTATCACCGGTTGATCCATAAATACATAGTTTTATAAAGGAGTTCACAGTGTGATGCTTTTGATCATATCTTTCAACTAATTTCTGGAATGGTTCGTGGTAGTTGGCATTGGTAATGGGAATATACCGAACTAAATTCTTTGCCTCTCCCTTAAGTAGACCCTTCAGATACTGGAATTTCTGGGCAGCAGTAAGACCATCCTTTTAGGTATATTAATTTTTGGGAGCCTTATATCTGCGAATTGCTGTTGAGATGTGCTCAAAACTGTATACTATTTACTTGCGGCGTTTTGGATGTCAAGGTGAGCTTTAGCAATCACTAAATAATAATTCTCTTCGAATTCGGGTAAATCTGATTCTTCTATTGCGTTCAGCTGTAAAATGTTTTTATCGACTTCATTAAACATGGACATTAACTCATGCGCACGCTTTAATTTCATCTGGACCTCTTCTACGTTCGATTTATCAGTTAGGCTGTTCACGAACGTGAGCAACCGCGTCACGGAGCCTTTTACTTGACCACGTGATTGTTTCAAAGCGTCCATTTTGTTGAAAGCTTAAATTTTCAATCAGTTCTTCTTATAATTTTTCACTTAATTTCACTTGTAATTTCACACACGATTTAGTTTATACAAATTTTCAGTTCGATAGTTTTTCGCGATTTACACAAAATTACTTTTCACAAATGATTTGCAATGTTCAACGGATTTTGTATTTCATAAATAAAGCTTAATCACAAGCTTAAATTCGAATTTGAAATTTTACTTACGGTAATAAATCGATAAGAGCATGTGATGCTATTGTAGCAAAGGACCAGTTAAAATTTCAATATTCCTAAAATTTGCAATTTTCATATTTATTAATTTTCTAAATTTCCAAAATCTTAAATTGTATTTAGTATTAAATGTCTAAATCAACTAATTCCTAATACAAATTCTGTATGTGCAATATTGTTAAAATTCGCTTGGTATCAGGATTCTTAATTTGACGAATTTCTAAGTTATATTAATTTTAAAAATTTAGATTTTTAAACTCCCATTTTCCATTTTTACTTCCCAAATTCGGAATAATTTTATTAAATTCTAATTTTCCCACAATATAAAACTTCTAAATTTTCCAAAATTTCCTAATTTTTTTTCTTTCTAACTACGTAACAAAATTTGTTAATTTCTAAAAACAATTTCAAATTCTAAATAAATGATGAATTTGATTTTAGCGATTTTATAAAATTTTTAAAATCGTAAATTAATTTTCCTCTATTTTAAATTTCCAAACTACAGAATTCTTAAATTTGATAAAATTCTTATTTAAGCTTCTAAGGGTTTTCGCTTTCTAAATTCCTCACACTTAGGGTGAATTTCAGATGTGAAGTTCAGTGTTAGTTATAGCGAGGGTTTTCCAGTGAAATTTAAGGTTAATTCTAGGGTAGGTTGAATTAAATGGTATATTGTAGAGTGACTTGTAGGTTGAATTTAAGAGTGAATTTCAGAATTAATTTGTCGTCTTTTTAGGTAGAATTTTAAAGTAAATTTATAAGGAATTTGATGGAGAATTTGGATTGATTTTGGGGTGAATTTTAGGACGAAATTTAAGACTGGGTTGTACGGTGAAGTTTAAGGTGCGTTTTAAGGAGAATTTTTGGGTATACATTTTATATTAAATTTAGATCAATTTCGGATGAATCCTGCCGTAGAAATCGTATCCAGGTTTTCTAAGGTCAATTTTGTACAGGAAATCGAAATATCGTTATCTAGAGTCATTATAGAGCAAGCAACGGCCTAAATACCTTGGTTCCGGCCAAATTAGTAATAAATTTAAAATTTTCACCACAAAATATGAATATCATGAACTGAAGTCGAATTAGGAAAATATGGAAGGCCCTTATGCAAAGTTTTACATCCAATTCACCCGTTATATTTCACTTTTCTACAAGGAATTTAAAAATTATGTTGTCCCATTCAAAAATATTCTTCAAAATTCATTCAATATAGATTTATTCTTCGTTTTTATGAGTGTCAAAAGCAACAATCCAAAACTCAATCAAAAGAAATAAAATAATAACAACAAAATGGCTTGTACTACTTACTCATTGTATAAAATATACGACAAGATATGATACTTGAAGCCAACAACAACCAATCAAATAGAAAATTAGCATTTACCACTTCAAAAATTGAGAGCGAAGATGAAACAAAAGCGAAAATAACTTTACTTACGTATAAGCACATATAAATATGTACATAATACGTCACAATACATCCGTATGACATGACAATATATTGACGGATTATTTTCCACCGCTGCGTTTTTATTATTCAACATCATCATATAATAATTCAAGCAATAATCATCACCCCTTTTAATACATTTTAGGTTTGTCTCTCCCCCTCCCCCCACCCTCTTCATCTATGCTCGTATATTATCACACATTCGGGAAATTGTTATACTACAGCGAGATAATGTAATAAAAAAAAATAGACGACCAACAATAACATACACAATCATTAGGTACCATACATAATTTTATGTGCTATGCTCTGCTCAACAAATACTCGTCTTCAAACACGTTATTGTACACAAAAGAATATTTAGGGATTTTTGTCGTTTCAAAACAATCTTAATATATAAATGTAGGCAGATTTTACTGGAACGTATTTATATTTATCATATGCGGCACAATTTTTATTTTTGTTGCTAACTATTGTTGTTGCCGCGGTAAGGGGTAACGAAAAAAAAGAAAAAAATCTCGTGATCCACATATTGTCGATTACCTGGAAAACATACTACACAACATATTGTTGATGCCATATTGTATATCACTATCTCGTCCTTGTTTTTGTTATTAGAGGGTGGTGGTGGTGTGATGTTTA
Organism: Tipula helvola; assembly: GCA_963556165.1. Classification (NCBI taxonomy): domain Eukaryota; kingdom Metazoa; phylum Arthropoda; class Insecta; order Diptera; family Tipulidae; genus Tipula; species Tipula helvola. The sequence continues at coordinate 335,714,395 of OY744481.1, read as the reverse complement.
TTTATTTTTGCATATCTTTATACTATATAAACTCGTACATATACTTTAGAAAAAAAAAAAGCTTTAAAGTGGAACGTGATCTGGATTTAAAATGGAAAAATTGGAACACATCAAAAATCTGTTGCGCTTCAGTATTTTGTTTTTATACTCTGTATAAATATTTTATTTATTAATAATAACATCAGAATACAGAAATGTAATTTACATAAAAGATTATGAGAATATGGTATATAGGCACAGCATAACAGAGGATGCATGAATGATGTATAGAATACTATATAGAAGAATTTAAAGCAAATTTATGTCAACTGGTGTTTGGCATACGATGTTGCACATTTAAAAGTCTAATATGAGAAATTTTACCCAAAACAAAAAGGTGTTAATACTGTCTGGACTGAATAATATTATAACTTATTTATGGTAAATATGTTTAGCATAATCGGTTAAATTGTTCTTCACGAGGCAGGTTTGAAATTCTATAGTGACTAATCTTAAGCCGCATACATTGAGAAATAATGAATCAGGAAATAAACAAGGTATGTAATTTATTGGAATCATACTGAAAATTCGATGTTTGTATTGTATGCCCATCTGAATAGTATCACCTCTTTTTGAGGAAGGTTGAACAATATGATGAAAGAGTATGGTAGTATTTTACAGCTGATAGGAATATACATAGGGTAATCTATTAAATAACCTACAAATGAAATTTCTAGTCACGGTCGTATTATTTTATAGAGAATTTTTTAAATAAAAGTTTAATCGAAACTTTCCTAACAATTTCTTATTTTTGGCTTAAATTAAATTAAACTAAATAAATTTAAATAAAATAAAATAAAGTTAAATTAAATTAAATTAAAGAAAATTAAATTAAATGAAAGAAACTTAAATTAAATTTAATTAAATTAAATAAATTTAAAGTAAGCTAAATAAAATAAATAGAATTAAATAAAATAAAAACATAAATAAATCAAAATAAAATTAAATTAAATTAGACTAAATGAAATAAATTTAAATAAAATAAAATTAAGTTAAATTAAATTAAATTAAAGTAAATTAAATGAAATTGAATTAAACGAAATTAAATTAAACTAAATTGAATAAATTTAAATAAAATAAAATAAAATTAAATTAAATTTAATTAATGTAAATTAAATGAAATTAAATGAAATTAATTAAAATTAAATAAAACAAAATAAAATAAAATAGAATTAAATAAAATTAAATTAAACAAATTTAACTAAAATAAAATAAAGTTAAATTAAATTAAATGAAAGAAAATTAAATTAAATTAAAGAAATTTAAATTACATAAAATAAAATTAAATTAAATTAATTTAAACTAAATTAAATAAATTTAAATAAAATAAAATAAAATAAGGTTAAATTAAAAATTAAATTGAATTAAACCAATTTAAATTAAACTAAATTAAATAAATTTAAATAAAACAAAATAATGTTAAATGAAACTAAATTAAATTAAAGAAAATTAAATTAAATTAAGGAAACTTAAATTAAATTTAATTAAATTAAATAAATTTTAAGTAAACTAAATAAAATAAAATAACATTAAATTAAACTAAATTAAATAAATTTAAATAAAATAAAATAATGTTAAATTAAATTAAAATAAATTAAATTAAATTGAATTAAACTAAATTAAATTAAACTAAATTGAATTAATTTAAATAAAATAAAATAAAATTTAATATAATTTAATTAATGTAAATTAAAATAAATTAAATTAAATTGAATTAAACCAAATTAAATTAAACTAAATTAAATAAATTTAAATAAAATAAAATGAAATAAAATTAAATAAAATAAAATAAAATAAATTTAAATAAAATTAAATAAATTATAGTTAAAAAAATTAAATTAAAATTAACCAAATTGAATATGTTTAAATAAAATAAAACAAAGTTAAATTAAATTAAATAAAACAAAATAAAATAAAATTAAATTAAATTAAACTAAATAAAATAAATTTAAATAAAATAAAGTTAAATTAAAGGAAATTAAATTAAGTTAATGTTAATTAAATTAAATAAAATTAAATGAAACAAAATAAAATTAAATTAAACTAAATTAAATAAATTTAAATAAAAAAATAAAAAAGAAGTTAAATTAAATTAAATTAAAATATATTAAATTAAATTGAATTAAACCAAATTAAATTAAACTAAATTGAATAAAATTAAATTAAATTAAACTAAATAAAATAAATTTAAATAAAATAAAGTTAAATTAAAGAAAATTAAATTAAAAGAAGGAAATTTAAATTAAATTAAATAAATTTAAAGTAAACTAAATAAAATAAAATTAAATTAAATTAAAATAAATTAAATTAAATTGAATTAAACCAAATTAAATTAAACTAAATTAAATAAATTTAAATAAAACAAAATAATGTTAAATGAAACTAAATTAAATTAAAGAAAATTAAATTAAATGAAAGAAACTTAAATTAAATTTAATTAAATTAAATAAATTTTAAGTAAACTAAATAAAATAAAATAACATTAAATTAAACTAAATTAAATAAATTTAAATAAAATAAAATAATGTTAAATTAAATTAAAATAAATTAAATTAAATTGAATTAAACTAAATTAAATTAAACTAAATTGAATTAATTTAAATAAAATAAAATAAAATTTAATATAATTTAATTAATGTATATTAAATGAAATGAAATTAAATAAAATAAAATAAAATTTAACTAAATTAAATAAATTTAAATAAAATAAAATAATGTTTTTATTTTTTTTTTTATTTATTTCATATAATATACAAAAAGTTGCAACCAACTATAACATATATGTATATAATTTTATTATTACAATTTGTATCTATTTTTTTTCTATGCAAATGGAAGGAACATTTTTTACTATATTTACTATTTATTTATACATTATATACACATATACAAATTTACTCAGAGGTAAGGATATGTTGTTCAACGATCGTCTTCATAATATTAATTAATTACAGCTATTTAGTAGTTGAGTAGAGAAAATCCTTTAATTGGAGCTTAAATTTGACTATGTTATTTATTGATTTTATGTATGTTTATGTTAAATTAAATTAAATTAAAGAAAATTAAATTAAATGAAAGAAACCTAAATTAAATTTAATTAAATTAAATAAATTTAAAGTAAACTAAATAAAATAAAATAAAATTAAATTAAAAAAAATAAAAACATAAATAAATCAAAATTAAATTAAATTAAACTAAATTAAATAAATTTAAATAAAATAAAATAAAATAGTTAAATTAAATTAAATTAAATTAAACTAAATAAAATAAAATTAAATTAAATAAAATCACAAAATAAATCAAAATAAAATTAAATAAAACAAAATTAAATTAAATTAATTTAAATGAAATGAAATTAAATGAATTAAATTAATTTAAATGAAATGAAATTAATTGAAGCTTAAATTTGACTATGTTATTTATAGATGTTATGTCTGTGTTAAATTAAATTAACTTAAATTAAACTTAATAAAAAATTAAATTAAATAAAAACACAAAATAAATCAAAATAAAATTAAATAAAACAAATTAAATTAAATTAAATTAATTTAAATGAAATGAAATTAAACGAAATTAAATTAAATGAAATTAAATAAAATAAATTTAAATAAAATAAAATAAATTAAATTAAATAAATTTAAATTAAACTAAATAAAATAAAATAAAATTAAATTAAATTAAATAAAAACATAAAATAAATCAATATAAAATTAAATAAAACAAAATTAAATTAAATTAAATTAAACTAAATTAAATACATTTAACTAAAATAAAAAAAAAAATAAAATAAATAAAAACATAAAATAAATCAAAATAAAATTAAAACAAAATAAAATAAAATAAAATTAAATTAAATAAAATAAAATTAAATTAAATTAAATAAAATAAATTTAAATAAAATCAAATAAATTAAAGTTAAATAAAATTAAAATAAATTAAACTAAATTGAATATGCTTAAATAAAATAAAACAAAGTTAAATTAATGTTAATTAAATTAAATGAAATTAAATTAAATAAAATTAAAAAAAACAAAATAAAATAAAATTAAATTAAACTAAACTAAATAAAATAAATTTAAATAAAATAAAGTTAAATTAAAGAAAATTAAATTAAATGAAAAAAACTTAAATTAAATTAAATTGAATTAAATTAAATTAAATTTAAAGTAAACTAAATAAAATAAAATAAAATAAAAACAAAATAAATCAGAATAAAATAAAATTCAATTAAATTAAACTAAATTGAATTAATTTAAATAAAATAAAGTCAAATTAAATTAAATTAACCTAAATAAAATACATTTAAATAAAATAAAATAAAATAAAATTAAATTAAATTTAATTAATGTTAATTGAATTAAATGAAATGAAATTAAATAAAATTAAATTAAACTAAATTAAAATAAATTAAAATGAATTGAATTAAACCAAATTAAATTAAACTAAATTTAATAAATTTAAATAAAATAATATAAAATAAAATTAAATTTAATTAATGTAAATGAAATGAAATTAAATAAAATTAAATTAAACTAAATTGAATAAATTTAAATAAAATAAAATAATGTTAAATTAAATTAAATTAAAGATAATTAAATTAAAAGAAAGAAACTTAAATTAAATTAAATTAAATTAAATAAATTTAAAGTAAACTAAATAAAATAAAATTAAATTAAATTAAAATAAATTAAATTAAATTGAATTAAACCAAATTAAATTAAACTAAATTGAATAAATTTAAATAAAATGAAATAAAATTAAATTAAATTTAATTAATGTAAATTAAATGAAATGAAATTAAATAAAATAAAATTAAATTAAACTAAATTAAATAAATTTAAATAAAATAAAATACTGTTAAATTAAATTAAATTAAAGAAAATTAAATTAAATGAAAGAAACTTAAATTAAATTTAATTAAATTAAATAAATTTAAAGTAAACTAAATAAAATAAAATAAAATAAATTTAAATTAAATTAAATTAAATTAAACTAAATAAAATAAAATTAAATTAAATAAAAACACAAAATAAATCAAAATAAAATAAAATAAATCAAAACAAAATTAAATAAAACAAAATTAAATTAAATTAAATTAAACTAAATTAAATACATTTAACTAAAATAAAGTAAAATTAAATTAAATAAAAACATATCGGAGTACAAATTGAAAATGCGGGTTTTTTTCTATTTTTGAACGTTTATTCTGAAAAAATGGTAACAAATGAATTATTCAAAGTATTGTCCATCGCTAGCCACAACTTTTTCCCATCTTTCTGGCAATTTACGGATACCGTCGCGAAAAAATTCGGCCGGCTTGGCTGCTATCCAGTCATCGACCCATTTTTGGGCTTCTTCGTAAGAATGGAAGCGCTGGTCAGCTAGGCCATGTGTCATCGATCGGAAAAGGTGGTAATCGGAAGGAGCAATGTCTGGGCTATACGGCGGGTGGGGTAAGACTTCCCATTTCAGCGTTTGTAGGTATGTTTTGACCGGCGCTGCAACATGTGGCCGAGCGTTGTCATGTTGCAAAATTACTTTGTCGTGTCTTTGCTCGTATTGTGGCCGTTTTTCTTTGAGTGCGCGGCTCAAACGCATCAATTGAGTTCGGTATAGTGCTCCTGTGATGGTTTCGTTCGATTTCAATAGCTCATAATACACCACACCCAGCTGGTCCCACCAAATACAGAGCATGAGCTTGGCGCCGTGAATATTTGGTTTGGCCGTCGATGATGATGCATGGCCGGGGTAACCATATGATTTTTTGCGCTTCGGGTTATCGTAACGGATCCACTTTTCATCACCAGTGACAATGCGATGCAAAAAACCCTTCCGTTTTTGCCGTTCGAGCAGCAGTTCGCATGCAAAAAAACGGCGCTCGACGTCTCTCGGCTTCAGCTCATACGGCACCCAATGTCCTTGCTTTTGGATCATTCCGAGGGCTTTTATACGATGGGAAATGGCTTGTTGTGTCACTCCCAATGAATCTGCGAGCTCTTGTTGAGTTTGACACGAGTCTTCATTGAGTATTGCCTCCAATTCAGCATTCTCAAACTTTTTCACTTGGCCCGGCCGCTCTTTGTCCTCAACGTCAAAATCACCACTTCTAAACCGCACAAACCATCTCTCGCACGTTGAAACCGATGGAACATGACTCGGATAAGTCTCGGAGACCAATCGATGTGCTTCAGCAGCACTTTTCTTCAAATTAAAGAAGTAAATTAAAACTTCCCGCAAATGCTGTTTTGTTGGCACGAAACTCGACATATTGAGAGCTCAAAAAAACTATGAATTTGACACTGCGACAAATTGACACATACTGAAAATTAAAGCTATAAGACGTAGCTTTGACATGAACATAGTCACAGTACTGCCTGATGCGTATAGCGTTAGTAACGCCATCTGTTATCAATCCCGCATTTTCAATTTGTACCCCTGATAAAATAAATCAAAATAAAATTAAGTTAAATTAAATAAAATAAAATAAAGTTAATTAAATTAAAGTAAATTAAATTAAATTAATTTTAACTTTCAGGAATGCAATCGTCGCAATGAGTGGCGCGTGTTTATTATCGATGGCAGATTTCGCAATAAACCTTAAATTCTACACCTGAGACGGGTCTGAAAATTATTCAATATACCTTATTAACCCCCACAACCCAGGACTTTCAATTTCCAGAAGCCGTCTGAAACAAAAGAAATATGACCCAAGCCAGAGTGGAAATTACCCGACCTATTATTATGGGTTCAGAGATTATAGACAATAACGTCTTTTACTTATTTTAGTAAAACCAGATTGTTGTTCAAGTATTTAGTAGCACTAATATAATTTTCAACAGATTCTCCATTGATAGTTCTTGTAATTGAATTTTTAACAGCTCTTGTATACTTTCGTATTTTTCCTCCATGACAGTTTTGTGGGCTGTTAGAATGTGGGCATAGACCTTCCTATTCTGGATCAAGACTACCTTTATACTTTGTTTAGCAGAACCTATAAATAGTTTCCAATGCTCAGCTTTATAGCAATCTACCTTTAATACATCCATAAGTCCTTAATCAAAATATTTGCGAAATTCTTCATCTCGGTCTCGATATAAGGAAATTTTCGTATGTGGTTTCAAAAAAATGTCTTTCCTTCAAAAATAAGGCAAAATCTTTTGATGAACTTCGTTTGAACTGGGGCTTTTAATGTTTCTGATTCATTCTCTTCATTATCATACTTACCTTACTCTAGCATATTCTGTTCCATTCTCGTCATTACCATACTTACCTTTCTCTAAGTTTTTTTAATATTGCTGGAACGAAATAATTGATCGGGTCTTAAGTTTTTTTTTTTTCAACGATGTAGCATCAATTTGCAGGAGTTCCAAATGATGTGCGGAACCCAGTTGGTATGCAGATCCATCTCCAATCCAAAATATTCGCTATACATTCAATCATCGTCTACTTAATTCTGTACAATACCAACTTCATATTTACAACAACCATAACAAAAAACATTTCGATTTTTATCACAGTTGTGAGATTATAAGTAATCGAGTGATTCTTTTCTTGTAGTATAAGCCGTCGATCCTGAGGTTCAGAATTCTAGCATCGTGATAGGTACCTTTCTTGTATCTGCAGTAGTGTAAAGTGGGTGGTTCTGGCCCACCCCAAATGGGGTGAATTTTTATATGTAAATTACAACAATACAAACGATTACATATGTTTTTTTATATGAAGATTACAGTAGAACCACGATAATTAAATCTCTATATAAAATGTAAACGTAAGTATATAATTTTATTAAAAATCCGTTGTTCAACTGTACATTAACTGTACAATATTTTTTTAAGACATTTTGTTAGATGGCAGCACAGTCATAAACTTTAAGCTTTGAACTTTTTAATATTAATTAACTTTTCGATAGATGGTGCACATTTCTTACAGTTTTATTATCAACCACGATAACTAAAACTCTATATAAATGTATCTAAAATCAGGTATTCAACTGTAAATTATTGTTATTTTCCAACTTTATCTGTAGATGTCACTTTTAAAAGCTTATTTTATGTACATGGTTTGTAACTTGGTTCAATATACAGTTTTATTATCAAGCACGATAACTAAAACTCCATATAAAAATATTCAAAATCAGGTACTCAACTGTAAATTATTATTTTTCCAAGTTTATCTGTAGATGTCACCTTTTAAAGTTTATTTTATGTACATGGTTTGTAACTTGGTTCATCATATATTGCATAATTTAACTTTGATACAAATAGAATGGTAGTACCTACCTGCAAGTAGGTATTGCATAATTTAACTTTGATACAAATAGAATGGTAGTACCTACCTGCATTGTATACAGTTGTATCATCAACCATGACAACTAAAACTCTATAATATAAATTTATTCAAAAATCAGGTACTCAACTGTAATAAAATAAAAAATATTGATTATGATTAATTTCTGTTCATGTAAGAGAAAAATATTTGAATTGAAGTGTATTAACCTGATATATCACGTTTCATAAAAAATAAAATCATTTACATATACGTACATATAACAAAAATCATAGTGAATAAACTGCGAAGGTCATTAAAATCTAACACACTAATTATTATACATGTCTTAATATTTTGTTGGTAGTATATCATATTCATATGTTATGAAGTATAATCAGCTATATAAAAAATTAAAGTGAATAAGGTCATAAAAATTTATAAAAAATTTGAAAAGTTCTATTATTAGTCTTATTGCGTAAATATAGAAACGTTGTGATAATTATTTTGTGAATTAATAAATTTAAATAAATAAAAATAATATCAGCATTGATATAGATTTGAGAAGCTGATTTATACGTGTTGTGATAAATTAAGAAAACTTTGATCAAATACTGTTTTTATTGTGTATCAGTTTAAATACATATATTAAATTTAAATAAAAATAATTTCAGCATTAAAGAAAAAGTAAGTTTAAATATATAAAAAGTTTTTATTATATTATTACAAATAATAATTATTATTTACTATACATATTACAGATAATTAATACTAAAATGAACAACTGCGTATTATGTTTGTCCACTTTTTCATCAAAAGAACATCTAAAACGTCACCAGGAAAACCAGCATCCAGCAGAAAAGACGTTATGCGATATATGTGGATGTACATATATCAATAAACGAAAGCTGGATTATCACCAAAAGAGATGTAATCGTCTCTATATTCATAATTCGCAACAGCCAGGACCATCAAAAAGAAGTAAGATACATCAGGATGTCAGCAGCCTAGTTAGTCTGGATGATCATACTTTATGTAGTGTGTGTAAAGTAAGTGTAAATAGAAAGTATTTAAATAATCATTTAAGGTCTAATAGTCATAAGGAAAATAATTTAAAGAAATATAATGAGGACGATGAAAATATTTATATTATAACATCTGCCTTTAAATCGAGAGTAATCAGCTACAGAGTTTTAGATATACCTAACGAGCATATTAGTTGTAATGATTTTCTGATTGCAGTAAAACAGAAAATTATTACACTAATAAAGCTTCAAATAGAAGTACTTAATGCTGTTAAGGTTAATTTCGAATTGTTTGGAATATATACTAAACCAGATCTAAAAGAAGATGAAATTATCACTTCTTTAAAATCTTTTAACACTAAAAATCGGATATTAACAAAAAGTTGCGATTTGGAGGAAGTATATTCTGAAACTCTTGATGTATTGAATACTCAGTGTGAAGAGTTTCAAGAAAAAGAATCTGGATGGGCACTACAGAAGATGTTATATATTGAAATAAATTTTAATAAATATAATCCTTTGAGAGGATCATCATATATGGCTCTTCCAGCATGTATTAGAAATAAACATGCAATAATTAATGTTCAAAATTCTGATGAAGCATGCTTTGCATGGTCAATCATGGCTTCTAAATACCCCTTTGTAAATAAATCATATAGATGTAATTCATATCCTCATTATAGTTCAGAACTAGTTTTAAATAATATTAATTTCCCAATGCCGTTAAAAGATATCCAACGATTTGAAGAGTTAAATAATATTAGTATAAATGTATATGGATTAGAAAGTAATCAAATTGTAGGTCCATTACATTATACAAGATGTAAAAAAGAACACCATGTTAATTTATTATTTTTAGAAGATGGTGTTAAAACACATTACTGTTGGATTAAAAATTTTAGTAAGTTAATTGGAAGTCAAAGGTCAAAAAAAATATGTAAAAAATGGGTTTGTGATGGCTGCTTAACATTTTATTCTAGTGAAACAAATTTAAATCATCATTTACAGTATGGGTGCAATAAAATCAAATGTATTCTCCCTACTAAAGAAAATGATATTTTAGAATTTAGAAACTATAAACATAAATTACAAGTCCCATATGTGATATATTGCGACTTCGAAGCAATATTAAAACCAATTGATTCGTGTACTCTAAATCCTATAACATCATTTACTGAAAATATTTTAAAACATGAACCCAGTAGTTTTGGATATTACATTAAATGTTCATATAATGATAGTAAATCTAAATTTGTTACATACAGAGGTAGTGATTGTGGAAAAATTTTCATTGATAAAATAAAAGAGGATTTAGAAATTATATACAATGACCTACACATAAATCGAAAAATGAAAAAACTTTCCTGCACGGAGCAATTAAATTACAATTTATCAAATCAATGTCATATTTGTAACGGTGATTTTAATGATGATGAAAACTATAAAGTTATGGACCATTGCCATTTAACAGGAAAATTTAGAGGTGCTGCGCATACTAAATGCAATTTAAATTATAAGATAGCAGATTTCATACCAATATTTTTTCACAATTTAAGTGGCTATGATTCGCACTTTATCATAAAAGAATTAGGTTTTGATACAGAACAAATAGATTTAATTGCTCAGAATAAGGAGCGATATATTTCATTTACAAAAATGTTCAAAATTAATGAGATTAAAAAAATTAAATTGAGGTTTGTAGATTCATTTAAATTTATGGCAGCTAGTCTTGATAAACTAGCTAACAATCTTAATGACTCTCAATTCGATGAAGTTAGAAAGAGTTTTTCTAATCAAAATGAATTTAATCTTATAAAGAAAAAAGGTGTTTTCCCATACGATTATGTAGATAGTTTTAAAAAATATGATGAAACTGAATTACCATCCAGAAATCATTTTTTTAACAAATTACAAAATACTGATATATCTGATGAGCAATATAATCATGCTCTAAATGTATGGAAAACATTTAAATGTAAAAATTTAGGTGATTATTCCGACTTATATTTAAAATCAGATGTACTTATTTTAGCCGACATATTTGAAAATTTCCGGAAAGTTTGTATGCAAACATACGATCTAGACCCGGCCCATTATTTCACAGCCCCAGGTTTAAGTTGGGATGCCATGCTTAAATTCACCAAAATCAAATTAGAATTATTAAAAGACATTGATATGATAAATTTTATTAAAAAAGGTATTCGTGGCGGATTAACACAGTGCTCCAAACGATATGCTAAAGCAAATAACAAATACATGAAAAATTATAATAATGATATAGATTCTAATTTTCTTGTTTATTTAGATGCTAATAATCTATATGGCTGGGCTATGAGCCAATCACTCCCGTATGCTGATTTCAGATTTCTTGATTCAGCAGAACTTGATAAATTTAATTTCGATCAGTTAACAGATAATGAATCAGAATCAGGTTATATTCTAGAAGTTGATTTAGAATATCCTGATCAATTACACCAAAAGCATAATGATTTACCATTTTGTATGGAAAATATACAGCCACCATACGAAAGTTCAAAACAAAATAAATTAATTGCTAACCTAGAACCTAAAAAAGCATACGTCATTCATCAAACAAATTTAAAGAAATGTATTAAAAATGGACTAATATTATCTAAAATACATAGAGTTTTAAAGTTTAGTCAAAAACCATGGCTCAAATCATATATAGATTTGAATACCGATCTTAGGACTAAAGCTCTAAATGCGTTTGATAAAGATTTGTATAAATTAAAAAATAATAGTGTTTTTGGTAAAACAATTGAAAATGTTGACAAGAGAACAGATGTAAGATTAGTATCACATTGGGAAAATATTGGAAACAGATTTGGAGCAAATACTTTGATCAGCAAACCTAATTTTCATTCTTCAGCAATATTTGATGAAAATTTGGTAGCTATTCAAATGAATAGATTATCGGTTACGTATAATAAACCCATTTATGTGGGTTTCTGTGTTTTAGAATTATCGAAAACTCTAATGTATGATTTTCATTATGATTATATTAAGACGAAGTATGATGATAATGCCACACTTTTATATACAGACACAGATTCATTAATATATGATATTAAAACTATAGATTTTTATGAAGATATAAAACCAGATTTAAATGAGAAATTTGATACTTCAGATTATTCACATAACAACTTATATAATTTTCCATTAGTTAACAAAAAGGTTTTAGGAATGTTTAAAGATGAATGTTGTGGAAGAATCTTAACAGAATTTATTGGGATTAGAGCGAAATCATATTGTATAAGCTTAGGAGATGATAATGAAATTATTAAGAAAATAAAAGGTGTAAAAAAAAATGTAGTTTCTGATTCGATATCATTAGATGATTTTAAAAATTGTTTAAATAAAAATGATAATATAATTAGATCACAATTAAATTTTAGAAGTATTAGACACAACCTATATACTCAATTGTTAAACAAAGTAGCGTTATCAAATTTTGATGATAAAAGATTTGTAATTCCAAATTCATACAAAACTTTGGCATGGGGTAATAAAGAAATTGATAATTTTTATTTTAATTAGTTTAATAATACATTTTATATTTCTTAATAAATATAATATATATATAATACATTTAATGTCTTTTAGTTTTAAATTAAAATATTAAACCAAAATTATATATTAAGTAGTTTTAATAATTAAGAAAATTTTAATCGGTAATAAAAAAATAAAAAAATAAAAAAAAAAAAAAAAAAAAAAATATAAAGTTTAAATTAAATCTGTTTTATTTATCCACGAGTTATGTGATGATTCAAAACCTAGCCACTTAACATAAACTTGATTACCTTTCTTTTTCAAAACTTTCTCTACGAGGTAAGTGTCAGGATGATGTGTCTTTTGCAGCTCTTTTTCATAAAACCGGCCTGATATTAGCTGTCCCTTATAATCCTCAAGTAAATACGTTACAGGAAATTTGTTGTTAATACTAACAACTTTAAATATTTCAGTAGTCCAATTTGGAGTATAACCTTTTTCGAAAACGGTTTTAAATTTGCTAACTCGAACGAAATCCCCAACTTTAAATTTATTTTTTTGCATTATCTTAGGATATGTATACACTTGTTTTAAAATTTGTTTTTCATTTGCCATAGTAACTTCTACAGGTGCTAATTTAATTGTCCTATGTTTTTTATTGTTGTAATCTTTCACTAATTTTTTTAAAATATTCAGCCACTTGTAAGATCCTTGAAGACTAAATTTCCTCCACATATTTTCCTTAAGAGTTCGATTAAATCTTTCTACTATACATGCTTTTATTGGACTAAATGTTGAATAGTGGTTAATATTTTTCTGTTTCACAAGCTGTTTGAAATCTTTATTATAGAATTCAGTTCCCATATCCGTTTGTAGATTCTTTGGTACTCTTTTACTCTCATTGAAAATTTTTGTTAAAGCACCAACAATCATCTGTGATGTTTTTTTCTTTATAGGTTCAACCCAAGCAAATTTAGAAAAAGCATCGATTACAGTTAGAAGATATTTAAAACCAGCATTTTCTCTTGAATATGGAATCATTTCCACGAGATCTGCTTGCCATAAGTCATCAATACCCTTAATTTTAACATGTCTGCGTATAAAATTTTTACGTGCTGGCTTATGCAATTCATTCACTATTTGAATCCGACTCATTTTATGTAAGTGGGTGAATTAATAATGAAAGCATATGAATTTTGGATTGGTATATATAAAATATTGTTTCCTCATAATGTTTAGGATTTATTTAAAACGAGAGATATCTTGGATTATGATCACTATAACATTCATCAAAATGAATGATCTTTAACATAATAAATGTTAGCTAATTTGCCCATAGTGTTGAAAACAGAGAAGTAGCGGAGTCGAAAACCATAATAAGATTGTTTTGAAATTAAATACTTTTTCTAAATAATTTTATATATAATATTGTTTTATTTATTTATTTATTTATTTATATAAAATGAACATTATATCTATCAGTTTTTACCATAGTTAAGTGTTCTTTACACAAATGGTTTAAATTTTGTATTTCTCGATCATTAAAAACGTTGAATCGCTCCGGCATAAATATGATGGCCTCATCAGTCTCTATTAGGATTTTCACGCCATATCTCGTGTTGACTGATTTGACTTCTTGTACCACGTAGTTTCTACCCACATCCAGATCTTCAAATTTGGTTATTTTTTTCTCAGCAAACCTTGGCACATTGTTGAGTTTTTCTAAAAGTTGTTGACGAATATCCATGGTTGGTTGGTTGGTTGTTAACAATCTTATGCTTACTATCAAACTGATAATTTTCAAAGAAGCTCACTATAATTTATACTTATTATGGTTTAGGTTGACTTTTAAACACGCGCAGTTTTTTCCAATCTTACCACATCAGCATAAATATTACGAAGTATCGATTAAATACAAACCTTTGTCATCATATCAAGTTACGTTCAATGATTTCAACATCCATATTCGTAAAATAAGGTCAATAAACATGTTTAATCATGGTTAATCAAACAAAAAAAGTCAACATGTATATGTACATCACGTGGCCCCTCTGAAAACATCATTTTCAAATATACGAGAGTTTATCTAGATCTAGTATAGATTTGTACATTGTTCGAGTCACACGAGAAAAGTAAAAAACCTCATTTAAATGGATTCACCAGTACATCGAGAGGAACAAGGAGATACATGCGGTTTATACGGGTTAGAAGGTGGAATGAATAAGGTGCAGAGTCGGTTAAAATCATTCGAGAAGTTATGGAACAAATGGTTCATCGATCCATTAGAACTATCTCGAGCTGGATTTTACTACACAGGCGTGGACGACTGCATCAAGTGTTTCAGCTGCAAAGGAGTTCTCGAGGATTGGAATATCACCAATGAAATATGGACGGAACATGCATTTTGGTTTCCCGCATGCCGACACGTTAAAAACATTAGAGGTGAAGAGTTTATCGATAATATTCAAACCAAATGGATTCAAGACGGTGTAATTCATTGTAAAAATAATATTTAAGAAATAAAAAATTGATTTGAAAAAAGTATAAATTGTTTTTATTCATTAATTTCTTAGTGTACGAGTACAAAGTTCATTCATTAATTTTTCCTTACATAAAACTGGTATTTCATTAAACAATCTTGAATAATTAAAATAGTTGTATCCTGTTACTGGCGGTATAAAAAAATCCTGTATTTGTAGAGAATATGTTAGCTGATCGAAACATTTTTCTTTGTATAAATAGAAATAATTAGCAACATCAGCCCATACTGTTTCGCTCCAGATAATGATTGATTGCAAAAATGATGATAAAGATGAGCAGCGTTCCCATTCTTTGGAATTTAAAACGATTTTCTTCCCTCCACTCGTAAATATAATACGTCTCTCATTATTTCTGCTGGTTAGCTTTACATCACAATTTCCATTCGTTTTTGGTAATTCAGCAAAGGAAATGCTACCATTGAAGTGGTTGTTTATTGTTGGTAAATTATTGAAAATTGTAGTCGTCCACATTTCAGCACTTAGTGTATGAAATATTGTATTTTTGAACAAGATTATAGTAGTTTCAAAAGTGTTAATATCATAACCAACATTTAGATAACTTGTATGTTGATCATTTAAAAAATATGTATGAGACAACAATAAATTAGGTATGGTTGCCATCTTTTTTTTAATTAAATTATTAACGCTTTTTACTTTAAGCATATTGTTTGTGTTTCAAGGTAAATGTAAACTAGTTTTTCATAAAAATAACTTCCGTATTTATACTCTTCAAGAGTGGTACTATCTCTTTCATACATGTTAATAAAATCATATTTTATTCTTCTTATCGATGAACTTAAATAACCTTTCTACAAAATTCCTAAAACGTGATGAATCATGTTTGTTTTTGTTCTTGTAGTTAAAACCTTAGGAAATTCTTTTTTAAAAAGTTTCTTTATTTTTACATCATTTTCAATATGGTTTTTAACATTAAATAATTTTATAAATTTTTTCATTGAGTTACGTTTACATCTATTTAACAAATATACACAACAATATTGGCCACAAACTCCGGTGAATAAACTTTGTAATTGTTTATTATTGTATGTAATGCATTTACTGTTATATTTTAGAAATCTATTAATCTCAGGATATTTCGTTGGTGATCTTCCGTAAGAATCAAAAAATTCTCCACATCCATTTGATGGAAAATAAACAGCTAACCAATGTTGCCCTGGTTGATTTGATTTGTCCGTATTAATAACATATAAAGCAGGTTTTGATTTAACCCTCTTTGGGATTGTGTTTATTGCAAAAACACCTTGAAAATACTTCTTAGTAAATTTATGTGTTTTCAATGCTTGTTGAATATCTAAAGTAGTTGTTGTATTGGCAATCATCATGTGTATTAGTATAAACTAACTTTTTATTTAGGATATAAGAGGTATTTATATTATTAATAATTCGTTACAATATTACGATTTTTATCTATTTCTAGAGTTGTATCATATTCCAAGTACACTAAACATGTTTTAGTTGTCTTAAGAGCTTCCCCAAATCGTGCCTCGAGTCTTAAACTTCCTTGATTCATTAGAGAGTTGCATGATAAAGTACTTGACATGTCCGAAGTTAGATCAAAAGCTAACAGGAAATAGCCATTCTTGAACATTTCTTTGGTAATCAAATTTCCTTGAGGTGTGTGTAAAATTCCACTCGATGTAAATATTGTTGAATACGCTCTAGCGTAACTGGACCCATCTGCAAAATTCATTTCAATCGGTGCACTAGGAACTTGAACCCCATTTATATAAATTGCGAACGATGTTATTTTATTATTTTTAAAATTATATGGATTCTTAGATCTTTTCCCAGAATATGCATCATTATCTACCATTGTAAATATTAGATTTGTTGGGAGCTGTCCTAGAACAATATTATCTAGTGAAATTGAGTTTCCTCCGGCTGGAATTGTAAATGATTTAATTTCGTTACGCTTATAGTGATATTTTGCTGTTGTATTTTCAAGCATTTTATGGTGTGCAATTAAAATATTTGGATTTACATGAGCATGTCTCAAGTAAAGTGTAGCTTCTGTAATTTTGACAATCGAAGTATCTGTATCAGCACCGAGTAAATAAAATTCCGGTTTATTCAATGTTAACGAAATTCGTAAATCTACATTGTTTAATAATAGCAAAGGTTGATTGAGCATGTCAGCATGCAATTTTCCATATACTTCTACAATTCCACTGTTTTTAGTTAATGCTGTTCTTAATTTTAATCCATCGTTTTCAGCAAGATTATCAAGATTTTTTGTCTCTAAACTCCATCCTGATAATTGCAAATGTGTTTTGTATGCATCATCACCATAATTTAATAGTTGTTCTAAATATGCTCGATAACTGTAATTCCCATCTGTTGAATTTATATTCTTTCCGTTTAAAGAAATATTGACTTGATGAAACAGGGAATGCAGCATATTGTTAACTAAACTAGGCTGATCTTTGTCGGCCTCTACATATAATTTGCCATCATTTTTAGTTACTTGAAATTTCAGACATAAATTTATTGATGATAAATCTAAATATGAATCACCATGACTGTAACAAGCAAATTCAATAACCGACTGATTTTCTAAACTGGTTATAGGTTTGTATGCTACTTCTTCATTTTTTAAAATACTTGTTTGAATTGAAGGTGGTTGAAATAAATCTAGCTCCGATTTCATACATTCTGTAAACGCCATTATGTAAAAATATCAATAATCCGTTTCTTGTTTGTTTTATTTTTTAATATATTTTTTCTCTTTTTCACGCTGTCACGAACAACTCTCAACTGTTTACAACGGCTTTTCAAGCAGCCTTTTATTGATTTTTTAGCTCCTGTACCAGACATTTGTTTAATTTTGTCTGCTGCTTTATCTCGTAATTTATCAACCACTTGTATTGATCTATCACGAAGTATTTCATTAATCGGCTTTTGTGTCTGAAGAATGTCTGAACCAACTTGAAGTGCTTCACTTGTTAAGCCATGAAGGGCTGATGTTAATATTGGTTTTAAGTAACGGAATATTCCACCGAAAAATCCTCCTAATCCTCTTCCCTTTTGATATACTCTTTGAGATCGTAATAGTGGACCAAAATCTTCATTGTTATAGCCACCACCGCCGGATTGATTAGCGTAGTACTTTGCGTAATAGTTATCCATTTGTAATTAATGAAATCCGTAAGATACCTCTTTATATACCTTTGCGAAAGTGAAGTACTAGGTAGGTCATAAAAAGTCCATCTTTAAAATTAATTTGTTCACCAGTTTCATCAGTTATTAAAATACTGATCTCTGATATATTATACTTTTCAATGGGGCAATATTGAACATTATCTATTTGATATGATCGAGATATGCCTCTATCAACGTCTGTTCCTAGGGGATGCATATACAAGCATGATACAGATGCATCCCCAATAGTTCTCGGTTTGATTATATTACAATAAAAACACATGTAAAATGGAAATGGATTGATCTTAGTCTTCACATCAATATAATTATCTTTAATATTTTTTATTTTAGCTTCATTCTCTTTGGTTGCTTTGAAATTTTTAATTTCCATTTGTAAAGATTCTATAAACTCTGGCCATCTCGTTATTTTAATCTGAGAAAATATTACATCAAAAAATTCCTCAAGTGTGTACTCTTGATGACATTTTATTAAAGGGTTAACACCTTTCAACGCTGGTAGCTGAATATATGGTTCTTCTTTGTTATAATTGATTCTAACTAATTCAGTTGATGAGTTATACCGATCAAAGAAATTAGCTTCTTCGATTGGTTGATAAAATTTAGGGGTAGTTGCATATAAAAATATTATTAATTCAACGTTTAAAGGAAGTATGTATTTTGATGGCGTTTTAATTGTAATTTTTGTTTGTTCACTTATGGAAGTATGAGCAACGTTAGTTAGACCAACATACCATTTCTCATTAGGATCCAAATTTATAGTGTTAGGAAGTTTAACCGTGAACCTCGATAATGAATTGTTTGGGTAATATTTTAAAGAACTGTTACTTAAAAGAGTTACGTGTGTGAAATTATCCATCACTGTTCTCATTAATAACTAATAAATTAATAAATAAAAACACCGATTTTATCCTTTATATAACTTTTTATTTTTATAATTTTTATTTCATTCTTGTCCAAGGATGTTTTCGTAAGCGTTCTTGTTCACTACGTTTTATTGTTTGAACTGTTAACGTACGTTCACTTTTCCTCTTAGGTGGGTCCTGAGATGATTGCATTGATCCTGGTTTTGGAGGCTGAAGATCTTTGCGGTTTTTAAAAATATATTTTTTTGTTGGAACAGAGATTGTTGCACCGTCTTTCATTTCAAATGTTCTGTACATGTTAGAGTCTGAAGAAGCTCTTTCCCGCAAAATTTCTTTTGGATCAATATACTCCTCAGAAACAATCCTATCATCATCATCACCATCATCATCATCATCATCAACATCAAATACACCGTCATTATTTTCAAATATTTCTTCTGTGTCTAATTGTGTAAAATCTGGTTTAGTTTTTTCATCAACATTTGTGTACACCTCTTCAACTTTAGGTATATCAGTTTGTGTACCAATATCAAAGCCTTCTGATGATGAATCTGTATTTGCTTCTTGGTCTGTATAAAAAATTCTTTTAGTTTGAACTCCCACTCCTTGAACATGACGTATTGCTGGTTGATGCCAATTAAATTTATTCTTATAAGCATTTTTTCTTTTCATTGATGAATATGTTAATAAGTTCTGCCTATATAGATGCCACTTATTCAAATCAGTTAGTTTGTTGTTATGTAGAATTGATTTCATATTTTTATCTAATTCCGATAGTTTACTATCATCAATTAAATATTTTTTAATTTTTTCGAAAATTTCTGGTTGTATAACAATCATCCGTTGTAAATTACTCATGATGACTGATTAATTATTTGGCCTATCAATCCTGATAAAATAGTACCGATTAAAACGGGTAAGAATCCACCTTTTTGTACAAGAATTTTACGCTTTGAAGAGAGACCCAGTTTTGGACAAGCCAAGCTGCGAAGTTCTCTTTTATACTTTTTTAATTTTGTTTTACACTGTTTAGAAATTCTATTGTTTCCATTTAATGTGTTCAGTGATATTTCACATAAAGTTTTTATAACTTCCGGGGGACAGACCTTAAGTAGCGCTTTTCTCGTTTGTGGGTTACACTTTTTTAGCACATGTAGAATATGTTTGTTTGCCTTCAATCGTTTCATTTTTTATACACACGTTTTTATTTTCAAATAAAATAGTTGGACAATAACATGTAAAATAATCTTTTTTTAAGATATCTGTACGGAAACGAAATAAATCATTGGCTGACTGTGTTAAATCAAATAGTAAATAACCGTGAGCTCTCGAAGTAGCCTCGTTATATACCCTCATAAGTTCTGCTGTGTTTTCAGGGTATATTTGTCTTGCTAGAGAACAAATCTGAGATCTATCTCTGGGATTTTTAAAAACTACCAGATATTTACAATTTAAAGAAATATCTCGACAATATTTTGCTTGGTGAAACACATTCTGAGTTACTAAAATAACTGACAAATTATTATGATGTGAACCTTTGGTAAAAAGTTCGCAAATATTTTTATTATAAGCTTCTGTCATTAGATCATCTAATATTATGATACTTCCATCTTCACAATTTTCAAAAGTGTCTGGGATATTTTTTATAATTTCTATCTGATTTGTTTCATAGATATCTTGTGGTATCGCTTTTGAGTTTCCATTACACCATACAATTTTATTTACTTTTCTACCATCATTCAAATGTTTTAATAAATTTATAACGAAAGTAGTTTTTCCACACCCTGATGGTCCGGCAACCATCATTGTAAACGGTCTAACAATATACATTATTCTAATGTAATATACAATAAATGCGTACCCTTTTATAACTTCTTAATAGAAAATAATTTTATTTTCGTCAAATGTAGTTTAAAAAGATGATATACAGATAAAGCTGGTAAAATAAAAAAATTATGATCAAGATTCCAATGCCAAGGTTAAATTATAAAATATTAATACACATAACGTACTATCCAATTTCAATTATACAATTTTGTTTCTTATCTTCTTTTCTTACTTTATGCTGATTACATTTTACAGTTTTTATTTATTGTACGTTGAACTAGTTTTTTCAATGCCAAGGTTAAATTATAAAATATTATTATAACTTTATAGCATCCGATTTCAATTTAAAAATAAATAGTATTCGTCTAAGTTACAAACCATGTTTACATAAACTTTGAAATGTGACATCTATAGGTAAAGTTTTAAAAAGTAACAATATACAGTTGAATACCTGATTTTGGATAAATTCATATAGAGTTTTAGTTATCGTGGTTGATAATAAAACTGTAAGAAATGTGCACCATCTATCGAAAAGTTAATTAATATTAAAAAGTTCAAAGCTTAAAGTAAAATAAATAGTATTCGTCTAAGTTACAAACCATGTTTACATAATATACATAAACTTTGAAATGTGACATCTATAGGTAAAGTTTTAAAAAGTAACAATATACAGTTGAATACCTGATTTTGGATAAATTCATATAGAGTTTTAGTTATCGTGGTTGATAATAAAACTGTAAGAAATGTGCACCATCTATCGAAAAGTTAATTAATATTAAAAAGTTCAAAGCTTAAAGTTTATGACTGTGCTGCCATCTAACAAAATGTCTTAAAAAAATATTGTACAGTTAATGTACAGTTGAACAACGGATTTTTAATAAAATTATATACTTACGTTTACATTTTATATAGAGATTTAATTATCGTGGTTCTACTGTAATCTTCATATAAAAAAACATATGTAATCGTTTGTATTGTTGTAATTTACATATAAAAATTCACCCCATTTGGGGTGGGCCAGAACCACCCACTTTACACTACTATCTGCCATGACGGTATGAAGCCATAATCAAGGGAATTTGCTGAATGAGGGAGTTTCTTCGTTGCCACTGTCAACGTGTGAAGGTACCCTGAATGCAAACACAAGCAAGGGTTTCCACCGATGAAACCTCATTATGTAATAAAGAAGCTATGGGCTTGTCTTTAGAAGTTCTGGGTTCCGAAGGGGGGGGGGCGGGTGTGGTTCAGAGATCCGTGAATGGGAGTTAGTTGTACCATAAAGAAACCTCAAGCTTATTTAAGGTTAAGGTGTTTTCGGGTGTGGAGGTTAAAGATCCATGATTGGGAGCTCGTTATATTATAAACTGACCATGCCTTGTCTGCGGTTTAGAAGTCCTGAGTTGCAGGGGTTTGATGTACACACCATAATCTAGCTTTAGGCCTATCTGAAACTTGAAAGTTCTCAGTTGTATGTAGGAATTTAAGACCTATGGTGAAGAGCATGTTGTATAATGAACAAGTCTTAAACATATCTCAGGTGTAGAAGTTCACACTTACAGAGAACGTTGTGAAGTACATAGCATTAACAGAAAAGTGCTTGAAAATATATTTGATTTAAGTTGTACAAAACCACTAATTTAAGGTAGTTTGTCGAAAAATGTTTACCGACCAGAATCGATATGGTAAAGCACTAATAAATTAACCCGAATCTCAGAGATGTTCTGTATTGTGACTTCAAAGGATTTACATAGAAGATAAATGAGACTTTCTTAATATGTTTGGTATATTTAAAGCAAGAGGGTTGAGTTTCATAGGAAACGATGGATGTTAGTGCTGCTACACTAAGCCAATGAATATTAATATCAGAGATGTTCTATGTTGTGGCTATGTAGGATAAATAGAAGGTAAACTGGGCTTTCTTAATATGTACACGTAAAGAGAAATAATAGAGTTTAACAGCCACAAAATTTGTAACCTTTAGATTTTTGAAGATTTATTCGTTTTGGGATCCTCGGAGTCCGAAAAATTTAATTTTGAAATGGCGTCTACATCCCACATGGATTAACTAAGCGAATTGAAGCTTTATAAATAAATAAAGCTTTTTTTATAAATTCGGAGATCCGAGAGAATTTGAGTAAATATCGGTCATCCGGAAGTGGTAGCTTCCGTGGACCAAAAAATTTATTTTGAAAGTATCTCAATAAATGTAGGATATGTTAGGTTGGAATAGCTGCTTAGACACGCTTACTTAGACTAACTTACCTAATTATTTATGCCTCTTTCATGCTAATGTCGGACATGAGCTTAGCCAGATGCCGGACATCTCCCGCAGGGAAATTAATGTTTTGGTGCGCCCCAAGTATAGTTGTGGCCAAACTTGCCTTGCTACACTACAGGTGAGGCTGCTATTCCAACATTCCTCTGCTCGGACTGGCGCCTGCTTTCTAAGGATCAGTTTAATCGTTGTGATAGGCCTCCGCAGGCTTGCTCTTGTTGGAGGGTCCTACAGTGAGTAGCGAGCCCATCTGCCCTGCAGTTTCTTGACGTCCGAGTAACCAGAAACCCAGTTTAACTTAATGTTGAAAAGCCCAGCAATCTATTTTTCTTTTTTATATTTGCCGATATTTCTTTGCCAAAAATGTCGACAGGAATAAGGTGAAATATAACCTAAGAGGAATGTGTAGGTTTTAACGAACTGCTTACAAGCATACAGGCTGTTCTTTGCACCTTCTGTATCTTATTCGTGTATTTTACTTTGTCCATAACCATCTCCCCTGATCAGACTGGCCAGCTCGGGTGAGAACGTGGTTTAATGGAAGAACCTTGTACTAACAAGAGTATACGAACCAACGAGTACAATATTATATCCTCTAGTAAATCTGGGAATAACAGATATTATATTCTTGGGAAAAATAACTTAAATAATTTCTTAATTTCTCAATATGTACAGCAATGATGAAAATACTGCGGTCGGCCTGGAGGCTGACCGAAGACCGAATCGCTCCAATAATGCTTCGATTTACTCTCTCCGATGCAGCGTTGAAAAGCTGGAGGTTTTAATATATGATTCTCCGGTTTTTTCAACTTACAGGTATTTGAGGACAAATTCTCTAACATCGGCAGCCATAGTCGACCAATAAAACTGGCTCTGTAATCGTTCCAAAGTCCTTTGAACCCCCATAATACGTGCGGATGAAGGAGCGCTATGGGCTTGTCTAATTATATCTGACTGTAATTCCTCTGGAACTAGCAATTTCCATTCAGATATATCATACCCATATTTAGAACCATACGCAAGTTGGATTAAATTGTACCATCCCTAACACAATAATTACTGCCACTTTGGGAACCAAGACTCTCAATATTTCTAATTTTATCTCGAAACGTAGCTGATGAAAATGCTCGGAGTTCAGATTGATATACAACGGTGCTAAGTGATCATCAGCTTAGTTTTAATCAGTCTAACATACAAAAGGTGTTAAGCGCTTCAAAGAAAGCTATTGACCATGAATCCGCCACGGTATTTTCTGAACAATTTTTTTCAATTACGAAATTATGTAGTTGGAGTTTTAAACTCCACCTCGCTAATCTTCCCGAGAGGTCTTTCTGAGACATTAACCAACGCAATACAGCATGATCTGTATATATCATAAATTACCTTAGGAGACCAAACAAGATTTTGACCCTTTTTGAGAAGGTCAATCGGCGTATTGGTTTAACCGTCCTTGGTGTCGGGTAATCCACAATACCTTGAATTTCTCTGGATTAACCTTCAAGCAACCATCCCTCCAACATACCCCAAGTATACGATTTCCTTAATTAGAAATTTACATTTGAGGATGTTAACGGTCAGCCCTCCTTTTTCCAAGAGATTAGCTACTAAATCCAAGACTTTAAAATGCTCCTCCTAAGTTGCGGATCATCTAAATACGTAAACGCAGACTCGTAAACTCCGGTTGGGATCTCCTTGTCTCTAAGGCGACGCTTGGTTTGCGTAGCGTTACACAGACCGAATGGCAAGACCTTGAACTGGAACAAGGGTTGGCCCAGGCACTGTGAAAGCAGTTTTGTCTCGGGAGCTCGAGTCGAGGAATATTTGCCAAAAGGCATCTTTGGACAAGAGGTAATGGGTAAGCATCTTTGACCGGAACCTTGTTCAGTTCACGGGCATCCAGACACAACCCCACTTTACCAATTGCCTTATGCACAAGGGTGACTGGAGATGACCATGCACTCTGACTTACTTCGATGACCTTAAGAGAAAGCATTTGTGCATAAGTTTCTGTTTAGCCGGTGATATTACGTAAACGCTGTATAATGGGTTGAACTTCTTCCTCAATTTTAATGGTATGGGATACAAATGTAGTTTTACCAAGCCCGATTTATAAATTGTTCAAGTTTACGACTTTGCTCCTGGGTAAAACGGTGATATTTAGCCTAATCAATGGCAGGAGTTAAGTTATTTACTGTCGATACCGTGGGTGAAATTTGGAAACGGTTCCAGAAATCTATACCAAGGTATAGAGGTTATTTTAGTTCTGGCCCGATGTGTAAAGGAAGTTTATGGATCTGATTATTGAATGTGTCTTTTTTTTTTGTCGCCGCCGGCAGTATTTATTTGGGAATATGAATCGTGAAAATGGGCAGAAGAATTTTAAAGGTATTTTCAGAGCCTGCACCTAAAATACTGACGGTTACTTCACAGTCCAGCAATCACTTATAAAGAATCCCGTTAATTAATAATGGAAGCTGAAATAGCAAGTCCTCGTTGTCGTTTAATATCCCAGTAACTCTTAGAACGTTCCCTTTGAGATTTATTATGAACTCATGCTTTATAGATTTTGGTAATGAAAGTTTAAGCAGGGCAGAATCAGGTAATTTAGAAATGTTAGGTGGTTGATATGATAATGCCTTATTTAGACAATTTGGACACGGTGAAAGTCTATATGTGTTTGGTTTGGGTTGAGTTATAAGAATCTATACATATGTGGATGGGGTGACTGTATTTGTACGGGATTGTCTACATTCTGGCTGGGGTTCATTTGATGAGGTGCAGTGATTCCAGACCTCCACTGGCCCCTCGGCAAGTTTCCCATACAACGCGGGCGTTGAGTACTAGTTGTATTGCGATATCAACAACGATAATAAAATAAACCTTACCGATTTAAATTGCCGACCGGACAATTGGTTTGATCGGGTAGACTTAGAATTAACAACGTTAGGAAATTTCATCACTGCTACAGTAGGGCCGCTGACTGGAATCTCTGTTTGACAGACATCATTATGTTGGTGGCAGCTGTCTAATTCATTTAAGGCCGGTCTATAAAATGTAGTATAACGAGTTTTGGCTTTGAGACGAAATCAGGTATTTTCACAAGCTGTGCAGCTTTTAATTAAGTCATTTACTTTTGTGAAATAGCGATCTGTCAGATGATACTGAAGCTGGAGGTTCATATTACGCATTAAAACTTCAATTAGCTGTTTCTTTGGATGCAGTGTATGGCATTGTAAAGTTAACCTCGAAGCATGTTGATATAATTTGACGAAGCTTACCTTCGGTTGTTGTCGTCGAGATTCAATTTGTTGTCGAATTTCGAAAATCTGTTCAACGATATTCAAGTTTTTCAAGAAATATGGTTCGCAACTGATTCCAATTAAGATTTGGATAACTACGACGGTAATTGCAATACCGAAGAATTGCCGTCCCCTTCAAA
Organism: Tipula helvola; assembly: GCA_963556165.1. Classification (NCBI taxonomy): domain Eukaryota; kingdom Metazoa; phylum Arthropoda; class Insecta; order Diptera; family Tipulidae; genus Tipula; species Tipula helvola. Next base: position 335,687,429 of record OY744481.1, on the reverse strand, counting down.
ACAAAATTGTTTTCGCTTAACAAAAATTGTTGTGGATATTCATTGTATTAGCGAGTATCTCAACCTGGAGATAATGAACAAATTAGCGGGCAATCCACTAGGTGAACCATCGAATGCATTTGCCCCTAATAATGCTCAGTTATCCGTTTTTAACAAACATATGTAATGCGAAAAAACCAAATTTTCCACTAAACAGAAAAATTAAATTTAAAACAACCGAATACTTTTAGTATTTCAAACAAACTCTTGAGATGCGGGCTTTTTTTATTATTAAATATGAATTTTTATTTTCGGCTTGGAAAATTCAATTCTTTTGTTGCTAAAACAAATTCTTTTTATAATTTTGAAAAGCTGATAACTTTAAGGTCCTCAAGCTAGTTCGTCTTTTTTATTTATAAAATTTAAAGTTCATTGAAGATTATTTTTACAGGACTGAAATCAATTTTAATAATTTTAGCATAATATTTCCCTTACCAAAATTAAAATCGATCAAAAATGTCATCCACTTCAACATTCGTGGAACTGTATTCCATCAACTTTACACGACGTATTTGACGCCGAACCTGGCAACAATAAAAATTTACCATAATTACACAATAGACAATAAGCTATTAAGAGCAGAATCATGACAACCATTTTGTGATTTCAACAGTTCGTTTCGAGTTTTTCATCTTTCTGTTTTAGATTTCAAATTAAATTTTTTTTTTGTTTGTACGTTTTATTCGACAGCAAAGTCAATACACCGATAATCATCTTTCGCAAACACATATGCACATACAAACATCTTTTATATTTTTCACACAAGAAAATATAAACTTTCTTAAATTTCCCAAATGGTTTAAACATAAAAAAATAAACTTTTTAGTTTGATATTGCGTTGTTGTTGTTGTTGTCAATTGACAGTCTTCTAATCCTTTATGTCCCTTTTCTCAACCTACGCACGGAGCCATATTTGACTTTGCTAGATGAAATTCATAAAAATTATAAAAATGTCAACTTTCATTTTTCCTTTTTGTGTGTGATGTGAACCAAAAAGCTCGAAATTAATTTCATGTAAATGATTGATGATTTTATAAAAAATTAATTTGGAATTTTGGGTATATCAAACTTTTTTTTTTTTTGGTATATACAAAAGCTCAAAGTTGAAGGAATATACAAATTATTTGATAAAAGCACTGGATGAGCACCTTCATTTTGTTTATTTTGTTGTGTACAACAAGGTTCATTTGATTTCAATTTAAAATAATATACAAAGCTTTCAACTTTCCCAAACCAGCAACAACAACATCCAATTCAACAACTTAATAATATAACATGCATCATAAACTTTAATATAAAAGTTAGTGGAAAAGTTTTGTGAACGAACAAAAAAAAACAGAAAAAAGTTCAACAACAACACCAACTATGTTTAATACAAGAAACATGTTGTATCTCTGCGCTATACGACTTTTAGTGCTGTTCGTTGTTTTGAGCTTTGTACAGTAAAAAAAAAATTAATAAATACCAACTGCATTTTCTTTACTTGAGGGGAACAGCGCACGAAATGGATTAAAAATAAAAGTTGTGCGGAGAAACATTCTTAAACATCGAGAAGTCAACAATTTACAAATATCGTTGTTTTTCTTGGTAGATATACACTTTTGGATTACAAGTTTGCTTGAAGTGAAAAACGAAGAAAAAGTGTTAAAGTTTTTTTTTTTGTATGAAGAAATCCTTAATTATGATAACAAGAAAGTTGGCGAGATGCACAATGGGTAAAATAATTAAATGCTACAGCTGTAATACACAGGTAAGTAATACATTATCTTAATGAAGCAAAGTTTTAATTTAAAAAAAAAATAAAAATCGTGATGCTACTAATATAACCAAGTTCGTTTGTCCTCTACACTGATTACAAGCCCGCAGGATATTTTATTAAATAATTTTTTGCTGCAATAAATTAAAATAAATATTTGTTTTAATGAAAATAAATTTTAAATTATTTATTTACTATGAATTTTATTTACCATATGCACTCAGTTTATTTGCGCTGAATGAGAGATACGAGAACATTTATTTACTATGTTGTACTCGTGTGCTGTTGCAAATTTTTTAAAATTAAACATTTCAAAATAAATAAAATAAATATGGAAAAATGAATTATTGGGTTTTCAATGTTATTAAATATTTTTGGCGCAATTGAACTTTGAACCGATGAAATTACTATGACATATACTAGATTGTATTAAAATTAGTGATAATCCTCAATTTAACCTTTAAACGGCTGAATAGGTACAATTGTAACTTTTGCGTTTTAAATTTGCGAGAACTTTTTTTTTATGAAGCGCGGAGGGTCAAAACTCTGTAACATCTCTACGTTTTTGGAATAGATTATTTTAACATAATTTTCAAAAAAAAAAATTCTCGTTTTCCCAGTGAAAATGGCTCAAGTGGTTTTTACAACATATTTCGGCTGGATAGGTACAATTGTACCTCTATGTAATTTATATGAAAATACTGCGAATAGAGATAAAATAAAAAGTGTTTTTCAATAATAATTTCATTTTTTATTTATTATTCATAAGGAAAAATTCATTGTTCTGTGGAAGGTGAGTTTTAGGCTGCTTGGTTGCAGTAAATACATGTAGTCTTATTAGGTATACTGTGTTCATCACATGTGGGTTTTGCACAATAAACGCATATTTTTCTCGTTTTTCGTTGTTTTTGGTTTAATTCTCGGAAGATATGGCAACTACCGCAAATAGGGCTGGATCCTCGGCTTCCATGAAGCTTTTGGCCGCTAGTTGAATTTTCTATAACTGTTAGGCGACGGTGAAGGACCATTTCAATCGCTGATTTTACGTAATGATTCTTCGTCATTTGTTGATTTTTGCTGCGCGATTCAACTGCAGGCAAGCATAGTTCATGTGCTAGATCCTTTAAAAGTTTTCGTCGGTGATCATTCGCTCGAAATCTTGGACTATGTTCTCGATGGATTAGGCATGTTGCTAATGCAGCCACATCGACTATGTTATAAAAAAACGCTAAAGGCCATCGTTTTGTTTTCCGTTTCACGGTGCATTCACTCAGCTTGTCCATCGTGTCAACCCCGCCTTTAGTTTTATTATAATATTTGATGATTTTCCGTTTTCCATTGTGGGTCTCGTGAATCTCACTTATTCTATGCATCGATGACAGAAGAATCACTCATTTGTTCTTCTTTGGAACATATGAACACACTGTTGCATCTTTGTTGAATGCAAAATTAGTCGAACCATATACTCTTTGTTTTGCACGCTGCATATTAGCAGGTATAATGTTTTGTTTCGTCGAACCGTTCCTACTAATGTGATACTCCATGAGCTCAATGTTTTAGCCAACTGCACACTTATAAAAAAGTTATCGGTTGTGATATTCCTTCCAGATCCTTTGTATAATGCAACCAAATCCAAAACAGTACGCCCACCAACATTTGTTTGACGAGGACAATCGGGTAGCTTTCCAGTATAGAGCTGCCCTTGCAGAGGGTAAGCATTAGCTGAGTCACAAGCCCAGAAAATGTTTATCCCATACTTAGCCGATTTAGATGGAATGTACTGCGTAAATCTCATATGTCTCCTGAAAGGGAACAACTGCTCATCTACAGTTATAGATTCGAATGGGCTGTAACCTTTTTCGAGGTTTTTATTCATAATCGACCAAATATTTCTAATTGACGCAGCTTTATCAGTTTTAAAACGTTCACTTCTTGTATTTTGATTGTCGAATCTAATAAATCAAAGCAATAATTTAAATTTATCACGAGGCACAGCTGCTCTATTGAGTGGTAAAGCATTTAATGCCCACATTTCGTCAATATTCTTCTTAATGTTTCTGTGAACACCAGCGACAATCAATCAACATTCCCAAAATGTGTATGTGTCTTGATCGTTAAATGGTATAAATTCTTTGGTTGTTGGCCGCTTCGGAACGTCATGGTACTTTTTTTTTAATTGATTGTTATATTCCTCCACCACTCGTTTTCCTTTCCTATTGGTTTCTCGCAAAATAATGTCACACATTTCGCAAGACAAAATCGATTTCAGGGTGTCTTTCGCCGTATATAATTTGCTGAAATTTGCAGGGCCACCTTTTCGTCGTAGAATATTACGTGACAGAGTTTGAGCACAGCGTAACGGAGCGGTATGCCATGTAGTTCCATCCTTTGCCACAATAATTTCATTTTCTTCCACAAATGATTGTTCAATTTCGAGACTTTCGTCAGAGTCAAATGATTCGGCTATTTCTATAACAAATTCCTGTTCATTATCCGATTCTTCGTTGTCTACAGTTTGGAGTTCTGGAATATATTCATCTTCGTCTGATGCATTGTATGGTTCTTCTCCAACTTCAGAACTATCAGACTATTCTAATAAATTTCGCAGTACAGCAGACGTAAGCCCATAATATACAAATAACAATAATTTTTATTTAATTTTTTACAAAACTATAAACAAAATATTTGTTATACCTTTGATTCTGTCTTCTTCGCGAAGACTCGCTATTTGATCCAGCATCACTATTGGTAATATAAAAATCCATGTATATTTTTCTTTTAGACTTTACAAAACAAAATTGCGCTTACTACTGATGAATATCCTAGTTGTAATATTATTTTACTAATAATCGTTACAATAAACAAAAATTTATTTTTTTCTATACTTAATATAAGCCGGAGTGAGAAATCTGATACACTCAGAAACCATCAAAACATTAAGAGTATTCAGGATTAACTAATTGCATTGTCACTGTTTACAGCAGTACCGTTATGTTATTTTATATGCGCATTTACTTTTCATATAATAAATTTGTATGTAAACATAATAAAATATCATATTTTTATATTTTATGCAATTTTATGCAACATTAAAACACAAATTATTATCATTTCCCATATAAATTATATGAAGGTACAATTGTACCTATTCAGCCGATATATGTATGTTGTGTTTTTCTTCAGCCGGATAAAGGTTAAGCATAATTAGAAATTAAACTGGTGCCCTATACATATTGACCTAGGGACAAATTACATCTAGTACTAAAGAGTCTAACATACATAAACAAATAATTTTGGTAATTTAAACTGCCTTGAACAAAGAGCCTCACGTATAAATTGGCTACAGCAAATAGCGTTTATAGAGAAGCCATCCACTGCAACTAGTCTTGCTACAATTTCTGAAAGGGATTGCCTTTTTGTAAATTTTAATAACGACGGTTGTTGCAGAATTTTTGGCATTTAGGATGAGCTTTTCACTCGCTGGAGCACTTTGCAAATTCATTTCCAATTCTGCTGAAATAAGTTCATACTTAGGCAATTTGCTTATGTTCATTCCCCATTGAAGCATTAACACATTTTTTTTTTTTTAGGGTAGGTGTTTGTATCCCAGAGCATTGCGACCGGCATATTGTGCATCCCTAGAGATTCTTATGTGAAATGCAGGTCTATGTCATTGATAAACGCCGCTACCTGATGCATATCCAGTGGGTCGGCATTAGGCCACTGGATTGTATACGCATTGAGGAACTTGAATCTTTTTAGGATAATAGCATCGAATGTTAAGAGTAAGTGTTCCTCTGTCTCATTACCGCAGTCACAGAATCTGCACTGGTTCGTAAGGGACCTTCCCATTTTATGTATTGTAGATGGCCGTTAAAAGGGCCGTGCCATGTTATAAACTAGGTAAGGGATCTTAGGGATTGGCGGTCCATTCTCGGTGCCTCTCCCAGACGTGTAAAGTTATAACTGAATAATTTCTTGGCCTGTCTCATCCCAATGGAAGACTCCCAGAGTAATTTCCTATAGTTCTGCTCCCAGTCCCTTATACAATCTGCCAAATGGCAGATTTTGAAAAAGTGATACTAGGACTGGGACGCAGGACATCTCGGCTTGCTCCCATTTTTGCACATCGGTCTGCTGCCTCATATCCCTTAATGGTGGAGTGGCCAGGAGACCACAAAAGGAAGACTTTGTTTGCTTTACCCAGTTCCAATAAATTGCAGTAGCAGCTCCAGATCAATTTCGGGTTGAACACTGAAGGTCCTAAAGCTAGCAGAGCTGCCTGGCTGTCCGAGATTATATAGATCTTGGTCTTCTTATATTTCTTTTTTAGATATTGAAGCACACATACTTCAATAGCAAGGGTCTCTGCCTGAAAAGCTGTGCACCGGTACCCCCGTCTGTCTTTGACCCATCCGTAGACCATATACGTAGACCGCATGGCGGGGGAGGGAAGAGATAATATTCTTTACCAGTACCCTATCCGGTAAACTGATGGTAAAATTCCTTCCACAGTCGATTGTCCTTAACATCAAATCTGATAGTTGGATCAATTCCCCCTTAAGTTTAATTTATGTAGGATTCTGTTGTGTCCTGGCCTTATGGTTTTAATTTTAGCAGTAATTTTTAGGCTACTATTTTAATGTGTAGGTGCAGTGGTGAGAGTCCCAGTATTCTCTCAAGGGCAGCTGCTGGACAAGTCCTCATTCCTCCAGTTGTACCCACACAGATTAACCTCTGGATCTTGCCCAGTATTCTCCGTGCACCAGTCTGCTCCGTCTTTGGCCACCTCACATTCGCCGCGTAAGAGACCATAGGTCTTATGACGGCCCGGTAGAGCCAAACTAACATTTGTGGGCTCAGTCCCCACGTTTTGCCAATCATTCTTTGACAGGTGCAGTAGGCCTTATCGGCCTTGTTTGTGATATGATTTAAGTGGGGATTCCATGTCAATTTCTGATCAAGTACGACACCCAGATATTTAACCTCCTTCGACAGTTGGAGAGTTACCCCCCCCCCCCCAGGGCTATCGGCGGGTGGACGGCTTTCCTCCGGTTAGTAAAGAGAGTGCAGTTGACCTTGTTTGGATTTACCGTAAGGCCCACCTTCGTGCACCAATCATTTACTACCTCTAGGGCTTGTTGCATTCTTCCCCCTACTGTATTTTCGAATCCCCCTCTAACCATCAATACTAGGTCGTCCGCATAGGTAATGTTTGAGAAGTCTAAATTTCTCAGTCTGGTAAGTAATTGATCCATTACGATCAGCCACAATAAGGGAGAGAGGACACCTCCCTGTGGGCAACCCCTGGTGGCCACTATTCTGATGGTTTTGTCTCCAAAAGAGGCCGTAATCCTGCTGTTTTTCAGCATGTTTATTATCCACCTTACGGTGGAGAGGTGTATGTCTATTAAAAAGGTTACGGACATTTCGTCTCATGTTTTCCAAGTTTTGGTTCCACCAAGGAACATCCCTTGTGCCTCTGATACGCACCAGTGGTGAGCTTGAGTGATAGGCATTAATTATTGCCTCTGTAACTTCATTTGCTACTCTGTCGAGGTCTTCGACAGAGTTTATCGAGGTCTGTAGACCTATAAGTTATCCAAAAGTCTATCGTTATTGACTGGCCAGTTGGCTCGAAGGTATATTGATATCAAACCTGATGTACATATGATCTGAGAGGGATGCTTCCTTGGACACATGCCAATCGGGAATTGCACTGGAGGTACTCATGTCAGACAGGGTGAGATCCAGTACCTCTCTCCTAACCGCATTCACAAAGGTCACATCACTCCCTTTATTATTTACTGATAAGTTGTTACTAAGATAGAATTCAAAAATTGCTCACTTCTTAAATGGTGTTGCTGCTTCCCCAGACTACGTGGTGTGCATTAGCGTCGCAACCAATGATGAATTTTTGGTGGTGAATCATGCAATAATTCACGAAGCTCTGTATCAATTCTGGAGGGGGGTCATTCTCATCCCCGGTAAAATATGCAAAAGCGATGTTAACAGCCGTGATGTCCCTAGAAATAAATTGGTTAATAGAAAAGATATTGTGCCTTGAGCGACAGAGAATTGCTGTCCTCGGCCTTTCTGCAGCCGTGTCGTAGACTAGCTTACCTGTATTGGCTGCAAAACCTTTAATCTTCCCATTGTTGGTCCAAGGCTCCTTGGACTCCCTCTCCTATGAACGCTATTCGCAATTTCCAACAAAGTAGCTGACATCTGGTGAAAACAATATGAACAAAATTTAACCATAGAACAAGGGGGTTCAGAACTGTTAAACAGTTGAATTTGACAATACTCGTCCCCTTTACTTACATAGAAACTAATGCCAACTACATTTGATGGAAATCGCCAATATCCCAGTCATTAATCATAAAAAGACGGTTTAGGTTGATTGTAGCCGTCTTCGATCGATGCAGACTAATCTGCACGAACCTCAGTTTTGTTGTTGTTATTGTTTTAGTGTGTATCACCATGATGTATATATCACAGCTCCACGCTATCCTTTTTAGGCTCCGGAGAGCCTGGTAAGGTTAGACATAACTTGTACAAATAATACATTTTTCTTATTGACATACCATAATTTCATTCAAAACCATTAATGTCAAATTTTACTGTCATTGAATATACACATTTAGGATTGCTCAACAGTTATTTCTCTAAAAAAAATGAATATTTAATGCTTTATTTAGATCTAGTACTTCTTTTAGTTGTTCAAAAATAAAAAAAATTCAAAATTGTAAGGAAAATAAAATTTATTCGTCACCAAGCGCAGTCACCGAGTGTAGTCATAAAGTAAAGTCACCAAATGTAGCCACCAAGCGTAGTCACTAAGTATATAGCCATTAAGAGTAGTTACCAAGTGTAGTCACAAAGTGCAGTTACAAAGTGTAGTCCCCAAGTGTAGTCACCAAGTGTATTCACTAATTGTAGTCAACAACTGTAATCATCAAATGTAGTCACCAAATGTAGTCAGTAAGTGTAGTTACCAAGAGTAGTCACCAAGTGTAGCCGCCAAGTGCAGTCGCCAAGTGTAGTCGTCAAGTGTAGTAAAAGAGACTAGCCATTAAGTGAAGCCTTTAAGTGTAGTTACTAAGTGTAGTCACCAAGTGTAGTACATACTAAGTGTAGTTACCAAGTGTAGTCACCAAGTGTAGTCACCAAGTGTAGTCACCAAGTGTAGTTACCAAGTGTAGTCACCAAGTGTAGTCACCAAGTGTAGTCAGTAAGTGTAGTTACCAAGAGTAGTCACCAAGTGTAGTCACCAAGTGCAGTCGCCAAGTGTAGTAAAAGAGACTAGCCACTAAGTGAATCCTTCAAGTGTAGTTACTAAGTGTAGTCACCAAGTGTAGTTACCAAGTGTAGTTACCAAGTGTACATACTAAGTGTAGTCACCAAGTGTAGCCACCAAGTGTAGTCACTAAGTGTAGTTACCAAGTGGAGTCATCAAGTTTCGCCACCAATTGTAGCCGCCAAGTGTAGTCACAAAGACTAGTCACCAAGTGAAATCACCAAGTGTAAGAGGCGCGCGTCAAGCGGGGGTGCTAGGGGCGCACAGCTCCCCATAATTATATACAAATAAAATTCAATCAACAAACAATCAATAATTTTTTTTTTGTTATCATGTTAAATGAATATAAATATTTCTCTGCCGTTTAGCCATCTCTCGCACAATAGTTGTAACATAAACATAGAAAAAAAATTCAAAAGAAAAAATTAGAATATAACATTCAACCTGTTTAGACGTGTATTCATCACATCAAATTCTTTCGCAAGGGTCGGGAGGTGTGATCGAGGTGTGCGGCCACGCAAGGCGCAACACTTTTAGTGGCGCAAAATTTTAAGCGTAAATGCATTTTACACTCAAATGGAGCTTACTAAATGTTGAATATAAAATAAGAAAATTTGTTATCATCCTGTATTGCATTTTCTTCTCAGGTATAAAAACATTTATTATCTGTTCGTGTGTTTTCTGGTCATAGTTTGGTAGTGGTAGAGCTAGTAAGAGAAAAGAGTTTCCCCTCTGAACGGTTATCTATTATCTGTAGAAGCCTATTTGTATCATGCAATCTCATCTTACATTTCTCAGACAATATTAGTATTTTCCAATAGCAAATAAAAACAAAAATCTTGGGATTGTGTGGCTGTAGTGTGTATTAATAGTTATTTGGGGAATTTTTCAAAAGTTATTCCGATCGAAAATTCTAATGAAAGCCCTTTAATAGCAGATCAGTTGATTTCTCTCTCCGCCTGTATCCAACCAATTAAATGTTGACAATTCCGCAGACTTAGACTTAATCAATTTTTCAGATCCAGCTTGATGGCCTAAAACCCTTAACTATAACTATAAAAGTACTGATTAGTTCAAAGTTCCAAGCAAATTCAACTTACACGATATCCTCAATATGCAAACAACCGTCATTTCACCAATAATCATTTCTTCCGTCTACTTGCTAATAAGTTAATAACGAATTTGTACCGCGGCGACATATATTATATTCTGATACCGCTGACCGCGCGTTTTGTTTCTGTTGTTTATATTTTGATCGAGGTCGTATGAATTCAAAATCGAGTTTAGCAAATATTGGTTACAATAATTGAATCCATATATATCTAAAGTGATTAAGTCACATGAAAATAGTTCAAATCATATGATATGTTCCCAAACGTGGATAGAAACGGAATCAAGACTAAAATTAGGATCAACAATCGGTCGAGCGGAACAACTTGTAATTCAAAAGAAAACAAAACGTTGGCCAAATGTTTTCAACAGATACATAGAAGAGTATCGTTCTATATCTTTCGCAAAATAATATGGCATTCCGCGGCTCTTCTGATAAATTATATATATACCAAGAACAACGGAAAATATTTACGCCTAATTGAATTACTTGCCAAAGTTGACCTCGTCATACGTGAAAAATATTAACGATTAAAGACGATTTTTACCAAAGTAATGAATTTACTCAAAAACTGGCCCACAGCCTAAATGTATGCATTTTTAAACTGCCCATTACTAAATTAAATTGATTGGATTTAATTTCACTATAATGATTAAATTAATTAAAATTATGATATTGTCCAATTAATAAACGATAAATAAGATTAACTAAAATTTAAATTCACATCAAACAGTAGATTTTTAAAATAATGTCTTCGCTAAATTAATTTTTTCTTATGCACAGCGCTTTATGCGTGTAACACCAAAAGTTAAAAAAAAAAAAATCAAAGTGACATTTTCGATTCGTTTGTTTCAGTTTTAGATCTTGTTCCATCGTGATTAAGTTAAAAAAAAATGGGTGTTCGTTTTATTTTATTTTATTAAATGTAGTGTAGATGTGTAAAGTGTAAATACGTATGTAAATGTATGATATATAGTGAAATTAAACAGTAAGCCGTATAAAAGTGAAAATTAATTTACGTAAATCGTATACTCTTGTAAGTACAATAATAAAATTATTCACAGCATATTCATTCATCGTTATAATCATCTTCATTTACGGCATCGACAGTGTTGTGCAGATGAAGATGCAAATAACTCAAAATCTTCCAGAATAATGAATTACGACGGTCGATTTCCTTATTTGATGTCTAATTCTGATTACATTTGTGTATGCGTAAAATACATCGTTCGCAAATAATTCCTATCATTTTGGGGTTATTGTTTAGCCTTTGAATAGTGCGTTTTTTTTTATTCGCTATCCGGAGCTGCTATCGAGAGCCGTCATATGAAAATAGCTCCGGATAGCGGCTCCATATAAATAGGTAGAGCTAAATATTTTTTATTTCACGTTTTGACGTATGAATTGAATTAAAAATTATATTTTGACGTTAAATAAATGTAATTTACCAATAAATAGCACGTCAAATTTAAATTTGGGTGTAGAAAATTGACTGCTCCGCATAGCAGCTATCAGGAACGAATAAAAAAACGCAGCTATAATTGGATTTCAAGATGCGAAAGTAATTTTTCGATAAAATTTTATTCATATAATATTCACATTTAAAGGGATGTAACCAATCGGATAGTCCCACTATATTCTCATCTTAATTTATATTGACCAGTTGCCTACCATATAATGTTTTCATGTTTCTGAATGCAAAATGCGTGTTTCAAGGTTTGCTTATTAATTTCCTCGCTGACATATTTCATCTTTAAGTCTCGATGAAGATCTGCCTTTATTACGTACGAAGGTGCATCAACAGTACTCCGTAGAACGTTATTTTGGAACATCTGAATTATTTTGTCGTTCGTGTTCTTAGTGCATCCCCACAGCTGGATACCATACGTCCATGTAGGTTTCAGAATTTTCCGATAAAGGAGCAATTTATTGTATTTAGTTAACACTGAGTTTCGCCCAATAGGGTGTTCTTTCCACTTCAAATTAGCATTTTAACCTAAATAATTTCTATTGATATCCAGTTTACCTTTCGATTAGTGAAGTTGGTGTGAATGGATTTCTTTTCATTAAGCTCTCTACGCCATAATTTTAATCGGTTAGAAACCTTATTAGTAGATTCTCTGTAGTTTGCTGGTTATCTCTTCAACATTATCTCCGATTGCCATAATGGCTGTATCATCACGAACAATTGCAATAGTTCTTTCTCTTTGTGCAGGTAGTTGTAAAAAGTAAGTAGTGTAAAAGCGTATGTCCTGGAACAGCCGAAATCGATTCCAGCCGAAAAAATATTTACATGTAAATTACAACAACATAAACGATTACGTATGTTTTTACTATGGGCATACTACAGTGTAACCCCGGTAACTAAATCTCTATATAAAATGAAAACCTAAGTATATAATTTTCTTAAAAATCTGTCATTCAACTGTATATTATATTTTTTAAGACATTTCGTTAGATGGCAGCACAGTAATAAACTTTAAGCTTTGAACTTTTTAGTATTACTTAGTTTTTCGTTAGATGGCGCACATTTCTTACAGTTTTATTGTCAACCACGATAACTAAAACTCTATATAAATGTATCTAAAATCAGGTATTCAACTGTAAATTATTATTATTTTCCAAGTTTATCTGTAGATGTCACTTTAAAAGCTTATTTTATGTACATGGTTTGTAACTTGGTTCAATATACAGTTTTATTATCAACCACGATAACTAAAACTCTATATGAATTTATTAAAAATCATGTATTCAACTGTATATTGTTATTTTTTAAAACTTTATCTGTAGATGTCACATTTCAAAGTTTATGTATATCATTAACTGTACAATATTTTTTTAAGACATTTTGTTAGATGGCAGCACAGTCATAAACTTTAAGCTTTGAACTTTTTAATATTAATTAACTTTTCGATAGATGGTGCACATTTCTTACAGTTTTATTATCAACCACGATAACTAAAACTCTATATAAATGTATCTAAAATCAGGTATTCAACTGTAAATGATTATTATTTTCCAACTTTATCTGTAGATGTCACTTTAAAAGCTTATTTTATGTACATGGTTTGTAACTTAGTACAATATACAGTTTTATTATCAACCACGATAACTAAAATTCTATATGAATTTATCCAAAATCATGTATTCAACTGTATATTGTTATTTTTTAAAACTTTATCTGTAGATGTCACATTTCAAAGTTTATGTATATTCTGTAAATATGGTTTGTAACTTAAACGAATAATATTTATTTTTTAATTGAAATTGGATACTATAAAGTTATAATAATATTTTATAATTTAACCTTGGCATTGAAAAAAAACTAGTTCAACGTACAATAAATAAAAACTGTAAAATGTAATCAGCATAAAGTAAGAAAAGAAGATAAGAAAAAAAATTGCATCAAAATCATGTATTCAACTGTCTTTGAAAGTTTATTTTTTAGGCACTCAACTGTAATAAAGTAAAAAATATTGATTATGATTAATTTCTGCCTATGTAAGAGAAAAATATTCGAATTGAAGTGTATGCTACCTTTCAAAATTTGTATTATGTATATGGTTTATAACTTGGACGAATAATTTTTATCACATAATTGAAATCGGATAGTACAAAGTTATAATAATATTTTATAATTTAACCTTGGCATTTAAAAAGAAAACTAGTTCAATATACGTATATATAAAAACCGTAATATGTAATCAGCATAAAGTAAGAAAAGAAGATAAGAAAAAAATTACATAATTGAAATCGGATAGGACGTTATATGTATTAATATTTTATAATTTATCCTTGGCATTGAAATCTTGATCATAATTTTTTTTTTTTTTATTTTACCAACTTTATCTGTATATCATCTTTTAAACTACATTTGGCGAAAATAAAATGCTTCAATTAGAAATTTTTAAAGCTGCGAAAATAAACTTTGAATTGTTTGCACTTCATACAAAATTTAATTTAGAAGATGATTCCAACGTTAGTAAATTAACATCGTTTAATACTACGAATTATATAATAACTGAAGCTAGCGATTTTAATGCAATATTTTCCGAAATTGTTAATAATTTAAACATTAAAAGTGAAGATTTTCAAGAAAAAGAATCTGGCTGGGCTCTCGAAAAGATCATGTTTCTTGAACTTAATATCAACAAATATACTCCATTGCGAGGTTCTTCATATATTGATCTACCAGAAACTATTAAAAGAAAAAGAGCTATAATTAATATTCAAAATTCTGATCAGGCATGCTTTGCCTGGTCAATTATGGCATCTAGATATCCTAACGTAAAAAAACCTTATAGACATACATCATATCCACACTATTCTTCGGAATTGACTTTAGATGATATTAATTTGCCTATGCATCTAAAAGATATTTTAAAGTTTGAATAATTAAATAATATTAGTGTAAATGTATATGGTTTAGATGGTAATGAAATTGTGGGGGCATTATATTACACAAAATCTAAAAAACAGGAACATGTTAATTTGCTATTTTTAGAAGATGATGTAAATACTCACTATTGTTTGATCAAAAATTTTAGTGCGCTAGTGGGAAACCAGTTATCCAAAAGAGCAAATAAAAAATGGATTTGTGATGGATGTTTAACTTTTTTTAGAAATGAGGAAGGTTTAAATAATCATTTGCAATATGGTTGTAATAAAATTAAATGTATTCTTCCTAATGAAGAAAATTGTATACTAAAGTTTAAAAACATCCAAAACAAAGAGCGAGTACCATTTATTATCTATTGCGATTTTGAAGCTGTACTAGCACCAATTTTTACATGTTTACCAAACGATAAAACCTCATTTACAGAAAACATTACAAAACATGAACCATGCAGCTTCGCATATTACATTAAGTGTTCATACGACGATAAACTTTCTAAGTTTGAATTGTATAGGGGTAAAGATTGTTGTCAAATTTTTATTGAAAAATTAAAAATCGATTTACAAGTAATTTATGATAAATTACATACAAACATAAAAATGATAACACTAACAAACGAAGAAAAAGAACAATATGACAATTCATCTACTTGTTATATATGTAAAGAAAGTTTTATTGACTGTTTGAATTATAAAGTAAGAGACCATTGCCATCTTACTGGAAAGTTCCGCGGAGCCGCTCATAACAATTGTAATTTAAATTATGGTTTACCTGACTTTGTACCAATTGTTTGTCATAATTTGAGTGGATATGATTCTCACTTTATTATCAAAGAACTTGGATTTGATACAGAAACAATTAATTTAATCGCTCAAAATAAGGAGAGATATGTATCTTTTACAAAACATTTTAAACTTTTAGATAATAAAACAATTAAATTAAGATTCATAGATTCATTCAAATTTATGTCTTCAAGTATTGATAATTTAAGTAAAAATCTTGAAGAAAATCAATTTAATGAAATACATAAATATTTTCCAAAGCAAAATGAATTTAATTTGGTTAGGAAGAAAGGTGTATTTCCATATGATTTTATTGATAATCATGAAAAGTTTAATCATACATGTTTACCCCCTCAATCTAGTTTCTATAATAAATTGAATGATTCCAATATTACCGAAGATCAGTATAATCATGCAACTAAAGTGTGGAATGAGTTTAAATGTAAGAATTTGGGGGATTATTCCGATTTATATTTAAAAACGGACGTTCTTCTCTTAGCTGACATTTTTGAAAATTTTAGAAATGTCTGTTTAGCCACTTACGATTTAGATCCAGCACACTATTACACTTCCCCAGGTTTAAGTTGGGATGCCATGTTGAAATTTACAAAAATCGAAATGGAATTGCTCACAGATATTAACATGATCAATTTCATTAACAAAGGGGTTCGTGGTGGATTAGCACAATGTTCGAAAAGATATAGTAAGGCGAATAATAAGTATATGAAAAATTATAAAGAAGATAAGGATTCTTCATATCTTATTTATTTAGACGCTAATAATTTATACGGATATGCTATGAGTCAATATCTTCCATATGCGAACTTTAAATGGCTAAATGAAAGCGAAATTGATAAGTTTAATATACATTCAACAAGTGATGAGGCGGACCTTGGATATATTTTAGAAGTTGATTTGGAGTACCCAGAAAATCTTCACAAAACACATAATGATTTACCATTTTGTGTGGAAAATGCTAAACCTGGTTATGCATCATCCAAACAAAATAAGCTGTTGGCTAACCTTAATCATAAGTTTAATTATGTCATTCATCAAAAAAATTTAAAACAATGTCTAAGCGAAGGTTTGATTTTAAAGAAAATACACAGAGTATTAGAATTCAGTCAAAAACCTTGGCTTAAGACATATATTGATCTGAATACGAGGCTTCGGACCTTAGCTAAAAATTGTTTTGAAAGGGATTTCTTTAAACTGATGAATAACAGCGTTTTCGGTAAAACTCTCGAAGATGTTTTTAAACGGAAAGATATAAGGTTACTCACACATTGGGAAAATATCGCAAATAAATCGGGTGCTAGCCGTTTAATAAGTAAGCCAAATTTTCATTCATCATCCGTATTTACCGAAAATCTTGTGGCTGTTCAAATGAATAGACTAAAAATAACATTAAACAAACCTATTTATGTAGGATTTACAGTATTAGAATTATCAAAAACCCTTATGTATGATTTCCATTACAAATATTTTATACCTAAATATATAGAACGAGCTTCGTTGCTATACACTGACACTGACTCTCTAATTTACGAAATTCAAACTGACGACTTCTATAAAGACATTGAACAGGATATTGACAGTAGATTTGATACATCAGACTTTTCTCCACAAAACATTTTTGGAATACCATTAAAAAATAAAAAAGTGTTAGGTATGTTTAAAGATGAATGTAATGGAAAAATTATAACAGAATTTATATGACTGAAAGCAAAAACATATTGTATACTTCTAGAAGATGATAATGAGTTAAGTAAAAAAATTAAGGGTATTAAAAAAAGTGTTGTTTCAAATAAAATATCATTTAATGACTATAAAAATTGTTTGAATAATGATGAAAAAATAATTAGGTCTCAATTAAATTTTAAAAGTATAAAACATGATTTGTACACCCAATTAGTTAATAAATTAGCATTGACAAATGATGATGATAAAAGATTCGTTATACCAAATTCTTTTAATACTTTGGCATGGGGTAACAAAGAACTCGAAAATTTTGATATTCAATAGTTTACAAATTTAATTAAAGTATAAGTTTATATAATTTAGAATAAAATAATATGTATGTTAATTTTAATAATATTATTTACTAAATAATACTAAATAATAATATTGTATCAGATTTTATTTTAAATAAATGTATAATAGTATAATAGTATTTTAAAGAATATCGTTTTTATTTATCCATGAGTTGTGTGATGAATCAAAACCAAGCCATTTGACATAAACCTTTGTTCCATTCCTCTTCAAGATTTTTTCTACAAGGTAAGTATCAGGATGATTTGTCTTTTGGAGCTCCTTTTCATAAAACCGACCTGATATTAGCTGACCCTTATAGTCCTCAAGTAAATACGTCACAGGAAATTTGTTGTTAATCCTGATAACTTTAAATATTTCAGTAGTCCAATTTGGTGTATAACCTTTTTCGAAAACGGTTTTAAATTTGCTAACTCGAACGAAATCTCCAACTTTAAATTTATTTTTCTGCATTAACTTAGGATATGTATACACACGTTTTAAAAACCAACTAACAATCTTAATGATTCATAATTTAAAGGAGTTAGAAATAGTTAAAATGTTAAAGTTTATTAAAATTTAAAGTTAAGACAAAAATAAATTTCTGATCACGATAACATTGATAAACCAACTAACAATCTTAATGATTCATAATTTAAAGGAGTTAGAAATAGTTAAAATGTTAAAGTTCAAAAGTTTATTAAAATTTAAAGTTAAGACAAAAAATAAATTTCTGTTCATGACAACATTGATAAACCAACTAACAATCTTAATGATTCATAATTTAAAGGAGTTAGAAATAGTTTTCTAATTATAATGAATTTAACCTTATAAAGACAAAAGGTGTTTCCCTTCCTATGATTATCTTGGTACTTTCAAAAAAGTTTAATGAATAAAAATATAGTTTGGTGTTGTCAAAATTAAATGTAATGTCACTTTTAAAAGCTGATTTTATGCGCACGGTTTGTAACTTGGTTGAATATACAATCAACAATTAAAATTTAAAAAAAATTGTGGGCCTGAGCCCGCCAATGCGGGCTCGCGGGTGACGCCCGCGAATCGTAATGAGAAAAGAATGATTAAATACTAAATTAATTATGGATGAAGATAATAAAAAACATTTTTCCATTTGTAAAAACAAAACGTAAAAAAAAAAAAAAAAAAAAAATTAGAATGCAGTAACAAATTAAAATTCACACACGAATTTTGTTACCATTTTGTTACCATTTCGCTACCATTTATTTGCGCAAAGTTAAAGGTTTATTAAAAGATAATGCGGAACAAATAAACAATGAACAATTAAAATTTAAAAAATTGCGGGCCTTTCGCGGGCTTCTGTAGATGTCACTTTTAAAAGCTTATTTTATGTACATGGTTTGTAACTTGGTTCAATATACAATAAACAATTAAAATTTAAACAATTGTAGGCCTTTTTAGAAGAACGCAAAAACAAAAATTAAAATTTGAATGCGACTCATTTTCATTAAAACTAGAAATTTTGCCATACATAAACGTTTATGTATGGCAAAATTTCTAGTTTTAATGAAAATGAGTCGCATTCAAATTTTAATTTTTGTTTTTGCGTTCTTCTAAAAAGGCCTACAATTGTTTAAATTTTAATTGTTTATTGTATATTGAACCAAGTTACAAACCATGTACATAAAATAAGCTTTTAAAAGTGACATCTACAGAAGCCCGCGAAAGGCCCGCAATTTTTTAAATTTTAATTGTTCATTGTTTATTTGTTCCGCATTATCTTTTAATAAACCTTTAACTTTGCGCAAATAAATGGTAGCGAAATGGTAACAAAATGGTAACAAAATTCGTGTGTGAATTTTAATTTGTTACTGCATTCTAATTTTTTTTTTTTTTTTTTTTTTACGTTTTGTTTTTACAAATGGAAAAATGTTTTTTATTATCTTCATCCATAATTAATTTAGTATTTAATCATTCTTTTCTCATTACGATTCGCGGGCGTCACCCGCGAGCCCGCATTGGCGGGCTCAGGCCCACAATTTTTTTTAAATTTTAATTGTTGATTGTATATTCAACCAAGTTACAAACCGTGCGCATAAAATCAGCTTTTAAAAGTGACATTACATTTAATTTTGACAACACCAAACTATATTTTTATTCATTAAACTTTTTTGAAAGTACCAAGATAATCATAGGAAGGGAAACACCTTTTGTCTTTATAAGGTTAAATTCATTATAATTAGAAAACTATTTCTAACTCCTTTAAATTATGAATCATTAAGATTGTTAGTTGGTTTATCAATGTTGTCATGAACAGAAATTTATTTTTTGTCTTAACTTTAAATTTTAATAAACTTTTGAACTTTAACATTTTAACTATTTCTAACTCCTTTAAATTATGAATCATTAAGATTGTTAGTTGGTTTATCAATGTTATCGTGATCAGAAATTTATTTTTGTCTTAACTTTAAATTTTAATAAACTTTAACATTTTAACTATTTCTAACTCCTTTAAATTATGAATCATTAAGATTGTTAGTTGGTTTTTAAAACGTGTGTATACATATCCTAAGTTAATGCAGAAAAATAAATTTAAAGTTGGAGATTTCGTTCGAGTTAGCAAATTTAAAACCGTTTTCGAAAAAGGTTATACACCAAATTGGACTACTGAAATATTTAAAGTTATCAGGATTAACAACAAATTTCCTGTGACGTATTTACTTGAGGACTATAAGGGTCAGCTAATATCAGGTCGGTTTTATGAAAAGGAGCTCCAAAAGACAAATCATCCTGATACTTACCTTGTAGAAAAAATCTTGAAGAGGAATGGAACAAAGGTTTATGTCAAATGGCTTGGTTTTGATTCATCACACAACTCATGGATAAATAAAAACGATATTCTTTAAAATACTATTATACTATTATACATTTATTTAAAATAAAATCTGATACAATATTATTATTTAGTATTATTTAGTAAATAATATTATTAAAATTAACATACATATTATTTTATTCTAAATTATATAAACTTATACTTTAATTAAATTTGTAAACTATTGAATATCAAAATTTTCGAGTTCTTTGTTACCCCATGCCAAAGTATTAAAAGAATTTGGTATAACGAATCTTTTATCATCATCATTTGTCAATGCTAATTTATTAACTAATTGGGTGTACAAATCATTTTTTATACTTTTAAAATTTAATTGAGACCTAATTATTTTTTCATCATTATTCAAACAATTTTTATAGTCATTAAATGATATTTTATTTGAAACAACACTTTTTTTAATACCCTTAATTTTTTTACTTAACTCATTATCATCTTCTAGAAGTATACAATATGTTTTTGCTTTCAGTCATATAAATTCTGTTATAATTTTTCCATTACATTCATCTTTAAACATACCTAACACTTTTTTATTTTTTAATGGTATTCCAAAAATGTTTTGTGGAGAAAAGTCTGATGTATCAAATCTACTGTCAATATCCTGTTCAATGTCTTTATAGAAGTCGTCAGTTTGAATTTCGTAAATTAGAGAGTCAGTGTCAGTGTATAGCAACGAAGCTCGTTCTATATATTTAGGTATAAAATATTTGTAATGGAAATCATACATAAGGGTTTTTGATAATTCTAATACTGTAAATCCTACATAAATAGGTTTGTTTAATGTTATTTTTAGTCTATTCATTTGAACAGCCACAAGATTTTCGGTAAATACGGATGATGAATGAAAATTTGGCTTACTTATTAAACGGCTAGCACCCGATTTATTTGCGATATTTTCCCAATGTGTGAGTAACCTTATATCTTTCCGTTTAAAAACATCTTCGAGAGTTTTACCGAAAACGCTGTTATTCATCAGTTTAAAGAAATCCCTTTCAAAACAATTTTTAGCTAAGGTCCGAAGCCTCGTATTCAGATCAATATATGTCTTAAGCCAAGGTTTTTGACTGAATTCTAATACTCTGTGTATTTTCTTTAAAATCAAACCTTCGCTTAGACATTGTTTTAAATTTTTTTGATGAATGACATAATTAAACTTATGATTAAGGTTAGCCAACAGCTTATTTTGTTTGGATGATGCATAACCAGGTTTAGCATTTTCCACACAAAATGGTAAATCATTATGTGTTTTGTGAAGATTTTCTGGGTACTCCAAATCAACTTCTAAAATATATCCAAGGTCCGCCTCATCACTTGTTGAATGTATATTAAACTTATCAATTTCGCTTTCATTTAGCCATTTAAAGTTCGCATATGGAAGATATTGACTCATAGCATATCCGTATAAATTATTAGCGTCTAAATAAATAAGATATGAAGAATCCTTATCTTCTTTATAATTTTTCATATACTTATTATTCGCCTTACTATATCTTTTCGAACATTGTGCTAATCCACCACGAACCCCTTTGTTAATGAAATTGATCATGTTAATATCTGTGAGCAATTCCATTTCGATTTTTGTAAATTTCAACATGGCATCCCAACTTAAACCTGGGGAAGTGTAATAGTGTGCTGGATCTAAATCGTAAGTGGCTAAACAGACATTTCTAAAATTTTCAAAAATGTCAGCTAAGAGAAGAACGTCCGTTTTTAAATATAAATCGGAATAATCCCCCAAATTCTTACATTTAAACTCATTCCACACTTTAGTTGCATGATTATACTGATCTTCGGTAATATTGGAATCATTCAATTTATTATAGAAACTAGATTGAGGGGGTAAACATGTATGATTAAACTTTTCATGATTATCAATAAAATCATATGGAAATACACCTTTCTTCCTAACCAAATTAAATTCATTTTGCTTTGGAAAATATTTATGTATTTCATTAAATTGATTTTCTTCAAGATTTTTACTTAAATTATCAATACTTGAAGACATAAATTTGAATGAATCTATGAATCTTAATTTAATTGTTTTATTATCTAAAAGTTTAAAATGTTTTGTAAAAGATACATATCTCTCCTTATTTTGAGCGATTAAATTAATTGTTTCTGTATCAAA
This sequence comes from Tipula helvola, assembly GCA_963556165.1. Taxonomy (NCBI): domain Eukaryota; kingdom Metazoa; phylum Arthropoda; class Insecta; order Diptera; family Tipulidae; genus Tipula; species Tipula helvola. Next base: position 335,665,017 of record OY744481.1, on the reverse strand, counting down.
TCCAAGTTCTTTGATAATAAAGTGAGAATCATATCCACTCAAATTATGACAAACAATTGGTACAAAGTCAGGTAAACCATAATTTAAATTACAATTGTTATGAGCGGCTCCGCGGAACTTTCCAGTAAGATGGCAATGGTCTCTTACTTTATAATTCAAACAGTCAATAAAACTTTCTTTACATATATAACAAGTAGATGAATTGTCATATTGTTCTTTTTCTTCGTTTGTTAGTGTTATCATTTTTATGTTTGTATGTAATTTATCATAAATTACTTGTAAATCGATTTTTAATTTTTCAATAAAAATTTGACAACAATCTTTACCCCTATACAATTCAAACTTAGAAAGTTTATCGTCGTATGAACACTTAATGTAATATGCGAAGCTGCATGGTTCATGTTTTGTAATGTTTTCTGTAAATGAGGTTTTATCGTTTGGTAAACATGTAAAAATTGGTGCTAGTACAGCTTCAAAATCGCAATAGATAATAAATGGTACTCGCTCTTTGTTTTGGATGTTTTTAAACTTTAGTATACAATTTTCTTCATTAGGAAGAATACATTTAATTTTATTACAACCATATTGCAAATGATTATTTAAACCTTCCTCATTTCTAAAAAAAGTTAAACATCCATCACAAATCCATTTTTTATTTGCTCTTTTGGATAACTGGTTTCCCACTAGCGCACTAAAATTTTTGATCAAACAATAGTGAGTATTTACATCATCTTCTAAAAATAGCAAATTAACATGTTCCTGTTTTTTAGATTTTGTGTAATATAATGCCCCCACAATTTCATTACCATCTAAACCATATACATTTACACTAATATTATTTAATTATTCAAACTTTAAAATATCTTTTAGATGCATAGGCAAATTAATATCATCTAAAGTCAATTCCGAAGAATAGTGTGGATATGATGTATGTCTATAAGGTTTTTTTACGTTAGGATATCTAGATGCCATAATTGACCAGGCAAAGCATGCCTGATCAGAATTTTGAATATTAATTATAGCTCTTTTTCTTTTAATAGTTTCTGGTAGATCAATATATGAAGAACCTCGCAATGGAGTATATTTGTTGATATTAAGTTCAAGAAACATGATCTTTTCGAGAGCCCAGCCAGATTCTTTTTCTTGAAAATCTTCACTTTTAATGTTTAAATTATTAACAATTTCGGAAAATATTGCATTAAAATCGCTAGCTTCAGTTATTATATAATTCGTAGTATTAAACGATGTTAATTTACTAACGTTGGAATCATCTTCTAAATTAAATTTTGTATGAAGTGCAAACAATTCAAAGTTTATTTTCGCAGCTTTAAAAATTTCTAATTGAAGCATTTTATTTTCGCCAAATGTAGTTTAAAAGATGATATACAGATAAAGTTGGTAAAATAAAAAAAAAAAAAATTATGATCAAGATTTCAATGCCAAGGATAAATTATAAAATATTAATACATATAACGTCCTATCCGATTTCAATTATGTAATTTTTTTCTTATCTTCTTTTCTTACTTTATGCTGATTACATATTACGGTTTTTATATATACGTATATTGAACTAGTTTTCTTTTTAAATGCCAAGGTTAAATTATAAAATATTATTATAACTTTGTACTATCCGATTTCAATTATGTGATAAAAATTATTCGTCCAAGTTATAAACCATATACATAATACAAATTTTGAAAGGTAGCATACACTTCAATTCGAATATTTTTCTCTTACATAGGCAGAAATTAATCATAATCAATATTTTTTACTTTATTACAGTTGAGTGCCTAAAAAATAAACTTTCAAAGACAGTTGAATACATGATTTTGATGCAATTTTTTTTCTTATCTTCTTTTCTTACTTTATGCTGATTACATTTTACAGTTTTTATTTATTGTACGTTGAACTAGTTTTTTTTCAATGCCAAGGTTAAATTATAAAATATTATTATAACTTTATAGTATCCAATTTCAATTAAAAAATAAATATTATTCGTTTAAGTTACAAACCATATTTACAGAATATACATAAACTTTGAAATGTGACATCTACAGATAAAGTTTTAAAAAATAACAATATACAGTTGAATACATGATTTTGGATAAATTCATATAGAATTTTAGTTATCGTGGTTGATAATAAAACTGTATATTGTACTAAGTTACAAACCATGTACATAAAATAAGCTTTTAAAGTGACATCTACAGATAAAGTTGGAAAATAATAATCATTTACAGTTGAATACCTGATTTTAGATACATTTATATAGAGTTTTAGTTATCGTGGTTGATAATAAAACTGTAAGAAATGTGCACCATCTATCGAAAAGTTAATTAATATTAAAAAGTTCAAAGCTTAAAGTTTATGACTGTGCTGCCATCTAACAAAATGTCTTAAAAAAATATTGTACAGTTAATGATATACATAAACTTTGAAATGTGACATCTACAGATAAAGTTTTAAAAAATAACAATATACAGTTGAATACATGATTTTTAATAAATTCATATAGAGTTTTAGTTATCGTGGTTGATAATAAAACTGTATATTGAACCAAGTTACAAACCATGTACATAAAATAAGCTTTTAAAGTGACATCTACAGATAAACTTGGAAAATAATAATAATTTACAGTTGAATACCTGATTTTAGATACATTTATATAGAGTTTTAGTTATCGTGGTTGACAATAAAACTGTAAGAAATGTGCGCCATCTAACGAAAAACTAAGTAATACTAAAAAGTTCAAAGCTTAAAGTTTATTACTGTGCTGCCATCTAACGAAATGTCTTAAAAAATATAATATACAGTTGAATGACAGATTTTTAAGAAAATTATATACTTAGGTTTTCATTTTATATAGAGATTTAGTTACCGGGGTTACACTGTAGTATGCCCATAGTAGAAACATACGTAATCGTTTATGTTGTTGTAATTTACATGTAAATATTTTTTCGGCTGGAATCGATTTCGGCTGTTCCAGGACATACGCTTTTACACTACTAAAGTAGATAGAAAATTGGTCCCAAAACGCTGACTTATGGTACTCCCGCTGCTATTATACCTCCTATATGCCGACTATCCGAATCGCAAATTCTGAGTCATACATATCTCCTGTTGTTCGTGTTTCGCTGAGAAATACTATCGTTGGTTCATATTCTTTAAACATTTGCTACAATTACAAAAAATTCGAGGGTAAGCTCCGAATGTTAGTGTACAGCATGTCTTTTTATGAATTTCTATTGGTACAGTTGATTTGATTTTTCATGGTTTTCATCTTCGGTTGGTACACCGTACAAGGACTATCCCAAGCCGTTTGATTAGTAATAATGTTCATGTTCAGTTTGGTATTTACTGCACCGCAATTGCAACACTTTTGTGTTGGAAATGTTACGATATCCCATTAGTGGTATACTTTTAGGGTCAATGATTATTATTAGATCTTCCCTAGTTTTCTTATTTTCTTGTGGTATTTTCGTTTGTAACAAAATTAACTTAGTGGGATTGATTTTGACTGCTGCTGCAAAAGATGTTAGCTGCTCAGTTGGTTTTTGGCGCTGCACCACTAGATTTTTTATTTCTCCTATGTAGATTTAATTTGAAATGATTTACCGTCAAGCGTTGTTGCAACTCTGTGATTAAATTAATTTTGCTGAACTCTTCAAAAAGTATCTTATTCCAAATATTTGCACTCTAAACAGACAGTTGTTATTCATTTAATTTAGTTACGCCATTTTGCGATCCATCATTGTTCAAACTGTTTTTGACATAAATGTTGTTATGTCGAAACCGGAAATAACAGATCTTCTACTTTCTCTTCAATTCCAATAACCTTTTAAATAATTGTATATTGAAGGTCGTCAATTTTTCTCGAATATTTATCACGGTTTGGGATTTAGCATTTCCATGGCTAGGGTACAGTTGACTAAAATGTAAAGGCCCATCACTTCTTACTTTTGACATCAAAACTTCTTTTGAAGCTTCACTCAACTTTTTTAATACTTCTGCTTGATCATTAATGCTAGATGGAATTACATACCAAAATATCATTTAGGAGCTCTTTCTGCTTAACGTAGTTGATCTCGTTTTGGAGAGAATCCTCTAATGTGTCGGTTTTAAACATCTCTTGTGTAAGGTACTCCACTCCCTTGTTTATATTATCAATTTCAGATTTTATTCCTGCTACTGCTGATTCCAGGATACTTTTAATTTCGTTGGAGCATTTTTCGAGTTCTTCATGTTTAGTATTATTGGAATCCATGAGCGTAACGATGGCTGACATTTGATCCGAATTAGTTGGGTTATAGGTTTAGATAGAAGATTGGATAGATCCATATTTCATTAATTTGATTTAATTGTTGTATTTAAATCAAATCTTACACTTTATTAACGAAACCAAGGGGAATCTCAACATATACAGCAAGATTAGTATAACAACAATTCTTGGTTTATTTTACTGTGAGTATATTGTAATTTTAGTTTCGTATTTGGTTTAGGTTAGAATATTTTATACTAGAATTAGGAACCCAATTTGAAATTATGTTCACTTGATGTTTATATTATCGGTTTAGGTTTGGTTGTTGGTTATAATTAGTGCATAGTTTCGGAAAAGTTCAGCTTATAACTTAAATTACAAGGGGCCGTTAGGGTTGTGCCGCATAGTCTACATGAAGTAATTAATCATTTGTCTTCTCGTGTAAACAATCTATGCAGACAATTAAAAAAAGAGATGTCAACAATATAGACAATGCGTCGAAAATTCCCAACAGCAAAAATAGTCAACATTTTGATTTATTACGTATATGATTTTCATCGCATTAAATGTACATATAAGAAATTAGCCTCAGTGGACTTTGTAGGCTGTATCAACGGAAATAAGCGAAAGACCACAACATATCCCTTAACATATTGAACTTATACGACAACACATGCATATTTCAGGACATATTTGTACTTTACGTTGTTCTACGAGAAAAGGATGAAAATTACAGGACAAACTTATTGCAATACTCGATAACTGCTACTACTCGATAGTCGCATCAAAGACAATTTGACTGTAAAAATCATTAGATTTGCTAAATTAGAAATTTAATTTCGATAACTGTATAATTTGTTGCTTCTTTATACATATTGGAAATGAGGCAGAAATGTACTTATATATATAGGTCAATGTATATTAGAACTAACCAATTGAATTTTTAGCACGTACAATGTGTGAGACCTTCTTGTTTTTAGTGATTGCTACGCAGTGAGGCCTAAATTAAAAACATTTAAATTCCGATTGGTGAAAAGGGAAACTACTTTAAAAATATTGTTTCCATATAACAACAATTAAGTTTGGAAACGGAGATCTAAAAATTGTTTTACAAAAAGTAGTGCCGCTAGCACAAATCATAAATAAGAAGAATTTTTGCTGTGATGTAGAAAATGGCACATTTTTCCGGTTAATCGACATATGTATAAAAATTATATTTATATCAAATTGATAATTATCGATAAAAATTTCCGAAATTTAGAAAAAAAATTCATCTTTCCGATCAACAATCAAGAAATTAAAGAAATATTTTTACTTCGAATATTAATTTGTTGGTTAAAATTTAAAAAAATATTAAATTAAAAATGTTTCGACAACTCCAAATGACAAATAGACCCAAATGAGAAAATTTTCAAAATCGATCTGTCCTGAAGTGTATTCATCAACGCAATCTTTCACTAGTATGGAAGAAAACAACCTTCTACAGTGCTATGGTACACGAAGTATTAAAGAAGAGAAAGAGATCGTTGATGAAATAGGTTTGAGAATTTCTCAGGACGTTTTCAGGCGACTTTAAACTAAATTTAATCACAAATTCCGAATTATCTGTTATGTTAAAGTCGCCTAATCTTATAAGGTTCTTACTATTTTTTACTTTAAAATTATAAGTTAAAAAAAAATATTTTATCATATTCTCTACTTTACGTTTAAAGTTAGAAAATTGCTCAAAATGTTTATTATGAATTGAGTTTAAATTCTTTCCAATTATTACAAAAAATTTATGGCTAATATGCCATACAACGCGTTGCCATACGTACGTTATTAATATCCTTCGGGTTTTCTATAGATGTCAGTAATGTTCTATTTCCATTTTGATTGTTTTTCTGCTGACGAATTCATTGCGCCGTTATCAGATTTTAGCACCAACCAATCAATATAGAGGAAATCCATCTACAATGAAATCTCGACTACGGCCATTAAAAATGTTTTTAAGTTTGTAGCCCTCAGTGTCTTAACTTAATTATTGAATCTTTATGATCTAGAACTTACCCGGATGGTCTCACATTTGCTAATATCCTTCTTATGCCGAAACGTTTTTTAGTTTTTGCTGTAATTTTGGACCACAGTAAAGCGTTACAACAGTTAACCATAAAGAAACAGCATTAAAATTATTAGGTGACGGTATCTATCGAATTAATTATAGAGTACAACAAAAGTAGCGTTGTTGACGTAAATTGTGATGCGGTTCAATTTTAGGTACCCTCGAGAACTAATGTATGGCAATGATCTGGACTTAAAAGTTTAATAAAAATTTAAAGCTAAGCCGAAAATAATTTGTAGTACAACTAAAGACACGGTTTTCTCCTAAGTCGCAATCTTTTCATATCAGATCAGCGAATTAAAATCAATTCAGTGTATTGTTTTGCTCGCAACATCATGCATGATACGATATTCGTAATTTGCTATGCACTAGGTAAAATTATAATTAATTAGCATATCGTCGTTTCAGGACTAGAGTACGTTCGTTTGCGCGTATTTACGTTTTAACCAGACTATCCGTTTCTGAGGAAATTGGTTTTATGTTTTCCTCTATCCACCATTTTTAACACTTCTTCACGCATCTTCTTAAGTGTCCCATACATAGATCACTTTTTGCGAAAATGAGTTATGAATGGATTCCTACTAATTCGACTGCGATCTTTCAGAATCTTTAATCAAAATTAACTTCATTTCAATACTTATCGAAATAGCGTATTTTAAGTTTGTCTCATTTTGTTCATTTTTTATGTTCTACATTGTCCTATAAACTAAATATCTGTGAAATAGGACATTTTAATATGGAATAATCTAATAATTTTGATTTTGTTTTTAAGTATCCCACATCCACTTTATACGGATATAGGAGAAATTTGACAAACAGTTTTGCATATCGGCAAAATATGGATATGGGATAATTATAACTATAAAGTGTTAACTTAGCAAAATTCATTTTATACTTATTAGTTTTGTTCTATATCAAATGGAGCGTGACATTGATTGGAAAAAACAATTAAAGGAAATTGCTGACGTCATAACCTCTAACGAACGGAAGAAAGCAGACAAAGAAATGACGAAGCATGATAAATCTTTAGCACTGGTATTTTACGATTTACAAAACGTGTCTACATTACCAAAGGAAAATGATTCCAATTTCTTTTATAAAAGAAAACTTAACTTCTACAATCTCACGGGTTGTTGTGACAACGGTATTGCATATTGCGCAATACGGTATGAGTGTCAAAATGGTCGAACGGGCAACGATATTACCAGCGGATTGATCAACATTTTAAAGGCGGTATTTAAAGACAATGCTGGTGTGACAAAATTTATATTGTGGTCAGATTCTTGTGGTCCCGCAAAACCGAAATAGAATTAGATCTTTAGCATTGCTAAAATTTTGCGAGGAAAATGAAGTATACAGCATTACTTAGAGATTCACGTGTACATGAGGTGAACGCAGTTTTTAGCGTACCTAATCGAGCGCCACCTTATGCATACTGAGTACCACGGTCCTGTACCTCTTTTCTCTCTTTTCCGTACCTCGTTTCACTTAAATTGATGCAGATGAAATCAACAGATTTTTTTAATTATAATAAAGCAAGTCTTGGGCTTAATTTTTCCAGAGTTAAGTTTACCTTGGCAACTGAGTTTTGAGTTTTTTTTCGAAAATTTTGACAATTTTGTTGTCAAATTAAACAAAAATTATAATGACAGTGAACAATACACATCAATACAAGAGATGGTATACAAGGAAATTGAAGGACAAAAACCATAAATCTAACCAAGCGTCTATTGGAGGGGGGGGGGGGGACCAAAATTGGTATTAATCTATCAGCTCCGTAACCTTCCAATAGGCGAAAGTGTACGTACTGACTCCTCGCGGCAACCACCGTTAACTGTAACCATTAGGCAGAATGTGGCCTTTTGTGACAGGCTAAAGTACGGCGCTAAAGGAGAAAACCTTGACAAAAAATTCCTAATCTAAGGTGGAACAGCATATGCCGATGGATGAATGGCTGATAGGTTAATCAGTCTATATATGCGGACCCTGGATACTAGGCACCCTCCAGTTTTATTTAGCCTTCCTGTAGTAAAGCTGGGTGACCTACAGGCGACTTTTTTTATTCCCAGCAACTCGCAAGAGTAAAATCAAAACGGTAGACGGATAGGCATGGGAAGGAATACACGGGAGTGGGTCTGCCCTCTCGAAGTCCTTGAGTCCGAATGCTACCGCTTTTCTAGCAGAAGTAAATGTTATTACATCTAGGAGGGAGAGCAATGAGCCCAGACAGTATTATTATTATTATTATTACTTGAGGGCCATGTCCAGTCAATATTCAGGCTCTTAATGAACCTGATAATACTGCCTAACGGTACGTGATACATACTATCTGGGCTCATTGCTCTCCCTCCTAGATGTTTTAATTATCCGTCCAGCCAATATTCAGGCTCTTAATGTCTTAATGAATCTGATAATACTGCCGACCGGTACGTGATACATACTATCTGGGCTCATTGCTCTCCCTCCTAGATGTAATAACATTTACTTCTGCTAGAAGAGCGGTAGCATTAGGACTCAAGGACTTCGAGAGGGCAGACCCACTCCCGTATATTCCTATCCGTGCCTCGTCTACCGTTTTGATTTTACTCTTACGAGTTGCTGGGACATACTATCTGGGCTCATTGCTCTCCCTCCTAGATGTTTACTGTTGGAAGTACTTCTACACGTGATACATACTATCTGGGCTCATTGCTCTCCCTCCTAGATGTAATAACATTTACTTCTGCTAGAAAAGCGGTAGCATTGGGACTCAAGGACTTTGAGAGGGCAGACCCACTCCCGTGTATTCCTTCCCGTGCCTCGTCTACCGTTTTGATTTGACTCTTGCGAGTTGCTGGGAATAAAAAAGTCGCCTGTAGGTCACCCAGGTTTACTACAGGAAGGCTAAATAAAACTGGAGGGTGCCTGGTATCCAGAGTCCGCATATATAGACTAATTAACCTATCAGCCATTCATCCATCGGCACATGCTGTTCCACCTTAGATTAGGGATTTTTTGTCAAGGTTTTCTCCTTTAGCGCCGTACTTTAGCCTGTCACAAAAGTCTATATTCAGCCTAATGGTTACAGTTACCGGTGGTTGCCACGAGGAGGCAGTACGTACACTTGCGCCTACTGGAAGGATACGAAGCCTCTTCCAATAGACGCCAAACCACCAGCCCAGACAGTATGTAACGCGTGTAGAAGTACTTCCTACAGTAAACATCTAGGAGGGAGAGCAATGAGCCCAGATAGTATGTATCGCGTGTAGAAGTACTTCCAACGGTAAACATCTAGGAGGGAGAGCAATGAACCCAGATAGTATGTCCCAGCAACTCGCAAGAGTCAAATCAAAACGGTAGACAAGGCACGGTTAGGAATATACGGGAGTGGGTCTGCCCTCTCGAAGTCCTTGAGGCCCAATGCTACCGCTCTTCTAGCAGAAGTAAATGTTATTACATCTCGGAGGGAGAGCAATGAGCCCAGATAGTATGTAACGCGTGTAGAAGTATTTCCTACAGTAGACATCTAGGAGGGAGAGCAATGAGCCCAGATAGTATGTATCACGTACCGATCGGCAGTATTATCAGGTTCATTAAGAGCCTGAATATTGGCTGGACGGATAATTAAGTAGGGCTTGATGCACAAAAGACCTTTTAGGTCGCAGTGCGAGGTGGCTTAACGCACACATGGCCCTCAAGTAATAATAATAATAATAAATCTAACCAAGTTACCTACAGTGGCAATGCTAAATATCTCTTGTTTGATTTCTATAGAGACGATTAGGGATATTTAGTCAATGTTTTTTTTTATGCCTAATAATGGGAAGGAAATCGAATTTTTCAAAGTGACCTTAAAGTTGCCCTAAGCTTCAGAATGGACTTGTAGGGATAGCAAAAAATAAAAACTATCCGCGTGGCTTTTAAATGGAGACTGTCCTATATCCAATTTTGTCATTTTTCATTGTAATTCGATTTATTGAAAAGTTTAAAATAAAAAAATATGCCAACTTATGCCAAAAATGATGATACACTACAAATTTTTTAAGTAAAGTCAGTATCAAACTTTAAAAATTTCTCAACAGTTTTCCAAATGGCGCGTAGGACACTTAAGAAGTCACGTGACGACTTTCTAATGACTAAATTACGCTAAATCCTGTTTAGCTTGTCTTTTCTGATTTTAGCACTAAGTGCATTATATAATCTAATCCCACAAAACCGAAATATGCTACGATTTATATTGCGCTATCTCCTCATTGCTCCCCATGCTCATCTCATAAAATGTGATTTTGTTTCAAACAATTGGATTGAATTAGCAGGATTGTTTTTATTTGCTTTCTACTAAATTTGATCAGAAATTACGCCAGTTTTGACAGATTTTCGAAATTTTGACATCTACAAGGTCTTTGCTGGAGAATTGAGTCGTAGGTCTGCCGATTAAGAAATGTGCAGGCGTCAAGTAATCTAGATCATCGCTCGACAGCACATTTATTGGACGTGAGTTCAGCACGGCTTCTATCTCAGTTAGTAGCGTAGTCACCTCCTGGATCATGAGTATATGGCCATCAGTTACTCTTCTTAAATGGAATTTTACGCTTCTTACAGCCGCCTCCAATAGGCCACCAAAATGTGGACAGCTCGGTGGATTGAATTTAAAGTGTGTTTCATCTGCCAATAAAAATTTTGAAAATGTGTTAGAGTCCAATACTTATACCGTAGTGTGGCCATCATTAATGTGTGCCCCACATGTAGATATCTTTCGTGATGTTCCTTTATGTTTTTTTCAGCCAGTTTATCTTTTGCTGTTAAAATAACCGGATGCTTGACGTCATAGGTGTTTGCTCCAATTTTTATTCTTCCACCAACTCGTAGCCTATTTCATCCAGAAAGGGGTTTGTTTATATATTTCAAGCTACTTGAGATTGGTAATGCTTTATTGGATGTAGGGTGAGTGGAAAGCCAATCTAACACAAAATTTGAGTCAGTCCAAGTGTTGATTTCAAGCAATGCTTCACACAGTTCCAGGCGTGGAACTGATATTTGTTTTATTGGTGCTACTTTCGTTTTTGCTGTGAGTAGCCTCACGATTGACCCTCCATTAGGTTTCATTACTTCAATGTAAATAACTGTTGCATATGCTTACTTGGAAGCATCTGAAAACTCATGTAATTTTAACTTGATGTCGTAGGTTGTGCCTATATGTCTGCCTATTTTGACTTTTTCTACTTTCACTAGGATCTCCCGTATTTTCAGCCATTATGCTTTTATATCGTCTGTTAATGTATCATCCCGTCCTAGATTTTTGAGCCATAAAGTTTGGAAAAATATTTTAACCTTAATTGTTATAGGAGCAAGCCATAGGTTTACTCTTAACTGGAAACAGTTGGTTTTGGGATTCCAGTGTCACAAGACGTTGGTAGCGTTCGACTCTTCTATCTACAAAACGTTCATTTGGTTGGTTGGTTGGTCGAGTACAATATTTTTGTAGCATTTTGTCGTTAGTAAGCCATTTTCTGAGATTAAAACCCGAACTGGACAACACTGTGTCAATTTCATGACATAACCTGATTCAGTTATTGAATCACATTCTGTCATCAAACCGTTTACGTAAATTTTATTTGTAATTTATGGGTTATAGTTTCTGGGAAAACCTTTTTTGTATTTTTCGGTGACTTCGTTCAGTGCGCGTATGTGATTTTTCTCGCCAAACTATTCCTTTGCTACACGAACCTGTCTGGAAAACTGATTAAGATATCATATAAAGTGGATTGTGTTGTTAGGCCGACTGCAAGAAAAGACTTTAAAGATATTCCTTTGGTCGATTAGTGGAACCGTCAAAGACGACTCCTAGCTTTGTAGTGCTACTGGAATTCTTGATTACCCCATGATGTGATAGGTATAGTATCCGCGCTGAGGGTTGCTTTTTTATCACTTATCTTCATAATGCGTGTCCCAAAGTTATGTACTCTGACATGAAATATTTGTACTGTGATGTAAATTCTTTGCACCCGATTAAATCTTCTTTCCATAGAATGCATTCGTTGCACTGCTGAGGAAAATGAATCCCCAACGTACCTAGATGGCGATAATTTAAAAAGTAGACGTACTTCGAATCGACTGGTATTATCTGTCGTTTTCGTTGTTACGAAATGTTTCTGGCAGAATTCTTTCTCCTTAGATATGTAGTTGGTTATTTGGATCTTCAACAGTTTAAATTTCTCAGAACCTTCTTAATAAGCTTTCTACGCTGTTTTCTGGATCACTCAAACTAACTGTGGTTGAGCTACAGTTGTCCAACTTAGTAACGTATTTTGCATGATATGGTTGCTCTTCGTCATAATTTTCCCTTCAGTTAGTACTTCAAAAAAGGTGTCTACGCCGATAATGATATATATTTCCCCTCCTATATAGAAGTAAGGATCTGCGAATTCCTGGGAAGACCTGAAATCGCTGAATTCAGAAGTTTCCGCTTGTTTGGCTCACTTTTGTCCCAAGGTGATACTGCTAGCCATTAGTATTAGCTCCTATGCCCGTAACAGCAAACTTGAAATTTTTTCTCTTTAATATTATCCTCTGAACACAACTTTCGGTAATGAATTAGCCTTGGGATCCTGAGTCTAACAATGCTCTACACAGTTATTGTTCATTTGATGTGTCGAGTAGATGCACTAGTGCGGTTCGGTTGGTAGTAGTGAAGTCCCGGTTTTCATATTGATTTTATCGCGAATTGAGTCTGGTTGGTTGGTTTGGCTATTTAACACAACAGCGATTGATTCTACTGTGACTGGTACATTCTCATGAAGTCATAAACTAAACTGTGATATTTCCTCTTGCAGTGTCTACATCTAAATTTTGATCTGCAATTGTAGATGCTATGATTGTTGTTCAAGCAGTTAAAGCACGATTCTTGTGACCACAATATGGATCAACCAATGAATCAATGATCTCTCGTTTCTGCATCTTCTCCTAATACTTTGAAGCCTCGTATTATTTCGTCTAAGGTATCCAAAATTCATCGGACGTTTGTGCTATTTCTTCGATGCCTCAATGTAGTTAGCGCCGGTAACGTTGAAATGCTTAGGGTTATCATGGAATGCACAGCAAACAAATCGAAAAGCGACTGTCATTCCGTGTAGTCGCCGCTAAATAATGGTATTGATATTTTAGGCAACTTTACTTTATTGTGTAACTAATTTCATGATAAGTATTAAATTATTATATTGATTTGAAGTGAATTTTAATTAATATCAATTCTTATTTCATTTCAGCTTATAGGTATTGACAATTACAAAAACTCAATAATTTTTTTAAGGTAAGTTAACTAAACTGTTTTATATTTTATTTTCGGTATATTTAGTGCTGTACATATCCCATTGAGTTGTTAAAATTTTTATAAAAAACCTTTTTGCTCCACAGTACAGCAAACTCATTAAATCTAACCGAAAAATTGATTTATCGATAACCAAACTAAGTAAAATAAATAACTACATATTGACTATCTTTCTAATCTAAATTTAAATTTCTCAAAACAACAACGTAAAAAATCGAAACCAGCAAACAAGCTCATTCCACTTGTAACTAAATAATTTGTATTAGATAGTTGGTTGCTTTATCACAAACTTTAATAATAATTAAAATAATTCGGGTTTTTTGTGCTTTTTTTTTTGTTGCTCGCCTCGAAATTAATTAACTTAATTTATTTTCTTTTTTGGTGAAACTTACATATTTGTATATTTAAGTATTTATTTAAAAGTTTGTGTAATAAATTTTGTAGAAAACATTTTTTAGTCCCTCTCTGACAGACATCATTGAAGAAATGTAAATTCTAGACTTCAATAAAATTTAGAATTATTTTCCACCCCCTAAAAAAGCTCCATTTAGAATATTTTTATATTTGACCTTTGTTAATTTGTATTTTGTTTTGTTGAAATGGGCTTTTTATGGAAAACATGAAATGCAAAAATAGATGGAGACGAGCAACGTTTAGTTAACGAGTAAATATCTAAAGCGTTTTTTTATTTCTTTAGTTCGTTCGCTTATTATCCAACTTTTCGATCGACATGAAATTCATTTTGTTCAATTTACAATTTTGTCATACAGGACGTGTGTACCTCTATGTATACATATGTATGTACACAGGGAAATAATGAAAAACAATAAAAAACCATTTATCATTGTGTAATCTCACACCCAAAAGCTTTAAACATTTTCATCGTGTTGTTATTTTATTGTACTCTATATTGGTGTCTACTTTTTGTATAAACCATGATGCTTTTAATATAATATTTTAATCATTTATCTTGTTTTGCCTCCAATTTGTTATTGTTGTATATTTATCAATTCATCTATTTATGTATCTATCTATTTGTCTATCAATTTTCTCACAACATTTTAAGCAGAGCGGGAATTTTTTTTCTATTTTATCCAAAAGCACGATGGTTTTGTTGTTGGTAAATTTGTTCTGCTGCTTTATTTTATAGGTAGGTATATAAGCAAAATTGAAGTATTAAATAACGAGGCGGCAGATTTACCAATTCGACAAATTCGAATTTTAGTATTTATTAAAGATGAGAGATTATGGATCAGATTTTAAATGCTTGAGTTGGATTATTATGTAATTGGCTTGTGGAGAAAAAAGTACGGTTAATACTCAATAGAAAATAACCGAAAAATACAAAACAAATATTTTAAAATTTGACTTGCGTCTATACTACTAAAACTTTCACTTAGTTTTGCCATAAACTTTATTTTCATCATCTAGCTCAGGCACATTTATTTTTAAATCACACTTCATGCGAAACAAGACGTCCAATTTGCTATCCACACATTATGTTTTGTTTGATGAAACCTGCATGATTATAAGCCTGAAGGCTACAAGTGCAGAATTGAAAAGTGCTAATTTACATTCTAGTTAAAAGGCCGGATCGTAAGTCACAACAGGCATGAGTTGATTATTCTGTTCACTGAACTATGTGAACCACTAGAAGTATGTGCTGTGAAATTCGAATCACCGCATGCAAGTATATTTAATAAAACAAATTTCATGTGTCGAATGTGTAAAGGGGTCATCCACTTTACAGATGTTTTCGTTTTAAGTCAATGAAAGCGGCGGTGAGGAAAAAATTAGTTCTATAAGTTTATTGTAACTCGTATCATAGTGAGAAAAGTTGTGATTCAGAAAGGACAATACAATCCTTATCTCAGGAAAACCAATTCCCAATATATTCAATATCTGCAATCATTCATTTACACCAGCAACTCTTCGGTTATAGAACTGAGTCTTATTGTTAAAAAAAATCATCTATCATTGCTAGTAATTATTTACCGAGCAATCCTAACAATTGTCCATAATCTAATCTGATGAGTGGTCAGGTATGAAGTTGCATGGGGCTGAAGTTGTCACATGCTGTCAGCTCTACTGCTCTGTACCGTGGACCTCTGCACAAATGGAGATATTCAAAAAAATCCAGGCTCTCTAAAAAATTCAGGAACTGTAGTTAAGGAGACTTGGATATTTAGGCCTGCCTCTGAATTAACAATGGGAAAGCGAGGCTGATTGTTCATCTACTCGGGTTACCAAACTTGAGAAATCAAAAATACAGGAAAATCAAAGCAAGAACCAAGCTGGTACCTTAAGACTGAGGGCTCTAGCAAAGGTTAATAATATTTCGCCGAAAGACAGGAGGTAAAGCCAGTCTTTGCTTGCTCAAAAAAGGTAACCGAAATCAGTTGGTTGTGGCAGTGATTGTTCAGATAAAGGACATCAGTAGAATTATTTATTTATTTATTTATTTACCATACAGCATGTTTATGCAATTGGGTAAAAAAGTCTTAAATTACAGTATGATATAATAGGATATAATAAAATATATATGTAAAAATTTAAAAATTAAAGTATGTATGTACAACATTAAAGCACTATCATAAAATATAAAATACGCTCTGAACAATGAGCATCAACACAACAATAAATTATCAATTTAAAGCGATAATGCGGAGATTGATTTTTTAAAAGCGTCACGCGAAATATTAAAATCGAACCACATTGATACACTATTCAAGTCGCGTTGTATACGCGCTACAGGATCAAAATACGCGTAGTTAGTGCACGCAGTCGGGATAAAAAGCAAACTACGTGGCCGTAACACACGTTGAGGAGTGTAAAAATTGAAAAGAGATAGCAGCTCTGGGCAATCGACCTTACCACAAAGTATATCACGCGCAAATGTGGCACTTGCACACTTACGCCTAGACGACAGTGACTGTATACCTAGAAGACAACATCTATCATGATATGGTAACAGTTTAAAATGCTTCTGGATGCCCTCTATTCTCTTAGTGTGAATATCGTAGAATGGAGACCATATAACGCTGGCCATATAACAAATGATGAATATAATGATTTGAATGTCAACAAATCATGAAAATCTCTCGAGTATCGCTTAATAAAACCCAACTTTGAACGTCGTGTCAAAGCTAAAAACCACCCCCAAATCATTGACTGAGACAACCCGTTTTAAATTCTTATTTGTAAGGAAATACTCAAAAACTAAAGGCTGCTTAGATTTAGATATTGTCATGACTTGGCATTTCTCCACATATTAAGACACATTAAGTTTCGATCAGCCCAATCACAAAAACAATTCAAATCTTGTAGGAACTTAAATCTATCCGCTTCGCACGATATGGTAGAATAAAATTTTATATCGTCCGCGAACAATAAACACTCAGCAAATTCCAATAATTTTGTGACATCATTGATAAAAAGCAGGAACAGCAATGGTCCCAAATGGCTTCTTTGTGGTACACCAGAGAGAACCGTGAAGCTATCGGAAGATATGTCATCAATTTTAACATACATTTTACGATTTTTCAAGTAAGAACTTAGCCAATTCAGAGGTATAAAGTCGCAATTGAGTCTGCTAAGCTTATCTAACAACAAACGGTGATTTAGTTTATCGGAAGCCTTAGCAAAGTCTGTATAAACCACATCAACCTGTACTTTGGATGTTGCGGATTTTGTTATATAGCTCTGGAAAAGTGCCAGATTAGTGACAGTAGACCGGCCTGGAAAAAACCCATGTTGACGTGAGCTGTTTAATTGTTTGCTATGGAAAAATAGAACCTCTTTAACCATACATTCAAACACTTTCGGGATTCAGGACATTATTGCAATGCCCCTATAATTTGTTACGTCATTGCGTGATCCGTTTTTGGAATTTCCACACATCTGGGAATTTACCTTGGCTTAAACTTTTATTAAATAGTAAATGAAGGGGAGCTGACAACCCAATAGCACAACACCTTAGCAATGCCGGCGGCAATCCATCTGGTCCAGAGCACTTGGAGATATTGTTGGAGAACGTGATGATTGAGCTGTTTATGCTAGATATAGCTAGAGTACCATTGAATATTATTGGTGCCTTTGACAAATACACTGCTAAAGTAATCCGCAAAAAATTTACAAATAGTAAGAGGATCATTCGACTTTTGACCCTTGAACGACATAACTGATGGTATACCGTTAGTTTGGTTCTTCATCCTTACGAATTTCCAAAACTTCTTTGGGTTACTCCTTAAATCATCCTCCGAATCAATAATATAATTATTGTATAAAAAACGGTTAAGCCAATTGAATTGTTTCCTAAATAATTTAAACTGGGAATGGTGTAACAAAGAACCAGTACTCTTAAATTTAGTATGGGCTCTGTTACGTTGAACTTCGAGTTTTTTCAGATCTTTTGTGAACCATGGATCTTTACGAGCCAACGACTGTTTCTTTTCTAGTTTAGGAACAAACTTATTGATACAGGAATATAATAAATCGTTGAATAAATGAACTGCATGGTCCACATTGATATTTGACAAAACATTGCCCCAATTAACATCAGTTAAAAATTTATTCATTGAACTGACGTCCGCGCGAGGGTAGTCAAAAACCAAGATATTTTTAGTAAAGTTGAGATTGTCACAAAATTCGTACGATAAATCGATCGACATTGGAGTATGGAAAATACTTGTTTAGCCCGCAATATTTTCACAGGCTTCAATTTTATACGTGCGCTTATTAGTGTAAAAACACATATCCAAAAAGGTACCACGACTGTTAGGGATATTGTTTATTTGAGATGCCCCAATATTAGCCATATAATCACAAACCAACGCAGAAGAGTCGTTAGTGTTGAACGGGATAAATATGTTATCATCGTCACCGCCTAACTTCCAGAATAACTCTGGGAAATTAAAATCACCAAAAACCATAAGGTCAGTACCCTCGTCCAAAAAAGGTAAAACATTATTAGTGAAATTAGCTAAAATTTCGGTAATAACTGTCGGACCAGAGTTACATGGAACATACATAACACATATGATCAAATTATATGACGCCAATTTCAATTTAACCCTCTAATGCATATGACCGCCTCAAGGCGGACTTTACGTTATAATGAATTGTGCGCACGCACATTTTTTTTTCTTTAGTTTTCACATATGTTATTCTCTTTTAAACTACTCTCATCATAACGGTTTGGATTTTGTTGTTGTAATATGCACATTTGTTCAACAACTACAAGTTGAAGTCCAAGTTTTGATAAAAAAGTGTTAAAAAATTATTTTATTTTTGTTCGCATATTTTAAATAATCATAAAATAATTTCATGAGGGTTTAGAAGGTTGAAAAAATTATTGGTAAGTAGTTTTGGCTTTATTATCTCCGTTTTTGGTGTTGGTTTAGTAAAAAAAAATTTTGGGGCACTGTGGCGATGCATTTTGTATTGCCCGCCTGTAGGCGGACCTGTGCATTACAATGAAAATTTATATTTATATTCATAAGTTTTTCTGAAATTTTATATTGTTTATACAACTATGATTCTATGCGTGCGTATTTTTTTTTCTTCATTTAATAGTAGAAATATACTCACTAATACTTGTCTCTCTCTATACTCTCTATAACGGTACATTTATTTCTACTCTGATGCACATAAACGTATTATTCCGCAGTTGAAATAAATATTTCCGTAAAATCAGAGAAAAAATTAATTTGTGCTACCTAGTGCATTTAATTTCAATAATAAAAAATAATATTAGTTTTAGAGAGCTAAATAAATAATTGGTGAGTATATGTTACATTATATTTTAAATTATTGGTGTTGGTTGCCAAAGAAAAAATATTTCCAGCAATGCATTTTACGCCTTTAGTTCTGCATAGTTCCTATGCATTGCAATGTAAATTAGATTGTAATGGTTCTTTCTTTATTGTTTAGTATTAAGTCTTTTAGATTTCTAGTTTAATTTCAAGTGAATAACGAGATATTGTGTGCAGTCTGATTGCATGTGTCTTTTTTAATTGTATTTGGATTTTATTCTAAACACATAACTATATTTTTATTTAGATATGGCATATCGCAAGCGTTACACCGTTTCTAAAATGGCGGACGATGAAATTAATGACTTTTTCAGTTCAATTCCATCAGATAATGAAAGTACTTGTGATGAGGAGGATTGCGATACGGACGATGATTTTATTCCAGCTACTAATTATCCAGGGACTACCGAGGATGACGAAATTGCAAATCAATATCAACAGGAAGGCGTCTTGCAATGCCGAAGGACAAACGCAATCACCGATACCTGTATTAGTGCATTGAGTGAAGCATTAGAATCTCCCGAAAGTGAGCCACCTACACCTGCTTTAGTCGAAAAGACTTTTGCACCTACTACCATTAAGTCAATTCGAAAAAGAAAACTTGTTCGATCGACGGAATTGGAAGCAAACAATTGCAGGCCAAACGTTAGCTCGGCAACACAATTTACTGGTCAGGTCATGGCTATTAAAAATGATAGCCAAGAATCTAAAACAATCGTTTGGAGAAAACAAAATTTAGTGTTACATATTAATGACATAATGTATCGTGGAAATAAACAACTACCATCTTATTTGACAGATTTGCATACTCCGTATCAGTGCTTTCGGTATTTTTTTAACGATGAACTGTTCCAGCACATTTCTGACCAGTCAAATTTATATGGACATCAAAAATATATTGAATCCAAATTCAAAGTTGATCCGACTGAGTTGCGAAAATTTATCGGTATATTAGTATATATGTCAGTTTATCGTTATCCCAATGTTCGGTCATTCTGGGGTAGACATGCATTTGAACCGATTCGTCGAACAATGACAATTTTACGATTTGAGGAAATTCGACGATATCTACATTATAATGACAATTCCATAGCAGTCAATAAAGGTAGCGAAAATTATGATCGGTTGTTTAAAGTGCGCCCACTTATAAAACATTTTAATAACTTGTTCGGGTCAGTACCAATGCTACCTAGGCTTTGCGTAGACGAGCAAATGTGCGCAACCAAAATGGCTGGTACAATTCTGCGCCAATATATGCCGAATAAACCGCATAAGTGGGGTTTTAAACTGTTCTCGCTTTGTGACTCTAGTGGATTTTCGTATGCTTTTGAAATTTATTCTGGTGCGGGCGATAATAAAATTCCCGAAGGCGCACCCGACCTTGGGGCATCATCGAATGTGGTTGTTCGTCTGTCGGAGAAAATACCAAATTTTGTGAACCATTTAGTATACTTCGACAATTTCTACACATCTTTGGGTCTACTTATCTACCTTCGCAGCCGAGGAATATTCAGTTTGGGTACTGTGCGTACAAATCGCGTGCCAAATTGTAAGCTGTCCAGCGATGCGGCTCTAAATGAAAAAAAAGTTGAACGCGGGTACTACGAAGAGTATGTTGGAAATGCTTATGGCATTGACATTTCCTCAGTTTTGTGGCAAGACACGAAACCCGTTCGACTTTTGTCGACATATGTTGATACAAAATCATTTATAACGGGCAACACGAGTATTCTACCTCAAAAAGTAACTCGCTGGGATAAAAGAGAAAAAAAACAATACGAAATCGATAGTCCTTACATCATCAAAGAATACAATCGACATATGGGAGGTGTGGATTTGATGGATGGATTGCTTGGCCGCTACCATATTCACATGAAAACTCGAAAATGGTCCAACCGTATATTTTATCACCTCCTTGACGTAGCAATGGTGAACGCCTACATATTGTATCACCGAGTCAACCCGCTAAAAGACAAAATTCAACTGCAAATATTTCGGACAGAAGTGGCAGAATCCTTGTGCATGTACGCTGTTGGAGCAGAGAAAAGAAGTGTAGGGCGACCTTCTAATGCATCTCGAATAATCCCACAAAAAGTAGCCAAGAGGCCCTATTTTCCAACAATAGACGTCCGGTATGATCAGGTAGGACACTGGTGTATTTTCCGCGACCGCTCAGGCAAGAAACGATGCAAGTACCCTAAATGCACCGCTGAAACACAAGCATTTTGTGTGAAATGTGAAATAAGCTTGTGTAACTCACCAACAAAATCTTGTTTCTACGAATTTCATAATAAGTCAAATAATTAAAAACTTTCCGAATAAGTCCAAATTTTTTAGCAATTGAATTGTTTGCAGCATTGCATTTAATTTTATTATTTTGTACTGTCTTCTGAATAAATGACATTAATTTTATTTATTTATTTGATTTCGTTTTAATGCATAGGTCCGCCTAAAGGCGGACTTCCTGATATCAGCTGTATCCGGTGGGGCCGACACTAAAATTGTTTTTTCACGTCGTATTCGTTATTTTTGTCACAAATTCAATGTAATCTGAATTTATCAGCTAAAATAAAAATTCATGCATTAGAGGGTTAACTGCCAAAAATTCAAATTTTGGGTCAGCTACCAAAAGTTCACATAACAAGTTTTTACGAACGGCGATCAGTACCCCACCGCCTTTTAGATTCGCACCACAGCTGTATCGGTCCCGTCTGAAAACACAGAAGTCTGATGGAAAGAACTCAGATGAATTGAAATTTTTTGTCAGCCATGTTTCAGCTAGCAATATGATGTTGTAATTACACTCCAACACGCCAAGATAAAAAGGTTTTGATTTCGAACGCATACCGCTACAATTATAGAAAAAAATTGATAAATTATTATCGGTACAATTGTCAGTACTGTTGCTGTTTAGATATAAGTTAGAATTATGAATTGGGTTATTTGAATTTGTGTTAGTATTTACATTATTTAAAACTAAATTAGAGCTAACTTTAGTATTAGTAAAAATATTACGAGCATCCGAATTATCCGATGGTAACACGCTATTACAATCTGGCTCCATCCAATGAGTTAAGCCGACGGTATGGGGACCACGTTTTTTGAGCGTCTAACAAACTCACGAACTACAATTCCAACAGGCCATACCCCAGGTTGTAACAGTTTAGTGAACGAGTCCGGATTCACTTCAATTTTGAAAGACACGAAATTAAGCCGTTTGATGTCCTGTTCGCCGGATACGAGTAATCTGCATTCAAAATCGCTTTCTAAAATATCCAGCTTATCCCTCAGATACTTTTTTAACGATTCAGGAGAGACCGTATTTACATATCTTGAAGCATAAATATACTTCCTTTCCGGAACCGCTTTTATTGATCCGTCACCAACTATGCAACTACCAATAATGGAATCGGTTTGTTGAGGTTGAACATACTGCGAAACTGGAACACCCAATTCCGGGTTTGACGGTTGATCTTTAGCAACCTCAGTCTGGTTTTTTTTTTTTAGATAAGCGCGTTACTCTTTTATCAGGCTTGTCACGAACAATCTCTTTAATTCCCTCGGACAATCCTTGCACCAAACCCATAATACCCTCAATATTCCGGGCCAACTTGTTAAAGATGTCGCTGCAATCATCACAGAACCATTTCAAATTGTTATTTGCAATAATTAGTGAGAACACGCTATTGCTGATTTTATTACAAGTAGCGTGAAATATCTTATTACACATTCCACTACAGCTGATCAATTTGTCCGTATTCAAATTGTTGCACGAATTGATTGCACAGATTTTATCCGTCATTCTGGCAAGGTTCTGTAGAATAAATTATATGACCGTACGATCTTTGTTGGTCGATGAATGTTGTATTGTTGTAGCGGTACAATAATATACAAGTAGAAACACGAAACTGCGCAACCGCTTGTATTTAGATTATTTATTTTTTTAATTTATTGTTTCTCGCAGTAAATGTTCGAATTTATAAATATCACACCATCAATGCAATTTACAGCTTCAAAAACAATTATCCGATGTATATTATATATTGCTGTAGCGGTAACTAATATAAGAACACGAACTGCACAACCACCTGTATTGAGATTATTTATATGTAAATTTCTATTTCTCGTACGTAGTAAATGTTCGAATTTACATATTATATCACAATATCAATAGTTCAAAACACCATTATCAATAGTTGAAAAAACAACTATACACTTATAAAATCTTACAATAATTGCCAAGGTCACAATTTAAAAAACAATTTTAATAAGCCTTTATGTATTATTTATGTATTGTATCACGTCTGTACTCGTCAACGTTCAACACGAGAATGAATTATGACCGCCAATTGGAGGAAGGTGAAAGAGGCCTTAGCCACCAGCTACATAAGAATATTGTCAGAAAACCCCGGACATGCTCCTACTTGCCTGTGCAGATGAGAGAGCTCTGCTGCTTTATAAAAAGGCCGTGAAAAGGCAAAATATACCAATACTTGGCAAAGTATAGCCAGGAGTCAGCGTTGGTTGAGAGTCAGAGTGTGAGTGCCTTCAAAACCTGGCGAACCTAAGGTAATACGGAAATCATGCAGATCGGCTATCCGGATTAACCAAAATACAAATTCCCAAGCTCGAGGAGCCAAAGGCTGATTATAGATCATCAGTTATTATTATTAACAGAGGTAGTCATGGTTTTCAGTGGAAAATACCATAGTACTTACTATTAACTATGGTTTCATGCATGAAGACAAACCGGAGGATCCGAGGTGTGATTAGGCACCCTGAGGACATAGACAGCCAACTCGACAATCTTTCAACAGATACTGAGATGTCAATGCCTAGTTACTACGGAGGCTCTCCGAGGGCTTTTTCTGAATACTGACAGGGCCTTCAGTAACGTGTTTACAGTAATGCTAAGAGACAGGATCATAAATGGTAGTTTTGGGGAGTCCTACGCTAGAAAATTTGTAAGTTAGTACATCGCAAGGTGGCGTACTGTCACCCTTACTTTGGAATTTGTTGCCTATGCGGATGATGTTGTTATTGGTACCTGTATAGTAAATATTTCAGTATCCTTAGTAAACTCATGTAAAATGTCCTGTTTATTTTTTACATAAGAAGCTTGGTTAGTTTGAATGCCAACCCACTCAAAACTGAATTGGTTCTATTTTCTAGGAAATACAAACATCGTAATATCTAGCCTCTCTATTTAAATTATATCACCTTAACCTATAGTATATGTGCATGTGGATCTCGTTTTGGAAAAGATAAAGAAAGCTTCGCCATACTGGCGGGCAGATCCACTCTTTTGTGTGGGGTAATAGTCTGGTGGTCTTTCTCTGGACAAAACTGCTAGCCAAAAGCTGATGATGCATGTTCAGAAAACAGTCTCCCCTTGGATTAGCTATATACTAAGGAGCACATTCATCCATGCATAGACATCTTGTGCAAACAGTGATTCCCTCCAGAGAGTACTGGCTGATAGATGCAGTTCAGAAACTTGGATTTTTAAACTTCTTCACGAGTGGTTCAAAACGACATGAGAAAGTCGCTGCTTAAATGTTTTGTGAGTAAGTTCTGGTAAACCTATCCTTCCGTCTCTCCAACTTTTGTAGCATCTTTTAAGCTGAAGTAACTGCCATAAGTCATAGATTGGTTGAACGAGAGGTTTTCAGCTATCGCCACTTCCCGGTCACGTCTTCGATTTGACCGTTGGTTTTTTTTTATTCTTCTTAGATTTTCGCATTTTATTGACAGTTTCCGGGATTTCTTATTTTTTTTCACTTGGCTTTTTGCTTTTTTTTCCTCTTTCGCATGTTCGCAATTTTGACACATGCTTTCATTATTACAGGGATGGATATGTTCGTGTGATTACGGTTTGGGATGGTGGGATGAGGGTAGATTGGGATCATCTGTACCGGTTGTTTCCATTTATCACTTTCGGTGTCAATCACTCTAACTACCGTTAGGAGATTAATATGGCACATGTGTTGGCCGTTTAGCTCGTCTCGTTCGATCAAAGCATGGTCTAGTAAGGAAGCGTCCGCCTATTTTCTTGGAAGGTAAACCCGGTGATAAAGGGGCCTCTTTAGCAGAGAATGGGGGGATCGTGCGGGGTGGTAGGGTGTTATACTGTAAACAGGTTTATGGTTTTCCCCTCGCTTTCCTCCTTTACCAAGCTTTATTCAAGCTGAACTCATGTCTCGAAAACCCAACGTCATACCATGAGCTTAGCCAGCTACATGTACCGCATCAGATCTCTGAATTCGTGTCTGCTAATGAAATCTTGCGATTTCGTTACAAAACAGCAAGATATCGATAATACCAGATCACATTTTTACCTGCACAAAAAGTAGCCTTAAAGGAATCCAGCACGACTACCAAGAAAGCTTCATGCTGCTGGTTGATTTAAATTGGAAAAATGGAGCCATGTGAGTTTATGGCCATGAGGATGAACATATTTTGGTAGGAGATACTGAATGATGAATGTGAATTTGATTCGTAAAATTGAATGAGTTCAATGTTTACTAAAGGATTTTCTGCCAAACAAAAGAAACAGTCCGATGTGCTACAACTGTAAAGAATTCGGGCACGTGTCTTTAAAATGTCCAAAAATGGGTACCCAACAATCTTTTGTTCGGCAATGCAAAGTAATAAATTCATATACAATTAAATTCTATTTGAGCATTTCGGAGGTTGAGGTAAAGGTCACAGTGTAAGCATTTTTCAAATTTTCAGAAGCGATTTTTAAATGACTGCTTTCATGGAAGATACATATTAGGACGTAAAATTTTGCGCTCTTTTTATTTCCGTAGTCAAAAATAAAGGTTTCTATTTTAAAAAATTGACTTGACCTATAAATGACCTCGATCCTTTACCTCAAGGTTAAGGTCATTAATCAATGTTCCAACGAACCATACAATTTTTGTATAATATAACCGAGCCACCCTGTATAACTATAAATTAATCAAGCTAAACGGGCTTAAAATCTACAAATAACGTCCAGCTTGGCCAGACATTTTATTTAAAAAATTAAGTTGATTTATCTATCCACGGCTGCGTTCACAAAACCAACAGTAATTAACTGCCAGTTATATATCAATCCAATGAGATATTATGTATCCAAGCTACCACCATTCAATAAATTAATTCAGAAATCGACATATCATATCAAAATTCGAAGTATGGTATCAAAATTCGATATCTTATATCAGAATTTCATACTTCAAGTCAAAATTAGATATACAATATCAGAATTTAAATTTTTGATTCCAGAATTTGAATTATCATGCCAGAATCCAATAAATGATGCAAGAAATCTGTCTTTTTGACGTTAGAATTCGGTACATTATGTCAGAATTCGATGTATCATGCCAAAATTTGATTTGAAATTTCAGAGCTTGAAATAATGTCAGAATTTGATCCAGATCGACATGTCATATCAGAATTCGACGTGTTATGTCAAAATTCGATACGTTAAGTCAGAATTTGAATTTTTATGTCTGATCAAAATTTCAATCTTTTATGTCAAAATTCGATATCTCATTATCAGAATTTGAATTTTTAATGTGTTATCATGTAAAATTCCATACTTTATAAGAATAAGTATTTACAATGTTGTATATATTATGCCCCAATTCGACATGTCATGCCAGAAATCAACATATCACATATTCGAGATATTACGCCAGAATCCGATAAATTATGCCAGAATTCATTACTGTATGTCAGAATTCAATACGTCGTCTCAGAAATTAAATATCAGATGTCAAAATTCGATATATCATGATATCAAGCCAGAATTCCAATTCCAATTCTGAAATCAAAATTTCAATTTTTGGTTTCAGAATTCTACATATGACATGTAAGAATATGAATTTGTAATGTCAGAATTGTATATCTTATGTCAAAATTAGATAAAAATGATAGAATTCGATATGTCAAGCCAGAATTTGAGTTATTCATGTCCAAATTCAATGCATCAGAATTGATTATATAATTCCAGAATTCGAAAAGTTGTGACAATTTAATTAATCTGTCAGAATTCGATGTCACAAATTAAATTTTATATGTCACGTCGATATTTTAACTTTTTTCATATTCGAATATGTCAACCAAAATTGGCCATGTGTTGTCACAATTCCAAAGATCTTATCAGAATTTGATATATTATCTCATGATTTCAGAATTCGATACATCATCTCAAAATTCGAGATGTCATATCAGAATTGGATATATTATTTCGAATTTTGGGATGATATATCGAATTTTGAAACCTTGAGATGATATATCAAAGAATTCCATATCTCATTTCAATTTCTTCGATAATCATAGCAGAAATTAATTTTGTAATAACAGAATTTGAGTTATTGATGTCAAAATTCGCTATATTTTGTCTGATTTTCATATGTACTCCAGAATTTGTATTTTTATGATGGAATTCTACAACAGCACAGGTCATAGTTCGATAAGTCGTTAGATAAATCATATCCGAATTTGAACTTACGATGTCAGAATTCGACATAGAACATAAATTACAAGCTGAGTTTCAAACATTGTTTCAACGTCTCATAAATTAGTTAACTGATGTCGAAGCAAGTGAAACAACGACGCAGGTGGTACATACCGTTCACTCGATCAAAACGAAGCCACCAATATTTGACGGAACAACATCTTTCGGCATTTTCAAATTTAAATTTGAAACGGCAACCAAGCAAAATCATTGCAACGACGAACATCGTGTCGCAGCCCTAATAGTGGCCCTTAAAGGCGAAGCAGCAGAGGCTTGACAAACTATTTCGGAACAAGACCGCAACAGTTATCTTGAAATTATGAAGGCGCTCGATCGGAAGTACGGCAGTGACCATAAGCGGGAAATTTATCGCATGGAGCTAGTGCATCTAGCACATACAAGTACGTCAGCCAATTACATGGAAAGGCTTGACGTATTCATTGTCGGCATTCGAGATTCAGAGACACGCAAGGCGGTGATGTGAATTTAAACACCAACGGGTACATTGAGCGGGCGGTACCAAAATTCCGAAGCGACAGGCTTAGATTTTGGGAATGCAACAAATTGGGTCGCATCTCAAGGGACTATGTCTAAAAGTAATTCACGGAAGGAGAAGATCGAAACTTTTATGCGGGCGAGCGTCAAACGGTCGGACAGAGGTCTGGATGCAACGAGCTCACTTGTTGGGTGTATCTCACGAGATTGTTGGGAAGCAAGAGGGAAACGGCACGGATCACCAAATTCAATGGAACAGGCACCCAGAGGAGAGCAGGCATTAGATGAGTTAACGGCTAAAGCCAGTAAGGTGGAAATATTACAAGTCAGTTTGAAAGAGCAGAAACTGGCTTCACCGTCTTGTTGCCCCATAACTTACATCCCTTTCACGAGTGTAGAACGAGGCGGCGGTAGCAGCGTAATAATCGAGGGCGATGTTGATGGGAGAAAGTGTGTCATTACGCTGGTTAATGGAGCAACGCACACGATTGTCCGAGAAGACTTAATCGGAAGAGCTTTGCAGCTGGTAGATGGGTTAAAATTAAGAATTGAAAATGGATATGGAGCAATAACAAAAGGAAAAATGTTCGCGAACATTTGCAACAACAACAAAGTTTTGTTAGCAGATATTGTGGATGAGGTCATTCTGGGAATGGATTTTTTGATTGCGAATGATTTCGTATTGGACTTTGGAAGAGGAGTATAAAGCAGCGATTACACCAAGCTGCCACTTAAATTTAACGGTATGGATGCCGCAGTAAGGCGAGTAACTGTCAGCTATCGCGAAGAGTTGCCACCGATATTAGAGACAATTGTGGAGGAACCCAGTGAACATCGGCTTGATCAGATATTGGTTGAGGGTGCCGAGTTGTGCCAAGAGGAGTGCGAATGTCGGGTGACTGGATGAAGACTCGATACGACACACGGGAAAATAATCAAAGATGTCAGGAAGGGCAATTGGAACGGTTTCAAAACCACCATCGAATGAAAGAGGATTCATTGTCGAAACTGCAGCCTACATGGACACAACCCTACAGGACTAGGAAAGGACAAGGAGGTGAACGGAAGGTGATACATTTTAAGAGGCTTGCCATTTATAGAGGAGGTGATTTGGCTCCTGTTCGGGACGAACAGGTTAGAATAACTTGGTTGATAGCGGAAAGTTCTACGATGTAATTTTCTATGATAAAACTGTTCTAATGTGTCTAGACTATTTTTACCTAAACAATTATGGAATTTCGAGAAGTTTTGGTTTGAGTATATAAAGAGCGAACCAATTAGAATTAGAACATTAGGTTTTGGTAAAAAAAGAAATAAAAGTGATTTAAGAAGTATTTTAGTGTGAAATAAAAGTTAAAAGTGAACAGTGGAATTGTGCAAAAAGTTTAATAAGTGATTTTGTGAATTTTTCTTCTGTCAGTTGTATCTCTTGTGCCTGTTGTTCTTCTGTCAGTTGTATACCTTATCCTTAAGATAACTTTAAATACAATTACACAGGCATACAAAAAAAAAATGTCAAGACCCAGAGGGTAGTCCCTCCTAACCCCTCCGTTTTTGGGGTCGCTGAAACCGAATATCACGATAAAAAAAATATAACTGGCCGTTTCCCGTTATCACCCCCTGGGGTCGAAATTTCAGTTTCCGTCACCCTCTAGCACCACTGTACTACCCCCAGAAAGGGGTTGAGATTTCAATTTTCATGCAAAATTGAGATGGATGTACATTTCTATGTTTCTTGGAGCACTGGAAATGAGTATGATAATAGAAAGAACATTTGATCCCTCCATCACCCCTAGCATCTCTTTACCACCCCCAGAAAGGGGTTGAAATTTCAATTTTCATGCAAAATTGACGAAACGTAAATTCGACCCTTCCATCACCCCTAGCACCCTTTTACTACCTCCAGAAAGGGATTGAAATTTCAATGTTGATGCGAAGTTACATGTATATATAGTTACATCCAACTCAACTTTGCATGAAAATTGAAATTTCAATCACTTTCTGGGGGGCAGTAAAGGGGTGCTAGGGGTGATGGAGGGGTCGAATTTACTTTTCGTTGTCATTTTCGGTTCCGGTGCCACAAAAAAACATGGAAATGCACATCCCTCTAAATTTTGCTTGAAAATTGAAATTTTAGCCCCTTTCTGGGAGGTAGTGAGGTGATTCTAGGGGGTGGTCGAGGGGTCAAATTTACTTTTGATTGCCATTTTCAATTCCAGCGGCCGAAAAACATAGAATTGTACATCCATCTCAATTTTGTAAGGAAATTGAAATTTTGACCCGCAAGGGGGTGGTAACGGCAAAATGGCTAGTTAAATTTTTTTTTATGGTGATATTCGATTTCAGCGACCCAAAAACGGAGGGGTGGGGGTCTATCCTCTGGGTATTGACATTTTTTTTGTGTGCCTGTGTTATTAAAACCTTACCTATTTCAAAAAAAACCATCATACAATAAGAACTCGTACAATAAATTTTTTAAAACCAAAACACATTTATATACAAATTGCTTCCCAGCACAATCTCGATCTCCCGTTTCTCGTAAATAAACCATGTTAATATTTGTCTAATATTTTACTATCCAGTCTTATTGGTTTACCATGTAATCCCAGTGCCATAATATTCAAAATCTAAAAACAAACAAAAAAACAAAAAACTTTAAATTTCCAATGTTGCCCATCCCACACAAATATCTATGCCTTTTGGAAACAAGCAGTGGTAATTCAGCAGAGTCCTTTATATTATTATTCAGTATTTTATCCAATTTGCGGTTAATTTCTTCTTAGCTGATGCCTTCCATATAAGGCACCGCATATACATATGTATGTATGTAGAACAAATATCCCCACATTGACAATAACAAATATTGATAATTTATGAAAAGTAATAGTTCCAAATGGATTTTATTTATTTTTTGGATTAAGTTATGTGAACGAGTATATGTAAGTATGTTCATGTAGTAACATATTAGGGCACTAAAGTACTATTAAGAATTTTTACATGGATAGATAACAAGTACAAAAATTGAGTTCATATGTGTATACTTGTTTGTTCAGTTTAAAATCAACCGCAAGAGGTTGCTGCTCTTATAGAACAGGAGAGAGATAAAAAAAAAATCGTTTGTGAATTAAACTTTTGTTGTCGTTGTTAAAGAAGAAGTTTTACATTTAGCCCCCTCAATTGAAGTGGAACTGTATGTACATATATTGTTTCGCAGCAACCTACAATAAGCTTTCCAATTTTATTTTGTGTGACTTTTATTTTTGGAAACCCAACAGAGTGGTACAATAGCGTTTTTTTAAAAAATATATTTATGACACCCAAGGGTGGAAAATTATACTTTATACTTGTTGTTGTTATATTTTTAAGGGTTTTTTTTGCAAAATTATTAACCAATCTCATTGGTATTTTATGTGTTTAATGGTTGTTATTATTGTTTGTGTTTATATAGTTATGTAGAGACTAAATTATATTTTGGCCACCCTTTTTTCTCATACCACTCTTTAAAACGCGCTTTTCTTTGTAGAATGTGACACAAAATAATGTTTTTATGCGGTGAAATATGGGACCAATTTTTAAAAATATAAACAAGATCTGTGCTTTCGATGGAAGGGGAAACTATAAACAATTACTGTATACACGGAAAATATGCAAGGTTTTATGTTGATTTATGGCTTCATGTTCTTGTGACAAGTTAGTCAGCAGAAGATAAAATTGTTTTACTACATTTATGTTAATCAGTATTTTGATTTGATTGAACACATTTATTTAAATTTTTTTACAAGGAAAAACTGAGAAGGCGCGAAAATTTTCATCATCTCAGCATCCAATTTGTTATATGCAAATTACTATCAGATAAATAAACAGTTTGGCGGGATTTGTAATTTAATTTTTCGGTGCTCATTTTAAAAGGTTGTTTCTGTTAATAATTTATAGGCATGCCGAATTCTGTAAAAATGTCTCTACTGTCTCGAAAAAAATTAAATAAAATGAGTAGCATTCAAATGGTTTCATAAAAAAATTACAAGTTTCTCAAAAAGCATCAATTTTCAATTTTGATCAAGATTTATAAAAATCCAGAATCCTCATTCCTATGATGAAATAATATGTTTTTCTGTAACGTGAAATTGGGCATTAAGTGATTTTGGTATTGGCTGATGATTTGTTTTCGTAGCCTTCGGAATTCTCGCTCAGCGCCAATGGAAGTTTCACTGTTACCGCACCAAATACTTTCGGGCAGTTTCTAAGCTTGATACAACTTCCAAGTGGACTACTTAGACACAAAGGCAGTCAAACACTGCAATGTGTTTACCTTTTCAATTGCAGCGTTCCTTCGTTTACTCGTTTTGAAGACTATTGGTTCAGGAAAGACTAAATGTAATTTCAGAAAAGGTCGACTAATAGTACAGCGCTCTTCTAGAAGATCACTTAATATCACTCCAATCTTCATGGAGCATATTGGCGACTGTAGGTAACGCAAGTCTTGATATATCGTTTTATTTGGTAAGATGCTCTGACCATCCAGTATAGTATAGTTGTCTTACTGACTAATGAATTATCCACGTGTAGATTGGAGACATGTATTTCAGTAAATTGCGCGTCGATATTGTTGATAATTTGGCCTTAAAGCTTACTAATTACTTCGGTCTAAAAATGCCAAAGTATTGAAATCCTGTCAAAAATTAGCAACAATTTTGTTAAACCAATAAAAAGAAATGTCCATCCGTCTTTCTGACATAAGAATTGACCCAAAACCACCTGGTTATTTAAATATTTACAAATTTTTTATATATGCTGGTTTGAATATTGAGTTGGATACAGAATTTTGGGTTGACTTGAAGGTTAAGTTAGGGGTCAATTTGCGGCTTAAGTTGAAGTTGAGATGGAGTTGGATTAGGATATAATAAGCAGTTGATAAATTTTTTATGCTACTTTGAGGATTGACTTTGGCGTTAAATTTTTGGTTGAGTTGAGGGTTAAGTTGGGTTCCATTTGCGTGTTGAATTGAAGCTGAGTTAGAACTTAGCTGTGGTTGGATAAGAATTTAATGAGCAGTTGAGCAATATGTATGTATGGGATGGTGATGATATAATGGTGTGATGTTATGATGTTATGGTGGTGTGATGCTATGATGGTACGTTGGTTCGACGGTACTGCGGTGCGATTGCATGAGGGTATGATGGAATGATAGTTTAAAGGTATGGGGGTGCGACTGTTTTTCGCATTAATTTGAGGAATGGGTTGGACATTCAGTTTAAGTTTAAGTTGATCTTGAGTTGGGGGTTAAAATAGAGGTTCAGGTAGGATTTATTTGAGTTCATAGAGGCAAGCGGTTTTCAGATCCTGTTAGTTTAGGGATTGAGTTTCGGGTTGAATTAAATGTTGAATTCGGAGTTCAGTTGGGATATAGTTCAGGTTTAGTGAGGGTCCAGTTTCGGGTTTATTTTGGGATAGTGGTGGATTGAGTTAAAAATTAGCTTGAGTTGAGTTCATGTACGCATGTATTTTTTCGGACCATGCAGATTTGGGGATTGAGTAGGGCGTTGAATTTTGTGTTGAGTGAGGTTTATTGAGCTTTATTTGGGGGTTAAATTGAGTCATAAGTTAGCTTGACTTCTTCTGAGTTAAGCACAAGTAAGCATTCAATTGTTCGGACCATGTTGATTTGATCATTGAGTTGGGCGTCAAATTAACGGTTGCGTTAAGGGTTAAGTTGTCTAATAGAGTGTTGAGTTGAGGTTGAGTATTTGGGGATTTATTTGTGGTGGAGATAAGTCTGTTGAGTTCATGTACTGATCTAGTTTTCGAACCGTGTTGAGATATGGTTAAGTTTGGAGTTGGGTTGTGTTGAGGTCGAGTTGAAGTTGAATAGGATTTGAGTTGAAGTTGTGTTGAATTTGAGTGACTAGTTCGGTTTTAGGGTTTAATATGGGCTCGAGTTTATTGTTTAGTGGGAGGTTAGATTGATTTGATTTTAGTTGAGTTTATTCACGCATGTAGTTTCCGTATCGAATTGATTTTGGGATTTGATTAGCCGTTAATTGTGGAGTTTAGTGGAGGGTTGAGATTTGGTTCAAACTAAGTTTAGTTAAAGTTGAGTTAGGATTTATTCAGCTTACCACCTTGGAGTTAAGATTTATTCAGTTTAACCCCAACTGTTAAGCAAGAGGTTCGATTTGTTAATTATTTGGCGGTTGATTTGGGTTGATTGTTGTTAAGTTAAAGGTTGATTTGATTACGTTAAGGTTTGCGTTGCGATTGAGTTGAAGGTTTAGCTGAACATTGTGTTAAGAGGTTCAGTTTGGGATTGATTTGGGTATAAAGTTAATTTTCAGGACCGAAATTCTGATCACCTCATAAGGTTTCAACCCTTTATATTTGAATATCTTGAATTATGACCATTTTCGAATAACGTAGTTCTGTGAGATGAATGACACTACCTTGTTCCTTGATATGATAAGCTGATTTTGGTTAACCAAATCGTAAAACGTATTTACTGCGAGCTGTGCCATTATGACTTTGGTTTCATGTGTTTCGACGAATACACTGATAAATCTGGATCGTTTTCTAATGATTCTTGCTCATCCGTTAATGTTGTCTGCCCTAACTCTTAGCCAGCTATGTCATGGATTCGCTAACCATTCTGGACCTTGCCACCACTGATGTAATTTCGAAATTAATTGTGCTTTCACTCCCTGATTCTGATATGAATTGATATGAACCCAACTACTCCGTGGTATTAGATCGAGAATTTTCGGTGTTCTGTTGGCGATAAAACAGATCCATTTCGTTGAGTGTCCGACAGCCAGTGGAGCCATCATAGAGTCGGCCGTTATACATATTACCATAATTTAGGGATTTAATACAAAATTTGACTAAATCGCACACCAGAACTGCCCCGCACAAGTCCAATCGTGATATTGAAATCTGTTTCAGTGGTGAGACATTGCTCTTTACACATTATATGATGGTATGTTGCTCAATTCGCCTTCAGCTCTCAAATAGTTGACGCACCCATATGCTGCTTCAGACGCGTCACTGAAATCGTGTATATGGATGGAAGCCCTAATAATGGTATCTGCAGGTAGCTGTGAATCCCAATCGAATTTAAGTAGCCAAATTGTTTGTGGAATGCGGTTGCTAACCATCCGATAAGATTTTAAACTCTCGATTTTAAATTATCGTGTCTGACACTGCGTGCCACACTATTTCCATTGTTTTGACTGCAGGACTTCTTCAATTAGCTTGAAAGTATTTTCGATTTCTTGTTGACAGGACAACTGCAGTCGGGTGAGTTCGATCTCCGATTTCTTAGATAAAACCCACCGTTGCCTTAAATGGTAACAATATTGGGTGTAATGAATCACAACCATAGTCAATAAGTCATCGACATATAAGTTAGTGCAAATTACTTGGACGTTAGGATGCTTCAGGAAATTGCATTTGAAACCCCGCAGTAGACAGTTGAAGTATTCGGACTGCTAAATAAAGACCACATCCTCATCATGAAAGTGTTTAGTTTATAGATCCTTCTTCCATTCTTTCATATAAAATGTAAAAATTTGTATAAATTCAACCTTTAAAGCGTCATGTCTGGAAAGTAGTTCAATTAGTGTGGATAGCTAACTGTTATCCCCAGAATAATTATCAAGACAAGTTTCATGTGGGGAGCCCGGAAAATTTGTTTGAATGAAAGGTTCATATAAAATGTAAAAATTTGTATAAATTCAATCTTTAAAGTGTTATGTCTGGAAAGTAGTTCAATTAGTGTGGATAGCCAGCAGTTATCCTCAGAATAATTATCAGGGCAAGTTTCATGTGGGGAGCCCGGGAAAATTCGTTTGAATGAAAGGCTCATATAAAATGTAAATTTTGTATAAATTCAACCTTTAAATTGTCATCTCTGGAAAGTAGTTCAATTAGTGTGGATAGCCCACAGTTATTCCCAGAAAAATTATCAGGTCAAATTTCATGTGGGGAGCCCGGGAAAATTTGTTTGAATGAAAGGTTCATATAAAATGTAAAAATTTGTATAAATTCAATCTTTAAAGTGTTATGTCTGGAAAGTAGTTCAATTAGTGTGGATAGCCAGCAGTTATCCTCAGAATAATTATCAGGGCAAGTTTCATGTGGGGAGCCCGGGAAAATTCGTTTGAATGAAAGGCTCATATAAAATGTAAAAATTTGTATAAATTCAACCTTTAAAGTTGTGTGTCTGGAAAGTCGTTCAATTAGTGTGGATAGCCAGCAGTTATCCCCAGAATAATTATCAGGACAAGTTTCATATGGGGAGCCCGGGAAAACACGTTTGAATGAAAAGCTCATATAAAATGTAAAATTTGTATAAATTCAACCTTTAAAGTGTCATCTCTGGAAAGTAGTTCAATTAGTGTGGATAGCCCACAGTTATTCCCAGAACAATTATCAGGTCAAATTTCATGTGGGGAGCCCGGGAAAATTTGTTTGAATGAAAGGTTCATATAAAATGTAAAAATTTGTATAAATTCAATCTTTAAAGTGTTATGTCTGGAAAGTAGTTCAATTAGTGTGGATAGCCAGCAGTTATCCTCAGAATAATTATCAGGGCAAGTTTCATGTGGGGAGCCCGGGAAAATTCGTTTGAATGAAAGGCTCATATAAAATGTAAATTTTGTATAAATTCAACCTTTAAAGTTGTGTGTCTGGAAAGTCGTTCAATTAGTGTGGATAGCCAGCAGTTATCCCCAGAATAATTATCAGGACAAGTTTCATATGAAGAGCCCGGGAAAACACGATTGAATGAAAAGCTCATATAAAATGTAAAATTTGTATAAATTCAACCTTTAAAGTGTCATCTCTGGAAAGTAGTTCAATTAGTGTGGATAGCCCACAGTTATTCCCAGAAAAATTATCAGGTCAAATTTCATGTGGGGAGCCCGGGAAAATTTGTTTGAATGAAAGGTTCATATAAAATGTAAAAATTTGTATAAATTCAATCTTTAAAGTGTTATGTCTGGAAAGTAGTTCAATTAGTGTGGATAGCCAGCAGTTATCCTCAGAATAATTATCAGGGCAAGTTTCATGTGGGGAGCCCGGGAAAATTCGTTTGAATTAAAGGCTCATATAAAATGTAAAAATTTGTATAAATTCAACCTTTAAAGTTGTGTGTCTGGAAAGTCGTTCAATTAGTGTGGATAGCCAGCAGTTATCCCCAGAATAATTATCAGGACAAGTTTCATATGGGGAGCCCGGGAAAACACGTTTGAATGAAAAGCTCTTTGTATAAATTCAACCTTTAAAGTGTTATCTCTGGAAAGTAGTTCAATTGGTGTGGATAGCCAACAGTTATCCTCAGAAAAATTATCAGGACAAGTTTCATGTGGGGAACTAGTTTCGTGTTGTTCCGCTTTTTTCCAGAATATGTCCTGGTTTTTTTTCCAGAATATAATATTAGAAAGAGCAGTAGATTCCTCCTTTTCCAAAATATTTTTGAAGAACTTCTCTCAATTTCTAGATTCCCCCTTTTCCAAAATATTTTTAAATAATGAGTAGATAAATCGCACTTTTCCCGGTCTCCTCACATGAAACTTGACCTGATAATTTTTCTGGGGATAACTGTTGGCTATCCACACGAATTGAACTACTTTCCAGACATGAGACTTGAAGGGTTGAAGTTATAAAAATTTTTACATTTTGTATTTGGCTTCTCTCTATTTAAATCACTTATTAAAATACCAGTTTATACGTTGTTTTTAAGATATGAAGCATGTCGCCTACCAACTTTCTGCTGAGATAGCCAAGACACTATCTGCATTATCGATATTTTTACTTTCGGCTGAAAACTTTCGGGTAACATTAATAGTATTAGACGAATGTATTGGAGCGAATTGCGGAGTTAATGCTTCGTAAATGCTTCGTCAACATTGCAGACACAGATCAAAGGAATATTATCGCTTGTATCGCTTCTACTGATAGATGTACCAAAATGTTTCAAGTGATGTCAAAAGTCTAAAAATGCCTATATAATTGAATTTTTTTCATTAATTCTAAACAAAATATTTTTTCTGGATTTTCTTCTGGATTGCTTTTCCGGTAATTTCTAGATTTTTTTCTTTGGGAGTACATTTTTCTGGATTTTTACTTTTCAACTATTCTGGATTGAAAATCCATTTAAGTGATCCCTTTACGATATCCCAAAAAATCAGACATTTGACCGCTCGAACCTTTCGGTATTTCGTCATTCGGCCTTTCAATCCATTCGGTCTTTAGAGATTTTGTCTTTCGTCACATTCGGCCATTAGGCATTCTTCCATTCAATACATTCGGTCCTTCAACATCCAGCATTTTCACGTTCGACCTTTCGACCCATTCGGTCTTTCGGCGTTCGGCCTCTTTTACATTCGGGCCTTTCGTCATTCGCCCTTGGAACACCAAACGCTAAAAAACAATAAAAAAATTAAATGTTTAATTAAATCGAACACTACACAATCACGTAGTAGTAACCGCACAAACACTTTTGTAATACATATATAAGTGTATGGAGGCCGTAATAAAAAAGAAAATAAGCACAGCACAATAAGACCCAATAAAATGGAGCGACAATAAAACTGTAAAAACACAAAAAAATATTAAAAAGATTTTTCATTTTTATTTATTAATTTTCCAATTGTGGTTAAATTTTAATATAAAAACCGGTAGTATACTAAAAACGAAACAAAATATAAGAAAATTTTCTTATAATTTATCTAACCCAATAATTTATCTAATAAAAAATAAATATATTTTGTAAAGCAACAACGATTCATACATACGTACGTATATAATACAACAACAAAATATTTACAATGACAATAACAATAAGACGATGATAAAACAACTTTACACACCAAACCAACCAACTTTGGTTTGGTCTCCACCCCTCATTTCTACTTTGTTAATATTGTGTATGCTGCTACTGTTTTAGGAACAATCGTACTCATCGTACTCGTACAACAGAAAGGCAACACAAACCCAAGAAATTTATTTTTCTTATACTCGTGTATGTACAAAAATATATATAAGAAAACCAGCAAAAAACTTACGATTACACTTGAGGATAATACAAGGTCAAAGGAATGTGATATATATTCTCTTAAGGATTTGTAAAAACAACAGCAACAACAACACCAAAATGAAATGAGGAAAGCTCATGATTAAACTTTTTTTTCCGTTTGAGCTTTTTGTTTTTTTTTATTTATTCCAATTTTGCTCTCTGCGGTGAATAAAACGAAAAAAAAATTTCAAATTAAATTTTATTCGCTGAATGCGATTCACACAGTACAACAATAATAGCATAAAATGTCTTAAAGTGTTTTACTTAATTGGTTGTTGCATATCAACGATATATTGAAAGGATAAACGTATTCCATAGTGTACTGTACATTTCATTATGATTTTTTTTTTTTTTTTCGGTGCTTTACATAAATTGTTCCAGATTTAATATATTTTTATGGATGCTGCTTTGTGTTATTTAAAAATCACAACATGAAAAATCATAAAATTGTTTAGTCAAAAATAATATTCAAATCGGGGAAATTCATGCTATGAATATACAATTATTGGCACAGTTCAAAAGAATATTGTCTCATCATATAATTATTTATTTTGATTCGTTCACCCGTGTGGATGAAACGATTTTTTTTAGAAATTTAGAAAAATTTATTGCATCTTAAATTTTACTGTACGCAAGAGGTTTTCGGAATTTGAATTTTAAACGATGACAGTAGAAGCGTTTTTTTTTTGTATTGAAATAATAAAATAAAATCTGAAAGCTTTTAATATTAAATCCTTTAAATTTTCATTGTGGAGGATGTTAAACGAAAACGTGATAATATCAAGGGGGCGCTTACTCGGCTGAAGAATAACTTTGTGGATAAATCAACAACCATTGAGGCCATCAATGCATGTCTGAAAAAGCACTACTTCGAATTTGGGAATATACATGCAAGACCAGTTAGCATTAGCAAAGCAAACGTCTGTGCGAGGAATTTGAGGAAAATTATCGCGATATTAAGTAGAGGTTACAAATTGAGACAAAGCGGAGGAATTCAATTCAAACCCAATTTCAAAGCACCTCTAGTTGCGCTGGCCAACCACAATCATATTTTGATCATTTGAATCAAGCTAGCACAACAACATCTATGTGCGATTTTCGGCTACCAAGGATTGATATTCCCCAATCTAGTGAGGAGTATTTTGAATTCACATCGTTCAAGGATTTATTAAAGTAAGCATAATAGTCATTCACTAACAAATACAACCATCTACTAAAGAGTACAGCACGAGGACTTAGAATCAGTACAAATCTCGCTGATGAAATTGTAAGAAGCCTAGCAGTACTGTTAACTACTGCAGAATTATATTTGTGGATGGATTGGCAACTAAAGGATTGATCACTAAGGGACGATTGGAACTTACCTTATCGAGTATTCATAATTCAATTAATTCACTTAAACACCCATCGTTAATTCTGGACAGATTAACATTATTGCTGCCGTCTACACCAGTAGATCGAGGAAATATGAGGTTTATTTCTGGAATAAAACCAGCTGGTCCCTTTGTTGGAGCGGACCACTTTTTTCAAATATTGATGGCCGCTCAAATAATACCCTTAAAAGAGTAAAATCATTTTTGGATGGGTGATAGCTGGAATAGCAATGATTAATGAGAACGATACCTATAATTTTAATTTAAATATAGAAATCGACCAAACATTGATAGAATTTTTTGAACTTGAACAAGTATCAACAGTGCATCCTCAGAAGGGCAATATTCAGAAACATACAACAAGCAAACTCACATAAGGCAAAAGGATAGAATATATTGTAAGGCAGTCAAGACGATACAAAGAACATAGAAGTGCGGTTGGTCACCTCTAAAACGAAGGTGGCATCAGTAAGAGCAACATCTCTCCCAAGGCTAGTATTCTCTGAAGCATATTTGCTTACAAAATTAATAAGTCGATTAAATCTGATGGATAGCTATATGTATATAAACCATTGCAATCGTATGCATGAATACACTCTCTTAAAATGGCTTTCGACAAATCAAAGCAAAAGGAAGGCATTTAAGCTTTTGACTATAATTTTCACTACACTTTTAACCAAACTTTTAACTACACTTTTGACTACACTTTTGACTACAATTTTCACTACACTTTTGACTAAACTTTTGACCGCACATTTGACTACACATTTGAGAACACTTTTGACTACACTTTTGACTACATATTTGACTACACTTACACTTTTGGTTACATTTTGACTACACTTTTGACTACGCTTTTGACTCTACTTTTGACACTACACTTTTGACTACACATTTGATTATACTTACACTTTCGACTAAACTTTTGACCACATATTTGACTACAGATTTGACTACACTTTTGACTACACTTTTTAGTACACTTTTGACTAAACTTTTGTCCATACATTTCACTACAGATTTGACTACACTTTTGACTACACTTCTGACTACATTTTTGACTACACTTTTGAATACAGTTTTGATTACATTGCATAATAAAGTATTTGAATAGCCGATTTTCGCCACAGTAAGTCTACTGACCGCCTGGTCGGGATAAGTCCAATGGTTTTATTCTTTGCAGTCTTCTTGTTGGTGTGGTAGTCAGCATACAGCGTATGTTCAGATTTCATGCTGCTGCAGACATTGTAGGTGTTTTGTTGCATTATGCTTAATTTCATCCGCGACAAGCTCGATCTTTAGATCTCGATGGAGGTTGTCGTTTTGAATGTATCACGGTGCATTAACAATACATTGCAGAATTTTATGTTGAACTGTTTGTATGATTTTAATATTTGTCCTCTTGGCACAACCCCAGAGTTGGCTACCGTACGTCCATACAGGTTTCAGGATTTGTTTGTATAAAAGCAGTTTGTTATGGATCGCTAGTTTAGATTGTCTCCCTAGGAGCCAATGCATCTTTCTAAATTTTATATTATTAGTTCTTCTCTCTTCTTTTTTATGTGTTCCTTCCATCTAAGTTTAGCATATAAAGTCATGCCAAGATACTTAGCAGTGTTCGCATGCGGTTCTACTTTAGAGTTTATCATTATTGGTATATGATTAGCTTTTAGATTTGTAAAGTTCAGTTGGATTGATTTTGCTTCATTTAATTTAATTCGCCATTTCTCTGTCCAATTACATATCAGGTTAGTAGCCTTCTGTAAATTACTAGTGGATTCATTGATGTTTTTTGCTGTTGCAATACTTCTGTGTCATCGGCACAAGTCGCCATTGTTGCTTCTGTAATTGGTATATCTCTAGTATATAGGAGATAAAGGATCGGCCCTAGAACACTCCCTTGTGCAACTCCTGCTGTTATTCTTTTTAGTTGGCAGTATTTATTCTCATACTTTACTCGGAAGTACCTCTCTGATATGTATGATTTTAGAATTTGAAAAAATTGCTCCGGAAGATCTCGATAAAGTTTGAATTCTAACCCCTGGTGCCATACTTTGTCAAATGCTTGCGCTACATCAAGGAATATAGTTGAGCATATTTGTTTGCATTCTAGTGATTTCTCGATTACATCAGTAATTCGATGTACTTGTTCTATAGTAGAATGTTTTTCCCTAAATCCAAATTGATGTGAGGGGATAAGATTCCTTTAATATGATTTAAGATCATATCCTTGATTTCCCATTTTAGTTCTTTCAATGTTATAGGTGTAATTTTTATTTCATCCTGTTTATTTATCGGGATAATATTTTCCTCTTCCGTTCGTTTTGGGTAAGGTTGGAATGTTTCTTCAAGATGATTTGCAAACAAATCAGCTTTTTGTTTAGCATTTCGAGCCCAATTGTCTTTAACTTTAATTCTAGGAACCTGAAGTTTGGATCTTTTAAGATTTTTAGTTGCTTTCCATAATGAGTAATCAGTATCTTTTTGCCCAGTTAGAGTGCGGTGGTATTTATTAACTGACTGATTTTTAATGTCTTTTATTAGATATTTTAATTTGTTACACAAGTGATTAAGTACCCTCTTATTTTCCGGGTTCCGATGTTTTTGCCAATTCTTCCGTGCTTTTCTTTTGATTTTAAGTAGTTCCCTCACTTCCTCCGGATAGCTAGCATTACGCTTCATTTTCTGACTGTTAGTAGGAGTGCTTTCCCACGCAGCACTTTGGATATTATAGATGAGATTATCTAGTTCTTCTTCTAATTGGACTGATCCCTGAATTGGGTTCTGCAGATTAATTCTTTCTGTTAACCGTGTTTGGAAGAGATCCCAATTGGTTTTGAAGCTCGTTAATTTCGGGTTGCTCTCTTTCATAATAATTGTTTGGCTAAGTATCATAATAACTGGTGAATGATCTGATGATAGACTTTCACTGTTCTCTATATGGATATAATTATCTGAAATTCCTCTTGTAATAAAGAAGTCTATAAGATCTAGAGTCTTACTGATATCCGAGAGCCAATAGGTTGGTGTACCGCCTGAGTGAAATTCACATTTTAGTTGTTTGCCTGCTGCGAAAAGTTCTTTTCCTTTAGTGATCGTTAACCGTGATCCCCAATAGGTATTTTTTGCATTAAAGTCACCTCCAATTAAAAAGACACTTTCTAGTATTTTGAGAAGATTAGTATAATCTCCTTGTTTGAGATTGTACCTTGGGGGGCAATAGATTGCTGAGCTATTACAAGTTTTATTATTGTTCAATTGTATTTTGATTGTTGTGACTTGCATGGAAAGCTTCTCAACTTTAAGTTCTTCGCTATGCTTTATGTGATCTTTTATCAGGATAGCTGATCCACCCCTAGCTTTGTTCTCTGGATGTAATGCATGGTAGCAATTATATCCTTTTATTTTACAGAATGAAGTTTTGGTGAAATGGGTTTCTGATATAAGACATATATCTATATTATGCATGTTTAAAAATATATCTAGTTCTTGAATGTGATGGAATAGCCCATTTGCATTCCAGCTTACAATTCGTAATGTTTTATTCATTTCTTTAGTTTATAATTCGATTTTATATAATTTATATTCTGATACACTCGATTAAAATTTTCTTCTATTCTTTTATTGAAACTAGTTTGTGATTTCATTTTTTCTAGCGCGTTCTGCAGACTCATTTCCTGTGAAGAATGTTTTTTGTTGAGGTTCTCTAGATTTCTCAGTATGTCCTGTAAAACGAGATCCACTTTGAGCTGTTTCTGCTCTATTTGCTGAACTACTTGTGCATAAGTAACATTTTCATTTACTCGCTCTCTTTGTGTTTAGGATTAGGAGTCAACCATTTTGGCTCCTTGTTTTTCTAATAGATTGTACATTTCTTGATGTAACTGGTTTGAGCGATTTATCTCTCATTTTTTGTAGTTGTACTGCAACTTCACATCCTCTGTAATTGGCCGGATGCTGGCCATTACAGTTGATACACTTCGGTGTTGTATTTCAGGGAACTATGCAGTCGTTTCCTGCACATTTAACACGTCTTGCTTCTC
Source organism: Tipula helvola (assembly GCA_963556165.1). Lineage (NCBI taxonomy): Eukaryota > Metazoa > Arthropoda > Insecta > Diptera > Tipulidae > Tipula > Tipula helvola. The sequence continues at coordinate 335,620,051 of OY744481.1, read as the reverse complement.
GATGGCAGTACTTCTGTGTATGATTATAAGCTTGACAGTTTTTGCATTGAGGTGTTAGTCGAGTGACCTTTCTCGGTGTTTCTATTTTAACTCTGAGGTTAAGGATAGCCTTAATATTATAAATACTTTCTATTTTTTCTTAGTTGTTGAAGGTTTGCATAAAAAGTGGGAGACCTCTTCTATTGATTTCAACATTTCCCTACCTGTTATCTCGTCTCTCTTTTCTGATGATGTTGACTGCATCAACTATTTGCAGGCCTTTGCTTTGCAGGTCCTTAATGATTTCATCTTTTGAGCAAGTTGGGTGTAGACCTCTTGCCATTACTTTAATTGATCGATCATTTTTACCCTCGTAGGTGTACCACTGGATACCATCAGCATTTAATTTGTTAGCTAGAGCTTTATAGTCTTCAGGCTCTGTTGTACTTATTTTCCAGATATTATTATTGAGCGATATTACTTTGTAGTCATTTCGTATACTACTTCTTTCATCAATTTCTGAATACTACCGTGATTTGATATTCCTAGAATATCGATCGGGGGTGGAACATGTTTCTTCTTTTCTGGCTCATGCACTTTTGGTGCAGTAATTGCATTGGTAGTTTTAGAGTGAGTTTGAATTGGTTCAACTTCTGGTGATGATTCAGCTTTCCTCTTAATTGGGTTGGATTCTTTTCTTGGTTTCTTATTTGCTCTCCTGGCTCTCTGTAGTATCCAATTTGTTTCACTTTCAAGCTCATCTTCATCATTGTGATATTCGTCTTGTTCTCTGAGTACTTGAAATTGGTTGTTCATTAATGCTGAGTTCCCTGCGTTGTTATTTCTATTTACTGGTTCCTTTAGCATAATGTTTTCTTTCTTTAGCATGATAACTTCATTGTTTAGCTGCGCGATTAACTTCTCCATTTGCTCAAATTTATTTATTAAATCCGCGTTGTTTATTGTATCTGTTTGTGCACTTTGCGCGACTTCAGAAGTTTGATTGAATAATGAATGCTTCATAGGAGAGATATTTTCCTTCTCATTGTTAAGTTCACTCATCAGTGTGGTGCTCTCTGACGGCGGAGTTGACGGTGGTGTTCTATGAAGTGTCGTACATCTTCCACCAAAGGGTCATTAAAGCAATGTCGTCTTGCTCCCTCCAGAATCAGTGGAGCAGCCCGGTAAACCGGGGCGGGATTTAGAATCTAAGTTCTGACCCACCTGGAGTACGTAATTGTCTACACCCGACATTTCATCTTTTTGTTGACTATCTGCAATACTGTTTTTCTACTACGTAGGGATTGGATACCACAACCGTTCGATCTACAGCACATTGCCCAGGATGCGCCACGAGGAGGCTGTCAACAAGCACCCCGACTACAGATTTGACTACACTTTTGACTACACTTTTGACCACACATTTCACTACAGATTTGACTACACTCTTGATTACATATTTGACTACATTTCTGACTACACTTTTTAATACACTTTTAAATATACATCTGCCCATACATTTGACTATACTTTTGACTACAGTTTAGAATATAATTTTGATAACAGATTTACTACAGCTTTGACTACACTTTTGAATATACTTTTGGCTACAATTTTCACTACACTTTTAACTAAACTGTTAACTACAATTTTGACTACACTTTGACTAAACTTTTGACCGCACATTTGACTACACACTTGAGTACACTTTTGACTACACTTTTGACTACGCTTCTGGCTACACTTTTGGCTTCACTTTTGACTTAAATTTGACTACACTGTTGACTACACTTTTGACTACACTTTTTACTACACCTTTTACTACACTTTTGAGTACAATTTTCACTACACTGTTGACTAAACTTTTGACAATACTTTTGACTACACTTCTGAATAAACTTTTGATTACACATTTGACTAAGCTTTTGACCGCATATTGGACTACACATTTGGCACTACACTTTTGACTATACATTTGACTACACTTACACTTTCGACTAAACTTTTCACCACACATTTGACTACAGATTTGACTACTGCTTTGATTACACTTTTGGCTACATATTTGACTATACTTTTGAATACACTTTTGACTATTCTTTTTACCCTTATTTTGACTACACTTTTACCTAAACTTTTGACTACACATTTGACAGCACTTTTAACTACACTTCTAACTGAACTTTTGACCACACATTTGACTACACATTTGGCTACACATTTGACTACAGTTTTGACTATACATTTGACTATACTTGTGACTTCATTTTTGACAACACTTGTTACTTGTTTCAGTTTTGGCTACAATTTTTATTTTTATTTTTTTTATTTAACTAAATTTCACAATTGAATTCAAATTCATCTAATAATTTATTTAAATTAAATGTTGTTAACTATTTGAGAAGTATAGCTCATTGGTTAGCTGTAATTTGGTTATTTCATTAAAGTTGTTGCCCTAGTTCTAAATACTTCGTTCGTCGAAGCCATCCTACTGGGTTTGGGTCGATCAGAATACGGCGTAAATCCCCAAGTTCATGTTGGTTATTGCACTCTACGTGTTTCCTTGCATATTTCTTCATTTCTTCACTAACGAATTCAATTTTTAGATTCTTATGGTGCATTGATCACTTTATTTTGAAAATGTTCAATTGCTTTTACGTTAGTTTTCTTTGCACAACCCCACTTGAGTTTAGCATCACGGGTTTTTCCTAAGTATTTGGCCGTGTTTGCATGTAGAATTGATTGCGAATTCAGTCGAAAAGATAACCAATTAACATTTTTGTTAGTAATTTATATACATAGATTTAGTTTCGTTGAGTCGAAGGCGCTATTTCTTCCTTTGTAAGGCCTCCAATTGCCAAGATTGCAATATCATCGGCAAATGTTGCAATACTTGTTTCTTTTGTGCTTGGTACTTCTGGCGTATATGTATTAGCCCCAGAGCACAATCCTTGTGGAACTCCAGCCGACATTTATTTTAATTCGGATTATCCTTCGTCATGTTTTACATGAAAGTGTTGATCAGCCCTTAATGACTTTAAAATCACGTAAAACTGCTTCGGAAGATCTCTGCCTAGTTTATATTCCAGACCTCGGTGATACAAGATAGTTGAGCATATTTTTTTACAAGATCTACAACTCTATAAATGTAGTAGAAAGTATAGTATTTCTACTACATTTGTTACTTTACTTTTTACTACAGTTGTCACAAAACTTAGTACTACACATGTTACTACACTTGCTACCACAATTATTACCATACTTATTATTTAATTTTACTGATGAATTTACAAAACTGTTTTATGGTAAGATGTATCGGTGAATTACCTGTGTAAGACGAAAGATATTATGTAAGGAGTTTATTCAACAGATTTTACGCGTCGCAATACATAAAATGTTACGAACAGAGACACTACTCCAGCATCAAAACTACCTCCTATATTTTTGCAGACCGTCAGGGCCTTACAACTTTGACTATTGCCATATCGTTCTCATCCAATATTGGTTCAATAAAAAATTTTGTTGCTCTGATCCTAGAGATTTTGGCAATAAAGCTACATACATATACATATACTGAAGTAACTATTCACAATCAAAAATTCAAATTAGAAGCACCTTTATTGGTCATCCATCGAGAAATGTTAAATTGTATGGGGGCAGGACATTTGGAATGCCTGCTATAAACTTGCTGCATAAACCAACGTCATTAAAATTTTATTTTCATTTAAAAGAAAAAGAAAAACTAAATGAAGAAAATGATAAATGTAAATAATTTTAATTTGACCTTCGGTATTCCATTTACCTTCTCTAATTTAAATACTCCGCAGTTACAATTTTTTCTATAAAATGAACGTTCAAATAAAAATCCATAATTACAGTTAATTAACATTTAAATCGTAAAAATAAATTTAATTTGTTCGTTTTTTCTCTCAACTGTGTATTCTGTTTAATTTTTTGTTGTTGTACAATTTACCCGTAATTAACCTTACCCACCTTGCTGTTGCTATATACCTATACATATACGATACCAAGAAATAAGAGTAAAATATTCATTTAATTACAAATTCCTTTTGCCATTTCATCATCCCGCAGCCATATTTACCTACATATTTAAGTACTCATCCCATATTTTCTGGTGGCACATATTCATTTCGAAATTGTAAATAAATAAGAGGATCCTTAACACAAAATTGCTCCTGTTCTGTTTTTTTTTTTTTTTTTTTATTATTCCGTGTACACAATATGCCTTATATACCTTATGTAGATGAATTGGTACATTTAGGGAATAAGAAGAAAATGTCCTTAATACTATATCCTATTTATACACGTTTTCTTAAATTGAATTGGATATTTTTTTGTGAGAAAATCTGTTAAATTGTGTTGTGTCGTCTTTTCGAGTCGTATTGAATTTGAAGTGATTTTTTCAAGTTTTATTGGAGTTTTTTTCTCTCTTGTTTTTTTGACAGGATCTTATATTTCCTCCGTTGTTGTTATACAATACACACTTCCTATTGTAAATAATGTACTTATATCATTGTAAGAGTGTAGAATTTTTATTGGAGTCGTGCAGAATTAAGTTTTGAATGGAGGGAATAAAATTCTAATCTAATATCATGTTGTATCTGAATTTTAATGCGATTTAAATACGAATTTAATTTGTTATCTGCCGAAGCTTATTGTAAGTATGTATATGTATATCGATTTAAGTGTGTCGAATAATATTTATTATAGAACTGGTTTGAATGATAAAGCGGTAAGTAGAGTCTTAACAAAGTATCAATTAATTTTTTTTTGTCATTTGAAGATTATCAAAAAAAATACAAAATTACATCATTTCCAGATAATTTCAAAATAACGCTAATAATAAATCGATGTGATCACGTAGAAGTAATTTATTGTTTAATGGGACAGTACAACACGCAAACAGCAAATTGAAACTTATTGCCTGAAATAATATTCAAGCCATTTAATTTATTAAAAAAAAATATTTTGTGAAAATTAGAAATAAATAAAAAACTTTATTGGGAATTTAGAATGTATTAAGTGGTTTATGGTGTATTCACCTGTATCAAAATTAAAAATTACACAGTTTAATGGGGTGTACGAGCTATACGAAAATAATTGCAAAGTTATCAATATTTAAGTCAAAGTTTAATGTGGAATTAAGTAACTTTATGGAATAGATAGAGGCAAGCTAAAATATGATACCAAACAAATCTTTTATTGTCAAACTGTAAACTTAACTCTATAAATGACAAGTACATTGAAAAATAACCTAATTGTTAGGCTTTCCATTTTCAGCGATTTTCTTGAGAAAGCCATATCAACAACTATCCTCTGGCACCACGGAACTCCAGATGAAATTTCTCTACCAAATATTTTGGTAGAGAAATTTCATCGAATTCCCGAATTCTGGAGTTTCGATTTTTTTACATTTATTTTAAAAACTTGCAATGCGTAATTTATTGAGTTTTAAATTTTAGAACTTGTTTTTGTATATGTGGGCTAAGCTCTTTTTAACTTCTACCTTCTCTAATCTGCTAACCATTGAGAATCCCCTTATGTAAATGATTATTTGATTAAATCTGTCCGGAATTGTTGCCCAATCAAGCTTCTTCTATTTCTAACTTAAAAGAGTTTATTCTGAATTTCTTTCTGTTATTCAAATTAATGATTTAACGTCGTTCTTTCTGGATAAATAATTATTTTTTTAAAATTGTTGAAATATTCAATATTCAGACGGTGAACAAAATTTGTTTAACACCTCGGCTTTTTAACATTTTACTACTTTAAGATAATCAAATATTTTGTTTTCTAACACCCCCAATTGTCGGTTTTATGTAAAGAGGGCTGGTTAGAAAAAAAAATAGTTTAATATCTTAAAGTAGTAAAATGATAAAAAACCGAGGTGTTGGCAAAATTTTGTTCACTGTCTGTAAATATCCTATTAATGGTCATTCAGTACTTGTTTTAATGATTTTAGAGATGTAAAGAAATTTAAAGAATTTAAAAATTTAAAGCATTTAAGGTATTTAAGTAGTTCAAAAACTCTGAAGAATTTAAAATATTTTGAGAATTTAACAAATTTAAATTTATTTTAAAGAATTGAAAAGATTTAAATTTGTCTTAAAAATTAAAAATTTACAAATTTTAAGAAATTTAATGGTTTAAAAAATTTAAAAAAATTTACAAACTTATTGACATAAAACATAGTTATAGATTTAATGATGTAATTGATCTAAAGAATTTATTGATATAATTGAATTTTACAAATTTTAAATATTTTAAGAACTTAAAGAAATAAAAAGATTAAAAATTTTAAAAATTTAAATAATTAATAAAAAATTAAATCTAAGAATTAGAGAATTTAAAAAGATTGAAAGGATTAAGAATGTTTAAAAAATTTAGACATTTAACCTAAATTACACAATTTCCAGAATACATTTCAAGGGTTTCATCTATTTAAATAATTTTAAGTGATCTACTTATGTAGTTTGAAATATTTAAATCATTTAAAGGATTAAGATAATTGATTAATTTTAAAGAAAGCAATTTAATTTAGTTTAGTGTTATTAATTTTTCAAACTATACCCGAAAATCAAAATTTCAAAAAATTTAGGCATTTAAATAATTTCATGAATTGAAGGAACAAAAATAATTTAAAGAATTTAAAAAATAAAAAAGTTTTAAATTTCAAAGCAATTAAAGGATTAAAAATTTAAAGAAATTAAAAATCTACAAAATTTATACAATTTGAAAATAAATAAATTTGGAGACTATAATTTGGAGAAGGATTTAAGGAATCTAAATAATTTATTAACTCTGAAGGATTTAACGAATTTGGAGGATTCAACAAATTTAAAGAATTTTTTATAAAAGATTTAAAAAATTTTATATTTTTTTTGTAATTAAGAATTTAAACAATTTAGAAATTTTTAAGAACTTTTAGAATTTTGAGAATTTTACAAATTTCACAAATTTATAGAATTCTAATTGAATTAATTGGTTTAAAAACTTATGAGAATTTAATGTTTTAATGGAATATTCCAAATAATTTCAAGAATATGCAGTAATTTAAGTGGCAGTCATTTAATGATGAACTTTCCCAATATCGATTTTAGTTCATTTGTCCGCACGCTTGGGCAGCCCTGATTTGATTTTTTTAATAACATACAGAAAGAAGTAAAATCATGTTCACAAATATATAGGCTATTGTCTATGTCATTGAATAAGGAACTACACGGAAAAAAAATAAACTGGTCCTCAGCAAAGAAAGCGGACTTTTAATTCAAGAAAATATACTTTTTCTTGATTTAAAAGCTAATTTTCTTATTTCTATCAAGCTTTTCTTCATCTAAGAATTGTGTTTCTTGAAATGAAGAAAAACTCGAAAGAAATAAGAAAATTAGCTTTTAAATCAAGAAAAAGTATATTTTCTTGAATTAAAAGTCCGTTTTCTTAGCTGAGGACCAGTTTATTTTTTTCCGTGTAATTCTTTAGCGGTATTTTATTGTTTCATATGTTGGATGGTACACAAACAATTGTAAATCCACCAAATGCTATTAAATTTAGGCTTGGACTTTTGAGAACGGAGTAAATTTGGACATTGATGATTTTGTATGCATGCATGGTATTCCCGCTAAATAGAGGCAAAAATCAGTTCACATTTTTCATTTATGTACGCGGATACTTCTACAGTTTACAATTTATTGGTGGTGGTGCTGAAGGGGACAGTGAGAGAAAATTTTGTTTGCATACATGTGCAAAAAAAAAAAAAATTTGACACTCTAAAGGGTATAAATAATAAATACATTTTTATAACTGTTCACATATCAACTGTAAAATAAAGAACAATGGGTACTCTTGCTGCTCTGGAAAATTTTGATTTTAATGCTGGCTATTTAGGACTTAGTTGGGAAAAATGGGAACGCGGTTTCCTAATTTTCATAGAAGCATCCAACATAGAAAAGGCACTAAAAAAGGGGCAACCTTACTGCATGTTGGAGGTTTAGGTTTTCAAGATTTTTTTATATGATTTGCCAGGATCCTACATAGACAGTAAACTGCCAGAAAACAAAGAAGTCGATGTTTTTAAAATAGCTTTGGACACAAAAGCACATTGGACAAATGCTACATTTTCTGATTGATGGAACAAGATAAAATGAAGAACTTCTAGTCAGACTTGGTCATCACGTTGGTAAGAGCAAATTTACGAATGTCAGTGAACATTTGATTGACCAAATCGCAGAAAAATGTAATCCAAATACTTAAAGAGGAACATTTTTTCATGACGGGACGATATTTCATTAGAAACCATTGAAGCTGAAGTTAATTCAATAGAATCTGTAGCCAGGCAAAGAGACAGATTCGATTAAACTAAAAGAATTCCGTATGAAATAAACAAAGTTCAATTAAGAAATAAAATTTCAAGCTCTTGACCGATGTGAAGTTGGTCCGAAAAATAGCTTTTCAAAATGTTTCTTGGCTAAACAATAAAAAATGTCTTAATAGTAAAAAGTAAAACGAAATTTCATTCCGAATTTTCAATAGGATTTTTTACTTTGTAAAATAGCATCCCCTGTATCAAAGCAATGGAATGATTATTAGCTTGAGATATCAAAAACTTTTAATTATCCACCACTGGACCGTAGATGACAAGGATTGATAAATATTGTGGTGTAAGGCAGAAACTAGAAAGTACCCTTAGCTAATTAAAATGACAACCTTTATAAACGCATATAGCTTGGAATATCAAAAATGTTTTTTTGATGAAATGTGCACCACTGGATCTCAGCCCACCGGAATTGATAAATATTGTGGTGTATGGCAGATGTTAGATCCCTTACCTTAACCTTCATCCGTCCCTAAAAAAAAGTAACACTAAAGTTCCTTTGGTCAAAAATGACCAAAATAAATTCAACAGCAAATTTACGCTAAGCAATACGATGTAAATTTTTGTTTCCAAATTTAATTATTAAAACCAAAGATAACACAGTAATTTAAAACAATTTCAATGTTTATTTATTAAGAAAAATTCATATTTTATTTCGTACACTGATGGCACACATTCTTAGTATGAGCTATGCAAATGAATTTCTTACATATGTGCCTGTTGTACGAATTTTGTCAGAAACTGCAGCGGCCTCTTTTTTGTGCTCCTGCTAATTCTGTAGATTGCAGCGTTTGATGTCAAATTTGCTACAGATTGCGACAATATGTAGACCGTGAGAGGTTAACCCTTCTAGACCAACGTGACTTGATTAACGACTCACCCACTGTTACAATAAATAGTTGGCTTTTATAATACTTCTTCCTACTCCATTCTGGCAAACACTAGTGAATAACACGAGAGCATTTATTACTGATCCAATATGTTAGTGAACACTCCTACTGGATATCTATTTGTTTTACATGTACAAGTATAGCAAGCAATCGTTTTATCGACCATGTTGACACCGCCTTTCGTTTTATTGCAGTTCTATAAAATATTGTTTTTTTTCGGTATCTCTTCAAAAGTACACACTTACAGAAATGTTTTTGGGATGTATGATAGCAAGATTGTATCCTTAGTAAAAGCGAAAGTAGAGGAATACAAAAGCTTGTCTCTGATTTCTAAAATAATCGGTGCTATTGACGTTTTTTTCTTTCGAATTGTTCTAATCATGGTCATGTGGCATTTTAGTAGCATTTGCCCAGTTCGTAGGATGTAAACAAGTTATCAAATGTAACGTTTCTCTCTTTTATAAGCTGCGTGATAGACAAACTAAAGACGACAAGTAACCCCTGATTTCTCTCAGGTGCTGTGCCTGTCTCCTTTCCTATGTACGGCTGTACGTTTCAAACGTAAGAGCTTTCACTACCGCAGAGCAGCCAAAACATAATCCCATACTTGGCGATCCCTAAAACATAATACCATTCGGTATATATTGTCGAAAAGGGCACCGTGCACGAAATCCAACCAACTGCTATGGTAATATATCCACCCACTTTATTCGTTTTTCTCCAATTGGTGCTAACTTATTGATGCATTTACGACTAGCTCGTGTGCTACAATCATCAAATCTCATGACATGACTCTTGAAATTACTTTGAACCGTTTTAGAAGTATTACTTTCCCAAGAATCTACATGAAGTTCACATAATCCGAAATTTCAGAACATGTATCATCAGGTGAAAATGATGTGCCCTCCCTCACCTAATTCGTCTTCAGTTGCCGTTGACATCTTTGGAAAATATTATGTATTATGTGTATGTACAAAATGATTTTAGTTTACCATTAGACGAAAATTGGAATAGCAAATAATGTGAAATTCATCTATTGGTCATTTTTGACCACAAGATCTTTAGTGTTACTTATTTCGTAGCAGGGTAACGGTTAATCAGAAAATTCCAATTCTTTGAGTAAATCATAACTAATACATATAAATTAAAGTCACAAAGGAAAACATGTTTAAAGGTTTAATTTAACAAGATATTTGAAAAATAATATTCGATTTGGTCAAAAATGACGCGAGGGACGGATGAAGGTTAATAAAATGATAACCATTACATCAACGATTTAAACTTCATTTTCCAGAATTTAAATTTTTGTTTCTGTTTAATGGAGATTTAATATGAAAATCTATAAAATGAAAATCTCCATTTTCCAGAATATTTCACCAAAAAATATTTCAACAAAATATTTTGGTAAGGAAGATTTAATCTTTATTTTCCAGAATTTTTATTGTAGTTTCTGGTTAATGGAGGTTTTAAATTAGAATTAGAATGGAAATACCATTTTCTATCATAGTATTTCAACAATATATTCTGGATAAGGAAGATTTTTAATCTTCCGTTAATGGAGGTTTACAATTTAAACTAGAATATAAATCTCCATTTTTCAGAATATTTGAACAAAAAAAAAACTTAGATTTTTAGTCTTCATTTTCCAGAATTGAAATTTTCGTTTCTGGTTAATGGAGGTTCAAAATTAAAATTAGAAGGAAATCTCCATTTTCCTGAATATTTCGTATAAAAGCTCAAATTTAAAAATCTCTTGAAGTTTACCTTTTTTTTTTTCTGTAGTGAAAGAATAAAAATGTATGAGCTTCTTGTTCAATCATTTTTAGAATTATTCTTCAAATTTGTAAACCTTACAGGCTTGTACACTCTAAATATTATGTCTGCGGTTTAGGTTGTTAAAATTCGTTTATTGCTTAATTTTCAATGTCTGAATAATTTTATTATCCTGCGGACGTTTTAGTATTATAGGTATTATTACCATAATCTACTTTTTTAGGTAATTCTCGCATTCATTATTACACCACCGATCTTATCCTATTTAAATAACAACCAAAAAAACGTGACAATAAATATTTTATTGTTACCCAATGTAGAAAATATTCATCCAACCATATACATTCAGAATTTGTTAATTTCCAAGAATAAAAAATATTTCCCAAACAAAAAAAAAAACATTTTTATTACGTATTTAAGAGCTTTAAGCTTTTATATAAATTTAATATAAATTTTTGGTTGTTTATTCCTCATCAAAACCAACAAACCCCGAAAAAAACGAGAGCATAAACTAAATTTTTATAGTTTTACATTTTATTTAAGCATTTCGGTATTATTTAAAAAGGGATATACATAAATACATACATACATAATAATAATAAAATAAAATAAATTTAATAGCAACATAAAAAAGCAAAACGACCACATTGAAGCTTTCTTCGAATTTTTCATACTGATTCTCCCAACAAAAGTAATAACATGTTCATCCGAAATACAGACACTCAAAATTATTGGAATACTTATGTTGCCGGAAAACAAAAATAAGGCAAATATAAAAAATGGGAACCACAAAATTACGATGATCGTAAACTTTTGTTTGTGTATGTGGGTGTGGATGTTTGTTTGTAGTAAGGAAAGGTAAAGTTCGCTTTATATTACGTTTAGTGGGCTCTATATTTCCTTATTGTTTATAGACTAGTAAGGGTTCCCGGTAATTATCGGAAATATATTAGTATTGGTAAAATCACAAATTTTACTGTATCTTTGTGGTAAACCACACCTTGCCTGCCTTTGTGGTAAACCATACTATTTGTTTATTAATTCAAGAATTTTTTATAAAAATCTTTATCGAATCCCATTTCCGTCGCACATGTTGAATTTCATCAAAATTGGTTATGAAATAACCAAATTTCATCCTAATTAGCCAAATTCCAAAACATCATTTAAAAATCATTTTAGAATCTCATTTCGATTTGTTGAATTTGAACAAAATTGTCTAAATTCTAAACAGGCAAGTTACATCGTAGTTAGACCGATTATTGCAAGACTTCATCTAAAACCATTTTAGAATCCCATTTCGAAAAATACGTGTCGAACTCAATCATAATAAATAATCATGAAAATCGCGAAAGCCTTGAACATTTCATACCGCTTGATAACACTGGCTTTTGAATTGGAATTTGAGTTTCGTCTTAGGCCCCATTCAAATTGGAAAACCCAAATTTCTCCTAAAATCTTACTAAGAGAATTTCATTGTCGTTCTTTAAAGTTAGCTTTACGGCATAGGTAAACATGGGCACTTTGTTGTATCGAGCAAGTCGTTACAGAGCAATTTTCTCAAAAACTAAAGCTAACATTAATTCGGTGTAAATGAGTAATTTTATCGTTACTTAATTCCTCAGTCGTGTTCAACATTTCATAGTAATCGAACGTGTTTTACATTATAGCGAGAGTGTAAAGTGTGTTTTAACGTGCGATAAGTAAAAAGTTACTGTTGAAGATGGTTTTGTATTGTTGCCTTATAATTAGTGTGTGCAATAGTTATTTATTTGTGATTTAGAAAAATTAATTTATTGGCAAAACAGAATGTTCGCACAAAAAATTATATCATTTTCGGAAAATACAATCTGGGGCAGGTTGTTACATATTTAGCGGGACAAGGTGTGACATGTAACAACCGGCCCCATTCAGAAATTGAAGGTATTGCAACAAACGTTATATTCTAATCAGTTTTCAATAATGAGGAATTATAAACGGAAAAACTAAGAGACGTCAGAAACAACAACGGCAGCTGCTGTCGATATGATAATCTCCCAAAATCTCAGCAGTAGATCCGTGGCTAAGGAAAATGGCATTTGCCATCAAACATTGTGGCGCTATGTCAAAATAGAACAAAAAACAAACTCGTCAGAAGTATCCACCGCAGTACCAAAAAGTGAATTCGTGCCACAAAAATGGTGTTTCAGAATTGCCGCAATGTAAAATTGCCACAGCATATTTTCATTTAAATTTATAGGGTTCTCTACTTAAAAATACCCCAAAAATGCAGAATGTCGTAAAAATTTGGAGCATTTAGCATGTTCTTTAAATACTTCAATTCTTTAGAAAATGTTGGGCATTCTTTCATTTTATTTTAGCGCATATGGATTGAAGTGTAATGTCTCTACGCCCAAAAAATGTAAATAATGTGTAAACATTAATTTTTGAAATGTTTTCAATAAAGTGCTAACAGACTGGAGAACTTATGCTTAAGTTTGTTAAGAAACTTCAATCGTATGATGAAACATGATTTTGATTTTTAAATTTCAAAAATGTTACCAATAATACATAAAAGCGATACAATATATTAGAAACTATAGTCGGCAAAACATATTTTTTGGATACCAGAGACTCTTCTCACGCTCCCTACGCGTGTTTTTTTAAGAGTATCTTAACGAACTATTTAAAATGATTTCTTAACTAAATGTATAGAAAAGCAAGAAAACCTTTGTTTACATAATATTAACAAGTGCTTTGATCTTCGAACTTACAACTTAGGCTACATCATAGTATAAATACATATAGTACTTCCATGTGAAGTTCATCGGTGAAGTGTTAGATGGCGATACTAATATCGTTTTGAATTTTTCAAAATATTTTTATATTTAAATTCGCCTAAATATATGTATGTACAAATAAAGACGCCCAAATGTCGTCGTTGATCTCTTTACATTTGTGTTGTCTGCACACATAGATACTTTTTTATATTGGTTTAGTTCAAGCAACACTAAGTTAATTCGAATTTTAAAAATATTCTTGAAATCAAATTTTTTCAATTTTTCATTTGCGTAGTAGATGTCTGTATATCATTAAATTTTATTGCTGTTCTACAAAATGTACTTTTTATTACAGAATCCAATAATGGATTTCAAACAAAGTCACTCCTAAATTATTTTCTTGATGCAGAGAGCTACATTCATGTTTCATTTTGCTCATAAATCGCCACCCGTACAACATACATAAAGATATGCAAGGCTGAATAAATTACATTACACTGAGTAATTAAAATACCTTTACGAATTACAGCAAACTCAGTAATTAAAATACAAAGTACAATTACTTTCAAGTGGAGTAATTAAAATACAAGTTACAATTTATTTGCATTTGTAAATTGATAAATTTGATTTGACAAAACTCGTTTAGTGAAAAAACGATCATTAAAACAGCGATGATTAATATTAGGTTTTATACTGATGGCTCTAGAATCAGATTTTAATAAGCCTTGTAAAAATTTAAACAAAAAATTATTTAGTGAACCTTTTCCTTAGACTTTCTAATAAAAACCTAAAATAGATAATTCCTGTAATCCCAATCTTACCTGTTACTTACTCTTCTCTTACAACACCTAATATTTGATCGATGCGTCACATAAGGTTCAATCCTAGAGCAGTTGCTAAGTTATTGCAGACATTAATGCCAACAAATCAACTAATCCCGACAGAACCTTCTTAACCATTGAGCTAAAAGAACTAAGCCCTAGGGGAAAACCGCTTTTGGAGGCGCCGAATTTCAATTAAAAACTTCTAAATGTCTTCAAGCGACAATATTATATTCTGGACATCCAGATGATCTATAGAATAGAGGGTTGTTCTCGGGAATTCCCGGGACAAATTTCCCGGGAAAATAGGTACATTTGTATAAACCCGAATCCCGGGATTTTTATCATAAATCCCGGGAATTTTTTTTTAAGTATTTTTCTCAAAATTTATTCAATTTTTCCAGTGTAATGAAAATTGATCTATGTCTTTCTATTTCTATCAAAGTCAAAAACGCTATAAAGAAGTTGTTTTATACAAAATTTGAAGGCTACGGAGAAGATTTTTTTTAATGGGACTCATAGAATTTCCAAATACATCCATATAGGATGAGATACAAGCCTCATTTAAAGACTAGTGAATAATTTTACTAAGCTCGGCAAGATGGAAAATGAGGAAAGCTGTAGTCGCTATATTGTAAAAAACTAAAAATTTGATCAGAAGTTTGAGCATTCGAACGAAGCCTGGCGTTGGAGGAATTGGCATATTGGAAACATTCTCTAGATTGTTCCATTGGTACAAATGCGCTTCTAATGGAAGAGCCAAGTAGTTGGAACCATATTTGCTGTTGGGTATTTCTGGGAAGAAAAGTCCAATAATTTATTTTCGGCTGGGAACAGTTTCTTGTTTCCCTTATTGGCGGAGTTGCTGTGTCTATAGAAACCTGACCTCATCAGATAATGAGATTAAAAGTTCTTCTCAGCATTCTCAGTCTTCATTCGATTGCATTGGATACGTTTTCTAAAATTTCACCTTGCGTTTAGTAAAAAAAAGCCTCGCTGGTCAACGGAATAGGTAAACTATTAAGCCTTATATTAATTTCAAGGCCTTTCTGATTTCTCCTGAAAATACATTTCTTGCGTCTTCCCTTTTTCTATGGATTGGCAAATGTGAAAAGATTACTGAAATTTCACACTTTCAATATTTTTGGTGCCATTGTATTGCCTTCCAATGATCAGGAGTTCAGATTATTCTGCATAAGTAAAACTATAATAAAGTGAAACAATTTTAAATGGTTACATCTAAAGGACAGTGTTGGGTTTTTGACTTTTAAAATTCTATCGAAAGTAGCAAAAAAATATGTTTTGAAACCAATATTGTCGAGACTACTACCACGACTTGAAATTTGAAGGCGAATTGTGGGATTTAGATTCTGACCCAGATCATTATCGGATCAGAAAACAAATGAAAGGGTAATTTAACATCGTGGGTAATTATAAACAACAAGAATCATTAGAAAAACGAATTTTAATATCCGACAGATAAAGATTCAGCTTTTTTAATTAATTCCCCGGTTTTCACGTTTATACATTGGGCGGAGTAAATAAAAAAAGTAAGTACTTATAAGAGTTACTCTTTCCATAAAAGGTACTACTTTTTATTTCTTATTTCGAAGTGAATAATAACTCCCTTGTGATTACAAGTACTTACCGGAAAAAATTTAAGTAATACCTTCAAGTTTTTACTTCTTCTTAAGGTAGTACTTCTGATAATTTAATTCTAATTATTTATCTAAATTTGTTTGTGCTTTTTTTGTACCAAATCTGGGAAGATTTTTTGTATTTCATCCTCAGATATTTTTTGTTGACCTCGAATTTGTAGCTGTCCATCTTTATTTTCGTCTTCTCTATCGAATACCTAAAGGTGATTGCTTCAGTTGTCTGCATTCTCTTCGATTACATAAAGATAGTATATAAATGCATTCTTCTGTTATGTAGAACTGCGCAACAAATAACAAACATTAAAGACTTTACGGTAACAACACGCCAATATCTGGTAGGCTTCTTTATGGAGTTACAAACTTATCCGCTGCCCCAAGAAAAGAAACAAAACCTGTAAACAGCACTAATTTTGCTTCTATATTTAGGCTTGGGTACCCTTTTCTATTAATAAAATTGTCACTATTTTCACGTGGGAATGATTCAAAGCTACAAAACTGTTAAATGAAACGCCTTACAAACTGGAATATATAGATCCCATAATGCAGACCACCTTTTTTTACCCTTCCAGTGGATTTAATTTCATTTAGAGGAAAAGCTAGTAACACTATATTTACAACACGATAATCGGCGTGATAAATTACTTCTTACTATTACCGGGATCCATCGGGAACTAAAACAAAAAAAAAAAAAGAACCTAAGATCCTTAAGTCGCGAAGCAAAGCTTTACTTACTGTATCCTGAGAGCAACAAACCTTAATACCCAGGAATCTGCTTACCAAAAGTGGCCCAACTAGGCACAATATATCATTAACGAACCTCTGATGATAGCGTAAAAATTAAAATTTTGAATTAATCAATATTTCCTCATTAGCCATTAGCTAGCTATGGAATATTCCTCATTTCCAACTATAGTTATGAAAAATATGCCGTTTCACAACCTCTACTACGATTTTGAGAAAAGTCGTATTTTTCTAAAAAATTGAAAAATAGTAGCAATTACAAAATATTTGGTATAGCTAGCTAAGAAGGAGGCCTTGACTTTTTCTCGTTTGGGTATTTTACCAAGCTATGACGTATCAAATAATTTTAATATTGAAAACAGTATTAAAAGAACATTCACGCCTACATTACATTTATATTAAATTATTAAAAAAATTTTACTTTTCTTCTACACACAATGTAAACACGAAAATTACTTTACTTTAGATACTTATCCATTATAAAAAACTGGAAAGTTGGAATTTTGCGGGGCTCTCCAGAAGTCGAGGCGCCCGCCGTTAAATCTCTCACTGCCGTAATGTTTCCATTTTAAACTTGTTCATAAACAGGGTATCCCACACCATACGAACAAGCGGCTCAAAGCCGCCTTCCGCTATGCTCTCTGAATTTAAATTCGGAGAGATTTAATAAATCATCCGGTAATTAAAATTTTTACAAATAAGCCAGATAGTTTTCTTCTGTGCTACAAAATACAAATACAATAATGGTTGAGAATTCATAAATTGTTATATAAAGTAATATGCTGTATGTACTACTTCAATACAAATTAACATAGCATTGTTGAGAGACATTTCGTTTCTCTTTATTCGATCATTTAGTATGTTTGTGTTATTTCTGTGTCTATAGATTTCCATTTCTTCCAATCAATCCGGTTTCTAAATTTTTCCAGTACAGTTGCGGTTTTATGGATTTGCTTAAGTATTACGTGGATAAATTGCAGTGGTGCCATTTAATTTTTCAGTCTTAAGAGAATTACCTGAGGTCGTCATCTTTCGAAGAAAATTAATGTACTAACTGTACTATCCATAGAGCCCAATTTATTGGAAAATATATTGATCATGAAAAGAGGCAATTTTTTATTAGCAAAAGAGCTCAAATTTGCTAAGACTGCCCTGAGCTCCGATGGTATTAATCCAAAAAACTACCACAAATCTTTGCCTAAAGTTTTAGTTATTCTGTTCGACTAAGATCCGAAAAATAGCTAATGTTCATTCAAGCCGATTCGAATTGTTCCTCAACAGGTATTGCCTCTGTCCTTTCTAAGGTGCTACAAATAATAATCCATTTATTTCTGATGATAGTTAACCTCGCCATCAGCAAGGCAAAATAGCTTGTACAAGTACAAGTTGAGAGCAATTGGACTTCCTAGTAGGTTGGTTCCTTAGGTTCTTTATTTTTTGCCACAGCATCAAAGTGGTGTGATGGATGGCGTGACTTTCTTTCCTCATACATTAAATGTTGATGTTGCTGCCACATTTGGACTTTTTACGCCAAATTTTTAAAAAGTGAAATAATTCAGTTACGTATTAGGTCGACGCTTTCAAAACGTTTCTAAATTATTAGAAAGCGCATCGATTTAAATTTATTACAATTTTATGTGTTTTGTACTGTGATACATTTGCCACACTCAAATAAGAATACGATTGAAATATGTTTCTTTAATATCTGTCAAATCAATCAAATACTAAATCCACCCATATAAATTTTTAATTGAAAAAGTCTCATGAAAACAAACAATCGTCAATAAAAATCGTTTTTTTGTTATAAAGGTAAATCAACATAAAAAAATTTCAATTGCGTCTGTCGAATTTTTGCGCTTGAAAATATAAGAAATTTTGTGAAATAACTAAATGAATTTCTGGGAACTTGACGGGAGGAAAATTATATGAATTTTTCAAAATCAATTGACTAGACTTGTTTGGTGAAATGTTTTCAGAACTATATATAAATAAAGCAATTATATTATAAGGAGTTTCTCATGTATTGCATAATGTCGCCCTCGAGCAACCGAATTTATACAAAACATATTGATTTAATCATTTTTAGAGACGAATATGACAGTTGTTTGATTTAAATACATCGCCTACGGTTTTTAATTCTCATTACAGACATATAATAGGCATATTAGTTCTAAATGATATAAGACGTCAAAACAGCATATTATGTATTCCATCCAAAATCGAAAACTATCATGTACATCCCACAAAAAGGATATACATTTCATCTAAGTATATTACGTGTGGTTTCTTTATTTCATAATTACGTTTACGTCTCTATTTGGTATAAATATACTCGTAGCCTTCTTCGTTGTCGTCATCTTTCTCTTCCTTGTCAATATTCACGTGATTTTCTTGTAATGTGACATCCACAAAAATTGTTTCGAAATTGGTGTTGATGGGACAATTTTCGTTTCAAGAAAAATACAAAAACAAAAACAACAAATGAAAAGAAAAGTTATTACATTACATGAGACTATGAGATGATCAAATTAAGCGATAACATCCTACCATGTATACTATAGTTGTGTATATACTTATGTATACCAAAGAAAGTAAAGCACATTTGCTTCTTCTTCTTTTTCGTTACTTCTCGCTATTCTTATTGGTATTTTTAGTGTTATTTCCATTGTCTTCATTCTTTCCTTGTTTTTGACAAACCAACCGAAAGACCAACAAAAAATGGGTTTTGGTTGTTGATTTTCATTTAAATATTATATAACTTCTGATATGGTGTGCGGGTTGGATAAAAGCCTACATACGAGGATATGGAATGTGATAAGAAAATATTTTTTTTTGTAGTTTTTGGAAAAGATTTCGACGAAAGATGGTTACGATATATTCGTTGTTCATTTTATTAATTTAATTAAATATTTTTTTTTTGGCTTGGTAGATAGATCCAGTGTCTTTAAGGCGAAAGAATATGTTTGCTGACAGTCGCGTACACAATCCAAAATGTGTTGTTCATTTTTAGATGTAATATAATGTTTCAATATATGTTTGTTCATAGTTAAAGATTTCCGATTTCGCTTAAGGATTTGTTTTCAATTAATACTGTAGATTTGAGAACAATAAATATATTTTATGGTTTTGACTGAGATTTGAAATATTGTGAGTTTCTTGACGTACATTGGTGATTTTAGCCACCTATATTGCCTCAGTATACACACTTGTTTCCTGAGGGTCTCACAATCACCCGACCCTTGAACATTATTTAAACATGAGCAACTGAACTATGACCTACAAACCAAAGCGTTATTACCATTTTGGCTTTCTTTTGATCTCCCTTATAAAAGCGAACAGGTAGATCTTAATGTCTTTAACGAACCCTTCCCTGACTGCCTTCACCTCTACCTCGATGGTGGAATTATTCAATTAAAAGGATTGCAGCTTCGAGCTTAGTGATAAATTCAAAATTTCTCTGATTTAGCATACCGTTGCCTCCGCCGTTTTTCGATTCCTTACTTGACGGATTCATGTTTCACAA
Organism: Tipula helvola; assembly: GCA_963556165.1. Taxonomy (NCBI): domain Eukaryota; kingdom Metazoa; phylum Arthropoda; class Insecta; order Diptera; family Tipulidae; genus Tipula; species Tipula helvola. The sequence goes on along the minus strand of OY744481.1, from coordinate 335,599,518 downwards.
AGGTCCGCTCACACTCCGTTTTGACACCTTCATCATCGTTCTATCATTGCACCTAGACTCCTCTGCAGGGTCATAAAATGATGTCCCTGCTTTTCTTTGAAGCTCTCCTAACTTATGCGTGCCGTCGCCTTTTCGAGCTCTAACCTCCGAATCTCATCGGCTTTTCTGCAGTTTTTTCGGAATGCAAACTAATATTTTCTTGCTTGTTTGTAGCAGATACATTGCACAATTTCTGGCATTTCTTAAAGGAATCCTCCTTTCTTTTCTAAATTTCCATATGTTGCCAAAGCCGCTCCTGTCTTCTTCGAGTAGTAATCTTGTCAATTTAATTAGCCTAGACTGCGTTTACAAGAATAGATCTGCACGTTTCACCTCTATCACCGCCCAAAGTTTAACGACCCGATTAAATGCTACTTTCGGATTCAAGTGGTCGTAGTGGTCGTAGGTTCTGCGATAGAGTCCTAGGGTCCATTTAAGAGATATTGCGGTTATTGGATAATGACGAGGTAATTCAGTAACACATCTAAATCATTTAACTTGAATGAGAGGAAACCGGGGAATTTGAATAGGGAATCGGGTAAGAAATAAATCTGAAGTTCGTTTACCTCTTGAGGAATATTTGCCACCAGACATCATTAGGTTCAATTGGAACGACGATTTATCAGAGATACACATTTTCAATAAATTTGAATTTGAATTAACTTAAAAATTCTTCAAAACTTACAAGAAATGGAAAAATTGGAAAATTCGCCTAAATTTTTAAGAATATGCGATATTTATTGGATTTGATCAAAATGTATTCTAAAATTTAATGAATTTGGTTTAGTGGAATATTTAAGCTCAGAGTTATTTTTAAAATCGTCAAAAGTGTAATAATTCAAATTTGCCTTCAAGAATCCAATGAGCTTTAAAAATTTTCAAAACCGTTAAATTTAATTAAAATTCATCGAATTTACCGTTTTCCAAAATTTTCAGTTTTGTTTGAATTTGGAAATATAATATTTGAAAAATTTGAAAATAAATTAAAAAATTTAAAGAATTCGAGAAACTTGAAAACAATCAAATTTTTGAAAATTTCTAGACTTTTGGAATTTGGGCAATTAAAGTTCTCAAGAGTTAAAAGCCACATAGCTGTTAAAATTTGAAAGCTTTAAAAAACTTGAAATATTTAAAGAATTTGAAGAAATTCTACATTCACAGAATTGAGAAGTAATAGAAAATCTTGGAAGAATTTAAAAAATTGTAAGGTGTAAAAAAAACCCAAATTTTTGTCTCGTTCTCAAGATTTTTATTGGTTTCATTTGAGAATAAATTGCAAAAATTGATTTCCAGAAAATCAAGAGTGAATTTATATAAGCAACAAATTTTTTTGTGGCATCGACAAGTATAACTCGGATTGCCTGAATTCGAGTCACGCGATAAATGGAGATATTGAAATACTTGTGGCCAATAAAAAATTTGGTAAATTCTGCTTTCATTGGTCAGTAGAGTTTGTAAAAATACTGATGAAACGTAAATTTGCAGCTAGTGATTTTCGTCAATCGATGCCTGTTTTCTCATAAATGAATCATTTTAGCTAATAAGCATACATGGCGCATGCATACACGCATGTTAATTTTCAAGATGATATATTTACTTCAAAAATTCAAAATTTTGGCGGGCCTGGTGCACAACGAAATCGATTATATCCGTGACAATAAATTTTGCTTTAATTACGAAGTATATGTTGTTGAATCAAGACTATGGACCAATGATTATAATGAATGCCATGATAAATCGTAAAATAATGTTGATTTGCCTAAAGCTCCTTCTATAAAATTAACTCATCTTCTCGTCCTGCAAAGCTCCCCCTTACAGCTTATTGATTAAGTAAAAATTATACACGAACATGAACACATTAAAACTAAAAACCAATTTATTTTCATTTCAAACGTAAAAGTGATTTTCACAGCATCATTTGTCAAAAAAGCTCAAGCATTGAAAGTCTAACTATATATAAATAAATATCAAATTGAAACGAAAGCAAGAACTTAATAGCTTAGCATCATCATCGCAGTAAATATAAGGAAAAGTGAAATTGATGATACAAATCTATAATATGTAAAGCACACACATACATATGTATATGTATTTTTGACTATATCATGATTCAATCGATTATATATGAGAGGAGATATCAGAAAAGTAGAAAATTTAAAAACCAAATGTTGATACACCTTAATATATTTAGTGTTGGCCTACATTTGTTCGTAATGGAGTACACAATAAACAACAAGTGTTTTTTTTTTGGTTCAAATCAAGATTTACACCACTCCTTAAGATTAAACAAACATAAACATTTTTAATTACGTCTTATTCGCATAAATAAGTAAATACACACCCTCACATATCATAGAAATAAAAAAAATATTTTCGTTTGTGATAACAATAGACAGATAACGAACCTATCTATTTACAATCAAATATTTATAAGTTTCTAAATTTTTAATTTTTTTGTATGTTTATATTGAAAATAATTTAAATAAGTCTATATGGTATGGTACATGATCTTATATTATGGAATTCTTCGTATAGACACATTCCTAGAATATTCGAAAGATAAGCAAACATAACTATATAAAATTACAAAAAAATAAAAATTTGGGGGAACCTACGAGGGGTGTAACTATCTATGATAAATTATTCGGTTTTTTGGTTTGTGTTCTACACAATTTCGAATAATTAAAAATTTAAATTCGTTTCCTTAATTAATTTTTGGTGTACGATAATTTTGGTATAATTTTATAAGTATATTATGTATGTAAGTTAGTTTATGATTGTTGTGTACACACATAGGAATCGAAGTCTTAAATTTGAAAATTATTGGAATAAACAAGTCACGTATAGTCAAAACAGATAAGAAAGGTTTATACATATATAAATTTGGTTTTGCTGGCAATATCTATAAAATGAAAGCTCACGAATAACAAACATTTTTTTTTGGTATGAAAATTTTCTTTTTCCACACATACGGAAAACTTGCTGCTAGACTTAGTTTCGTAGCATAGTCTTTTATAGCTCTACTATAATTCAACTTTAAATCTAAGGATTTAATTTTCAATTACAAAACGTTCAACTAACAATCAACCAAAACAATTAGGGACTTTCAACAGTAAAAGCTTGTAAACTAAACCGAAATAGTCATATTGGGAAGTCAAATTATATTTTGATAGGTAGAAGTTTTTTATTAAATACTATTTGTTAACTTTGCTTTGATTTTTTCACAATTATACATTTTTTTTAGAAAGCTTCATCAACCGGCATGATGGTACTTTAGATGAATTTTTGTCACGAATTCGATTAAGTAATTTCAACTTTCGAATCTTTTGAATTCTGTATTTTAGAAGAATAGTTGTGATATTATTTGATGATAATATTCCCATTTTCCTACTTTACAATTATTCCCTTGGCTTTGAGAACCCCTTTGATTTTTCAAAATCGCTCAAACATCTAATTTTTTTTTTTTTTTTTTTTTTTTTTTTTTTGTAGATGAAAAAAACCTTCAAAAGGCGAAGAGCGGAGCTACACTCCGCCCAACAGTGTGAGACTTGACTCACTAAAAAAATCACCTACATACCACGGAAGACCCAAACCGGAACCGCTTCCGCATTACTTCGGTCTGGCCCGCACTGCTGATATCCCTCGTCCCCCTATTGCATCCTATGGATCCGCTAAACAACCCTCCTCCCTCTTCCGTAGCAATATCGTCTCTACATAAAAGGCTACTGCCCTCCATGCCTCTTCCGATTGAAGCATTACATCCACCACTGTTTCCGGCGTTACCTCCCCCACTAGTGAAGTGAGTAGCCTCCGTTCGATCAAGAATCCATCGCACCAAAAGAAAGTGTGGCATACGTCGTCCCGCGCCTCCGGGCAGTACAAACACTGAGGGGATCTCAGCTTTCCCATCCTGTGGAGGTAGGCCCTGAAGTACCCATGCCCCGTCAAAAACTGGCACAAGAAAAAATTTACCTCACCATGCCCTCTGTTAATCCATGGACGAAGGACCCTGATCAGTCTGGCTGTCCATCGGCCCTTATCCGTCGTCTCCCATCTACGCTGCCACGCCTCCATGGTTTCGACCCTAGCTCTGGTTGCAGCCTCCTTCCTCCCTATGTCCGCGCTCCGCAGATATATCTCCCGCCGCTCCTGTGCCAGCAGGTCGATCGGTATTACTCCGGCAACAGCTAAAGCGGCAACATCGGATATCGTTCTATAGGCACATGCCATTCTCAGTGCCCCTTTCCGCTGAGTTGATAGCATTCGCGTCCGATACTTCTGATGGGTCATAGCGCCAGCCCAAATCTCTGCCCCATATAATAGGATCGACTGCACTACTGACATAAGGACCTTTCGCCTACTAGAACGTGGTCCCCCCACATTGGCCATCAGTCTCCCCAAAGACCCAGTAACTACCGCCGCCCGCTCACACACCTTTCGGATGTGCTCCCCATAGCTTAGACGACTGTCCAGTGTGACTCCCAGGTATCTTGCTGCTCCCCTCGTGTGAATCACCTCCGTACCCATCGTCATGGGAATAATAACAGGTATCCTGCTCTTGGTAAGCATGACAATCTCCGTCTTGGGAATTGCCAACTTCAGCTCGTGACCTTCCATCCAGGCGTTTATTCTCTTCATCACCTGGTTGATCCTAAACTGGGCCAGCTCAGCACCTCTAGCCGTTATTACCACGGCGATGTCGTCCGCATAACCCACCAAGGATACATCGTCCGGCATTTCAAGCCGGAGCAAGCCGTCGTACAGTACGTTCCACAGGTCTGGGCCAAGAATCGAACCCTGTGCCACCCCGGCAGTAATCTCTTTTCTTTCAACCTCACTTGCCGTCTCATACAATAACCTCCTGTCCCTCAGGTAGTCATACATCACCCTCAATAGGTAATTCGGAACCTCAAATGACCGCCGCAGCGCCCCTAGTATATCCTCCCATCTCGCTGAGTTAAAGGCGTTCCTAACGTCAAGAGTAACGAGGAACACCAATGGTCTCGTCCGGTGGCTCGCTTTCTCTGCCCGAGCAACCGCGCTGGTTACCTCCATAATGGCATTGATGGATGAGTGACCTTTCCGAAAGCCATGCTGCCTTGGAGAAAGACCACCCGCAGCTCTTATGGCTGAGTCCAGCCTTATCTTCAACAGTTTCTCCAACAATTTCCCCATCGTGTCAAGCATACAAAGAGGCCTATAATTCGACGGAGAGTCAGGATTCCCTCCTTTACCTTTCTCGACCAACGCGAGCCTGGCTACCTTCCAGCGTGCAGGGAATACTCCCGCTACAAGGCAAATATTATATAATTTGAGCAGTAGCTGTGGGCAACCCCCGTTCACAACCTTCAATACCTCTCCGGGAATGCCATCGGGTCCTGGGGCCTTCTTGTTTTTTAAGGATGCCACCGCATCAGTCAGCTCCTCCTCCGTGAATACAGGGACAATATTAACCTGCTCTGGAGTATCCTCTTCTGTCCTCAAGGCATGGGTTGGGAACAGTGTATCGACGATGTTTCGCATCACCACTGCATCCATCGAGTTGCATAAGTTCATGGAACCCAGTCTGCCCGTGACCAACTTGTAACCCTTGCCCCACGGGTCAACATCCACCTCATGGCAAATATTCTGCCAACATCGAACCTTACTAGCTCGTATGGCAATACTGAGCTCTTTCTTTGCCACCCTATATTGGTCTGATCTGCTTACTGCATCACTCCTATTTTGTGCTCGTTGAGCCCTTCGCCTTAGTTTTAGGGCGTTCCTCCTAAGCTCCGCAATTTCGTCCGTCCACCAATAGGCCTGTCGTCTTCCACTCCACTGTTTTCTCCGCGGCATTACTGCGTCGCAGGCTCGCTGGATAAGCTGCACGATTTCATCAACCTTAGCCTCGACATCACTTCTGGTTATATTGCCCTGCAGAATCGGTAGACCATTTCCAAGGTTTGCCTCCAAAAATGCAACCAGTGCTCCTCCCTCCAGCCTACTCGTATTCCAACCACGTGGATCCTGGATTCTCGTCCGCTGCGCCGGCCTATCATCGAGCACCATAAAGGTGATGTAATTATGATCACTACCCGTGTAGTCCTCCATCACCCTCCAGTCCACCACCTTGGATGCTAGCCTTGACGACACCAGTGATATGTCGGGAATGGAATTTCCGAAGCCAGGCCTTCGATATGTCGGAACTGAACCTCTGTTCAATACGATCAGGTCTAGTCTCGATGCCATCTCCATCACTAGCTTGCCCCTGGTGTCCTGCTGCGGCATACCCCATTCCAGAGCGCGCGCATTGAAGTCGCCGGCTACCACCAACTCCCCCGCTGTATCTCGAATTGCGTCCTCAAGTTCGTTCAACTTAGAGCGAAACTCCGCGATTGCGTCATTCGGCGAAAAGTATACACTAAAGACCGTCGCGCCCCGACTTCTAACCCAAACATATCCGTTGCCCGCGCCGTGATCGACAATGCGAATAAAACGGGCGTCAGCCACCCATATTGCTGCAGTGCCCAGGCGATCTGAAAACCAAGTCAGGGGGTTCCTGTCTCGATACTGCTCGCTAACGATCACTATCTGCGCTTCCATCTCACAAACTAGCTGCGTCAATAAATCATCCGCAGCCCTACATCCGTTAATATTTCCTTGCAAAACTCTCATTCTTGAAGGTCTCTCCACTTGTCCCGCAGAGCCTTTCTGAAGGTCGCACATGTGCCTGAACTCTCTGCACACAGCGAACACTTCGATTCGAAAATACAAACTATCGCCTTATGCCCTTCGTTAGCGCACTTCCAGCAACTACCACTGCGATCGAGTCCCACGCAGTTTCGCCTAATATGGCCGTATCCAAGACATCTGTAGCATTTCAGGACCTCCAATCTCTTCCTGACTCTCCCAAAAACCCAACCGATCTTCAACGTTCCCTTTTCTAGCAACTTTAAGGCGGCACGTTCGTTGAGTTCCACGACTGCTTTTTTTTGCCCGCGCTTGTCCAAAAGGAAAAGGGAGACCTTAATATCCCCGGTGGGCTCGTCTCCAGCTTCACGTTCAACTGCCGTCTTAACCTCTTCATTCGTTGCGAGACCATCAAGATTCAGAATCTCTATCTTCAGACGAGGTATTAAACCTCGGACCTCCCCATCTTCGCCTACTGCGGCGCGTATAATTTCTTGCACCCTGATAGGATCTCTGCAGCGACCCAGCTCTAGCAGGACCCTCCCATCAGCTGTTTTCCTAATTTGCCGAATTTCCGTTTCCTCACTATCCGGACATGCATTGGCACGGATGGCTCCCAACACGTCGGCATACGTCTTACCCGGGGCTGGTTTGACTACAACCGCGCTGCTGTTTGTTTTCTCCTTCCGACGTTTCCTTCTTCTCTTCCTCTTCGCCCTCATATTTGGATTCCTAGGTGTTGCGCCCACTTCCGCGGAACCCTCAGCTACTCCACATGAGATGGAAGGGCGTTTATTGGCCTGCCTGTTCCTTTTATGGATGACCGCGACCCACGCATGATTTTCATTAGTTGGTACATCCATCATGACTTCCCGTTCCGATTCTTCTGCAGAAATGGGCTGATCCATTGCCCGACTCGAGTGTGTGCCCACCGTACTCCGATCCCGCTCCTCGAACTTCCTCTCTACCTTTCTTTGGTCAGTTCGCAAGGATGAAATCATCTCCAGCACCTCCTCCAGTTCCAGCAATCCGTTCTTAATCCCCGTAGCAGTGTTTCTTTGTTTTTGCGTCATTGCTTGCATATTTTTTACAATTTCTCTACACCTTCGAAACTCGCCATCCTCCTGCTCTCTCATCTTTCCGATGATCTCTCTCGATTCATTGTTTGGGTCGCCCCCCTGTACTCCTCAGGTGCTAATCGCTGCCTCTGCTTGGCGGCCGCTTTTGCCTGGGCTCCCTCTTCGCTTGCAGTGCCAGCCTCTATTCTTAGCATTGCTCCATCGTCTTGTTTTGATGCTGTTGGAGAGGCATCACTCTCATAAAGTTTATTTGCTTGTTTCGACTTACTATCCATTTTTGTTCCCACGAGTAGCACGAGAAATAACGGTCACCTATGACAGAGCTCTGCGTTATCACAGGAAGGCTATGGTTTAAAACCGAATGTCGCCAAATTCGGAGTTCGCATGCAGCCATCAGCGTATGCCGTGCCACCTTAGCTTGGGTGTGCCAGTTTTTGGTCCGCCCCGGGTATTTGATTTCCCCGGTACCTGTCATATCTGACAAGCTTTCCCCTGTCCGCCACCCGGGGAGACGCCTGATGGGGGAACTAACAAACCCCACACAGTTTACGCTGGATCGCACCAGCTCCAAATTGACCCAACGGCATCCCATCTCTATCAGGTTCTTAGTATCCTGCGAGGCACCTTGATTTTAACCTTTATGAGATTTTCCTTCGGTAGAAGTATGCCATTTTTTCCGCAAAGCTAACAATCCAAACATCCAATAACCTATTCTTATCTGGCTCATATATATTTTAAATACAAATATCCTATTAATGATCATTCAGTACACAATTTAATGAATTTAAAGATTTAAAGGAATTCAGAAAATTTAAAAATTTAAAATATTTATGGAATCTAACTAGTGGAAGACTCCTCAAGTATTTAAAATATTTTGACAAATTAACAAATTTAAAATTTTTTAAAGAATTTAAAAGATTTAAATTTATTTTGAAAATTAAGAATTTAAACAACTTAGAGAATTTAAAATTATTAAAAACTTCAAAGGTTTAGAGAATTTTAAAAAAATTTCTCAAATTTATCACAATTTAATTGATATAACAAAATTAATGGATTTAATGATACAATTGATCTAAAAAATTCAGTAATATAATTGAATTAAATAATTAAAAAATTAACAGAAAATAATAGAATTTACTTTCTTAAAAAACCACGCGGAAAATAAAAGAAGGGCGCTTGTGGAATAGATACAGTATTGTGCAAATTAGTGCGAACATAGCATCATTTTAATAATATCATAATGACTACTCTAAAAATTCAATTGTAAACTACTCATTGCACAATTTTTTTTGGGGATGCTTCAGTTTTAATGGTGTTAGTCCATTATGCCTTAATTATTGGGATTATGTATTCAGCTCAGTATACCGATGTTTTGAAGTATTATGTGGCTCAAACATTAAAAATTATGAAAAAACGAATCTGCCCCATCTTTCAACAAGACTTGGCTATTTGCAAACATCCAAGGCTGTTAAAAAGTATTTTGATTACAATTCCATTACAATATTAGATTGGCCTGGAAATTCGCCTGATGCCAACCCCATCGAGAATTAGTGGGCGATTTTGTAGGCAAAATAACAAAAGCTCGATTACAGTACTCTACAGGCAATGGAGACCTTCATCAATAACGTATGGCATGACCCGATCGTTATGAATAAAATCTGCCAAAATTTGGTATAATCAATGCTGAATCGAGTACATGACTTAATACCGAAAAAAGGAGGGCAGATAAAATATTAAACATATATAATTTTCTAAAATATAGATTTAAATTCAAAAATATTCTTACTTTGTTCGCAGTAAATTGCACAATACTGTAATGGTATACATGGGAAAAATACTTGAGAAGTTTAATTTTTTATAAATTATTCTGCTCGTCAAATTTTTATTTTATTTGATACCTATGTGTGGTAAAATAAATTTAATCCGCCATATTGGCACGCCTGCCATCTTGAGGTATCCGCCACATTGAATGTATAATGACGTCACGTATTCTGCTGGTCAAATATTTTCATTTGATACCCGTGTCACGGAGCTGGTTAGGAAAATTTAGTCCGCCATGGGGCATTCGCAATGTTTGATGTAGACTAACATCATTATCGTATCGTATTCTGCTGGTCAAACCCTTTCATTTGATACCCATATCAAGGAGGCTTTAAAAACAAGGTAATCCGCCATCTTGGGGTGGCGGCCATTTTGAACATATTACAATATTCAGTATACTATATCGTATTGTTACCAGAACCAAAGGTGTGCGCGAAATTTCAGCTCAATTCGTAAATTGGGAAGTGGGATAAATATATAGATATTCAGACTTTGCCACACAAACAACAAACCAACAAACAGGTGAAGTTGAAGTAAGCGTGGGAATTTTAAAAATTTTAAATATTTTAAAAATTTAAAGAAATAAAAAAAATAAAAATTTTAAAAGAAATTAAAGATTAGGAAACCGTAAAGAATTTTACAAATTTTAAGACTTTATAAAAATTAAAGGATCTTAAGGTTTGAAAAATTTATTGAATAGAAATAATTTATAAAATTTAAATTATTTAAATAATTAGGATTATTTAGGATTTGAAAAATCGATTTTATCTTTAAATTTAAAAAAATTAAGAAAATTACTGGTATTTGAAGATTTGGAGAATTAAGATAATTTTAAGAATTTTACAAATTTAAAGAATAAATTCTTATGAATTCTTGAGAATTAACCTAAATTACACAGTTGTGTGAACAATTTAAATTATTTAAGGGTCTACATTTGTTGTTTAAATAATTTAAAGAATTTAAATAATTAAGAGAATTTATTAACAATTTTAAAGAAAGTAATTTAAATTAGCTTAGTATTATTAATTTTCCAAATTATACACGAAGATTAAAAATTGCAAAAATTTTAGAATTTAAACAATTTAAATTTATGAAAATTTTATGAATTGAAGAAATATAAAGAATTTAAAGAATTAAAAAAACTAAATAATTATTGAAATTTTAAAATTTCAAAGAAATTAACGGTATACATTTTTAAAATATTCATAGAAATTAAAAAAAATTGCAAAATTCACACAATTTGAAAATTAATGAATTTGGAGAATATAATTTGGAGGAGTATTTCTGGAATCTAAATAATTCAGAAACTATCAAGACTTTAAAGAACTTTGAAAATTCAAAAAAATTTACAAATTTTTTTGTAAAGAATTTAAAATATTTTTCTTTGTTATGAATGAGAATTTAAACAATTTAGAAAATTTAATTAATGATTAGAATTTATCGCTTAATATTACTATTTTTAATAATTTCAATATTTTACAGTATTTGAAATGCCATTTATTAAAGGTAAACTAAAAATATGCTGATCGTATCAGGAATTTAGAAATTTTAAGAAAAGAAAGAATTAAAAAAAGTGAATCTTTAAAAATTTAAAGAAATAAAGGGATTAAAAATTTATAAAATTTACAGAAATTAATGAGTCTAAAGAATTTAAAAAAATTTAATGAATACTATAAAAAATAATAAATGATAAATTCTTTAAATAAGAAAGTTTAAAGAATTTAGGAAATTTAAAAACTTTAGGGCAAATGAAAGATTTTAAGATTTAAAAATTCTTTTTTTTGGAATTGAAACAATTGTTCGATTTATATAATTTTAAAGACTTGAGAATGTTAAAAATCAATTTTCTTTTAATTTGACATATTTAAAGAATTTTAATTGTTAAACTAAGTTAAATAATTTAAAGAATAGATTTAAATAGTTAAATTAAACTATTTAGGGATTAAGAATATTAAGATTTATTTTAAAGAAATTAAGTAATTTAATTTAATTTTATTTATTTTACAAATTTAAAATATACTCGAAGATTAGGAATTTAAAAAAATTTAAGAATCTCAATATTAAATTTTTCGTTTATAATTTTAATCAATTAAAAGAATTTAATGAATTTAAAAAATAAAGAGAAAATATTTTATAGTAATAACAAATTAATGCATTAAAAAATTTACACAATTTAAAAATTTATGAATTTAAAGAGTTTCAGATATTTAAAGAATTTTAAAAATTGAAATAATTTTAAGTTTTAGAAATTAGAGACATAAGCTAAAAATTTAAAAAATTGCAAAAATTTTAAGAACTAATTGAAATTAAATAATTTGAGAAACCTAACTAATTTAACATTTCTAAAAAAGATTTAAATAATTTTTAAATTTAATTTTATTTATTTTACAAATTTGAAATGTGCCGGAAGTAGTAGGAATTAAAAACACTTTAAGAGTTTAAAGAATTTAGAAAATTGAAATAAATAGCGACCATAGCCTAGTATGAACACAGTTGTGTTCGAAATATTATTGTTTAACCAAGATTCCGATATACCCAATTAATCAAAATTATATTTGTTCGCCATCAACCTGACTTCATCAATGTGGCAATATACATAAACTACGAGTATTAACATGTGGAACTTCCATCTGATCCGTCTTTGATAATTCATTACTAGTCAAGGTTTAGTCGTTGTAATTAATTGTTCCTTCGAATAAGAGCTAAAATAAAGCAATATTTTAAAATATTAGAAATATTAAAATGAAATTGCAAATATCTATTATTGCTAAATATTATCTTATTTCCAATGGTATTTGAACCGGCTAGTTTTTTGACTTGTAGTTGATAAATGGCTTCACAATTAGTACAGTAGGCCTAAATTGTAGTTCAGATACCTTCTGTCCGAAATGATTACTAATGTTAATTTTGAAAATTAGTTATGTAAGTTTATTTCTCTCCTCGTTCTTCGGTAATAAAGTTGAACAACTGGCGCTAACATCCCCATCAAGTTTAGATTGGACGTATTGAATAATATTTTGCTCCGTGATTGTAATATTTAAAGGTGAAACAATAAAATGTTTGTATGAGTTACCCTGAGACTTAGGCAATACTAAATTTTAGGATGGTTCAGTACCGACAATTACTTCACTTCGGCATATTTTTTTTTGTTAAAATTAGCATTTCCAGTTTCCTCCGAGACATAATATGAATTTACCTCCATTTTACGAAAATTTGATAAAAAGTTCCCAAACGCCTCAAGTACGTTGTTAAATTTATTCATCATGCGTTCAATTTTATTTACTAGAACATCATATTTAGCATTCGACTGATTTAAATTTTGAAGAATTTTATAATTTTGATCAAATAATTTGTTAATTTTGCCATGCATGTCGGTAAACTGGTGTTTAGAAATAGAATGGTCATCACTGTTTTTGCATTTTTTGCATAACCAAGCAACACGATTATTGGCAATGTCGTCGAATAGATTTTTGCTTACGCCAGCACATTTGCGATGGAAAAACTTGGAGAATTTACCCACACATATTGAAATTATTTAAGGAATCTAAATATTTCATAAACTCACAAGAATTTAAAAAATTTTGAGAATTTAAAAAATTTTACAAATTTTTTTTTTTAAAGAATTTAGAATAATTTTATTTTTTATAATTGAGAAATCAAGCAATTTAGAAAATTAGGTTAATCAAGAGAATTTATCGTTTTAAAGAAATAGTCTAAATAATTTCAGTAATTTACAGTAATTGAAATGTCATTTAATTGAGTAAATTAAAAATATGCGAATATCGTATCAGGAATTTAAAAATTTTAAGGGAGAACACCACTGTGACCTACCATTTTCAAGTGCTTATTTTGGTATTTTTTTTTTGAGAAATGGATTGTGTTTAGAGAAAAAAAGACTTTTAGGCTATATTTGGAATATATTCAAGTAAACAAAAAAAAAATTTTATGTAAAAAAAATACAAAATGGCGGCGCTAGAGTAGCTTTAGTAGAAGTGATTTTGCCTAGAGTCGCTCCGCTGCACGCAGTAGAAGTGTCTTAAATTTGTTCCTGGAACAAAAAATAAAATATTTTCATGAAATATATTAGTTTTAGCATCGAAGTACACGAGGAAATTAAAAAAATTGAAAAAATAAAAAATTGAGACAAGTTTGAAGAAAAAGTTTCATTTTTCGACTATAATTTTCGTATAAAAAGTTGTATATCTTTTTTAATTTTTAATGAATCAAAAAAATCTCATGTACTTCGATTTTAAATCTATCTAAGAACCTACAGTGAAATTTTGAAGTCGATTGAACAAAAATTGATTGAGTTCTGCTGCGTGCAGATTTCCAAAACACGGTTTCGAGAAAAACGCGTTTAAAGTTTTTGGTATCAATAACTTCTCAATTAGAGCTCTCAGGAAAATGCTTGAAAACCTTCTAAAAAAAATTTTTTTTAGCTATAAACGAATTTGTATCATATTTTTGAGGGTCTAAAGGATTTTTTAAAGGCAAAAAAAAAAATCGATTTTTTGAAAATCTCACAGTGGTGTTCTCCCTTAAGAAATGAAAGAATTCAAAAATGTACAAAATTTAAGCAAAAAAAAGTATTTAGGGGAATCTCAAAAATTAAACTAATTTAAAAATTAAAAATGGTTTAAAAATTTAAGAAAATAAAGGCATTAAGCATTTATAAAATTTACAGAAATTAATGAGTCACAATTTAAAAATTTTAAAGAATTTAAAATTTTAATGATTTGAATACTATAAAAAATTTAATAAATAAGAAATTTTAAAATATAACGAAATTTAAAAACTTTAGAGAAAATAAAATATTTTAAGATTTAAAATTTGTTTTTGGAATTGAAACAATTTTTCAAATTTATATAATTTTAAGGATTTGGCAAATTTAAAAATCAATTTTGTTTTAGAAATTTAAAAAATTAAGATTATAATTATAATTTTTACAATTTGCAGAATAAAAATAACTTTGAGAATTTGACATACATATTTTAAGAATTTCAATAGTTCACTAAGTTAAACAATTTAAAGAATAGATTTAAATAGTTAAATTAAACTATTTAAGGATAAGAAAATTGAATAATTTTAAAGAAACTTAAGTAATTTAATTTATTTTACAAATTTAAAATATACTCGAGGAATTTAAAAAAATTAAGAATTTCAATATTAAATTTTTTCTTTATAATTTTAAGCAACAAAAAGAATTTAAAAAATTAAAGTTTTGAAAATTTTTAAATATTTTATAGTAATAAAAAATAATCGGGTTTTATTTTGAGTAAAAATAACACGTATTTTTAAAAAACGATTTAAAAAAAAGTTTAATAAATATTAATAAATATTAATATTATAAAAAATTTTTTTATTTCTTTTTTGCAAAATTTTTCAGTATTAAAGATGGCGTTAAAGCGGCTACCTCAAAAAAAGGTGGAAATCGGTCCGCATCATAACTCGCCTCTGGGTAGTCTGAAAAATATAAAAAAATTGCATGTTAATTTAGACACTAAAATACACATCTTAACCCTCAATGAACGTGTTTGAAAAATTATTTTAATTTTTACACGCGAAAAATGGGCCACTTTTGTCATGAAAACGACTAACGTATAATATGTTCATTATACGTTTGTTTCATCACTTATAATGTTATCCATTATTCACTGCTAGTTTATCTAGTAGTCTCTTCTTTCATTATTCAATACTTCCAAGTAAATTATTTGATTTTTGAAATTTTATCTAGTACTCTCTTGCCATTTTCATTATTATTCAACTTTGACGTCAAAATGTCGACGAAAATTATTTGAAGAGTATTTAAAGGATTTGATTATAAAACATAATAATATTTGTCAGTCGTGGACAAAGTATCGTATTCTACTCGCATATAATGGCTGTTATTCACTCAGATGATTTACGACACTCGCCTATCGGCTCGTGTCGGCAAACTTCATCTTCGTGAATAACAGCTATCATTATATGCTCGTTGAATAATATACAATTTTTCATTTTTTTTTTTGATAACGATACCAACTCAGAAATCTAAAATGAAAATATTTTTCGTGTTTGTTAAACTTAAGAAATGTTAAGAATGTTTTAATCTGCAAAATAACAATATTTAAATTATGTTAAGAAACCCAAATCGAGAAACCAAATCGCGCAAAATCCAAATGTGAAAAATGCAAAAGTGTAGAATCCAAAAATTATTGTTAGCTTCGTGCATAATTTTTATGATTTTATCAAATCAAAATAATTACATCAAACAAGCTGAATTTTAAAAATGTTCAAATAATGGGTGAGCGCCACGAGTGTCAAGCACTAAAAATAATATGTAAAAGGTTCGCAACCAAACTAACCGTTATCTCCTCTACACAAATTTATTTTAAATTTTATAATTTTATATTAAGTAAATCAACAAGATAAATCGCACATTTATTATGATAAATAAATAAAACTAATTGTTTTAATAACGAAGATTCTATTTGTTTATCACAATTTTAAATAAAACAACAAAATTTTAAATAAAATATTAAGTCTACATAAAATAAAGTCTCCACAACATTATTTTGAATTTTATTTTTGTTCAACCCTTGTTCTAATAGAATTTTGTTGCATTTCATTTTAAATCGACATTTTTGAAACCGGTTTTGTTTTGTGAACGCTTGCTGTGTTTTTGTGAATCAATATTATATTTAATTAATCAAAACAATTTAATAAGTGTAAAATGTGTAATTAAGTTATAATTAGTGCTTAAATTTAGGGTACGTAAAATATTTTGTTATAAACAATCTTCTTTTTAGAGATTTTGATTTTATAGACGTGAATACTCTTGTTCAAATAAATTAATTTTTGATTGGTTAGGAATTGCTTTTGAGGTGTATTTTACTTATTTGATTCAGGTCATACAGTGATGTATTATGTGTTGTGAAATTACTATGTGACAAACCTAAATAGTGAAAACATTTTAGGCTGACCTAAACCAACTAAATTCCATGTCGAAAACTGACTATCTGTGTTGGTACTTAATTTTGTCGAACTTGTGCCACTTATAATTCTGGTTTTATTATGAATTTTGTTACAGAGGGAGAGATTTGCTTTTGTGTCACCTCTATTACCTTTAAACGAGGAACTTAGTGCCGTTTTTTTTGCGTAGTTTACAATATATGTACATATGTGAAATGAAAAAGCGTAAACAAACCGTAATTTTTCGACAATAAATTACGGAGTACTTGAATATATTTTGATGTCGGTGTCAATTGATTCAATTTAAGTTAAAATCTATAAGTGTACCAATCTATTCAACAACTTCCAAAAAATACCCAATCTTAGCCCAATAATAAATAGCTTGACAATACACCCCTATTATGATTCGATCGACAATCGACACGGCTCTCTGTGTTGCCTTTTCCTTTTTCGTATTGTATTTATCAAATGAAAAGCGAAAGCGCAACAGAGTCGTGTCGATTGTCGATCGACTCGTCAATCATAATCCGCCACTCCACGCTGGGTCTCATTTGATACTGGCTACACACAGTCTCAAATGAATCCGGATTCTTCAAAAAATTTATATGTATGTGTATGTCGAAACCAATGCTTACTGGATATATTCAAGATGGCATTGGTCTAAAACACAATATGAAACAAGAAAATATAAGTCAAAAATGTCATTGAACATTTTTTTAATTTCATTTTTGTTTGTGCTAGTGTGGTGAGACTACAGAAACCAAAAAAATTTTGGTTGGAAATGAATCCGCAACAAAACCGGTTTTATCGGTAAAGGGGGAAGAAACGAAGAATGATACCGGTCTCATGAGAGGTGGATTAGCTGATTAGAAGTAAATATATTATGTAGGCTACACTTTTTAAATTTTCTCCGGCTACTACTGTAGAACTATGTACATATTTAGATTTCAAATACTTTCTAATAATTTTAATATTGCAAATGAAACAATTTTGTGAGAAATAGGATTTGACAATTTTAAATGCCGATTCGCATTTTGTGAATTTCATAATACCTTAATGCCCACAGAAAAAAATTGTTAAGGACATTGGGAGTCATCTATCTGTACTAATGACCTTGACTTTCAGTTCAATTTTCAAGGTCATTTGAAGGTCAAGGTAATTTATTTAAAATGAAAACCCCTATTTTTGCCACCAGATTTGAAAAAAGTAGAAAACTTTACGTCGTATTATGTATTTTACATGACCTCATAAAATCACCTGAAGGAATATATTTTATTTATAATGCTTATGATTTGCTAAGAAAATTAAAAAAAAAACAATTTTATTTCCCTTACATTGTTACGTAGATATTAGGATTGTCTTTTAAAAATCTGTAAGTGCGTTTTTGGGCTTTAAAGAGGATTTTACGTATTTTGGACTTTATAGGTTTTTCTTTAAGAACTGTGTCACACCATTTGTAATTTTTGACCTTCTTTCATTCATGACAATGTTGTCAACTTCAATCGATATCTGAAAATATGTGTATTAATTATTGGAACTTTTTTATGTTCAACTTGAAAACTGAAGTTTGACCTAAAATTCGAAACAATGTGACATTCTACTGGTCAATTTATGTTTGTAAGATTAACCAAATTTGGTTTATCATAAATAAAGTAAATTTTCTCTGATTAGTTTCTAAATTTATAAATTTTTTGTAAATGTTCTGTGTATTTGTTTGTTAAAAATCGGGACTGTTATACCTACTATATAATTAATTCGCGTCTTGACAAAATAAACAAATTACTTACCTCATCAGATAATTGTCGTAAATGGAAGTTGAAGAGTTTAATTTTTAAATTTGAAGCTTTTTTAAGAAAATATTTTTTGAACGTTTGACATTTTGCTGATATGGATGGTTTTGCTTTTCTAATGAATCAAAACATTTAGCTTTGTGTAGTACAAAGCTTGGCGTAATTTCTTCTCTTTTATATTTTCGTAAAAATCGTAGACGTTCCATAATATTTATTAATTTATTGTTTTTGTATAAAACATCTTTGTGGTTAAGCGTAATTTCTCCATACCATCTGAAGAAAATATTTTTGTATGAATCGCATGCAAGAGTTTCAGATAATTTTAATCAGTAAGGAGAATGATCTTTCTTAATTTTAACATTTATGTTTATATTTTGTAGAATTTTGTTAATTTATTTTTGTATATTCCTAATTTATTGATTTAAAATGTTTTTAGCTCGAAGTATAAAATGAACGAAATCTTTCGCTCTAGTCTTTCTCTTTTCCCACAGAAATTAACACACTTGGCGTTTGCTTGTTTCCAGTCTTTATAAAGGTGCTGTTCAACCTGACTGAATTGACTGATAGTAAAATTAAAGGAAGAGAAAAAAATATACATTTTCTGGATGGGCGAATGAAACAAAAACCCTTCTCAGTCAATAGATATTTGTGACTGTAGTAGTGTGACTGCAATAAATAGTATCAAAATGAAAATATTTTATAGCAGTCACACTAACACACTTGCATAAAATTAGTTTGAAATATTTCTCGCACTCTAATAATTTTATGGTTATTATATTTTTCAAAGTTTCTCCTTACAAAAAAGTAAAAAATAAAAAAACACATAACGCTTTTTGGTAGAATTTTTTTAAATTTTTACAGGAAATATTCTAATAAATATAATTCTGATATGAAGTATTAATAATATTTAACTTTTTAGATAACTATGAGATGAAAAACTAACCGAATTAATATTTATTTTTTTTAAATAAAAATTTGTTTTGTTTTTGTGCGTTGTCAAAATTTCTCCTCAAAATTTTGCTATAAAAAAGAAAAGTTGTCTGTATATTACATTGAGTTTCGATTTTTTCTCTTTTCGTCTTTTTTTATTATCAGTTATTCGCAACCTGTATACGCAACAACATTTTAAAATCAGTGGTTGATATACGATGTAAATTCTTTGGAATTTAGAAACTAAATTTAAAGTAAAGCTATAGGAACTTAGATCTATGAAAATTTGCGTAATTGAATATTAAAAATGTAGGTATTTAGTAAGTAATTATAAAAAGTTACTCTACTTTAATTTTATTTGAGATTTCAAATGGCAGCTTTGTTGAATTGTATATCAGGTTAGTGTTGAGCACTCCAAATTGAAAATTCCAGGATTCTAATGCCGAGTTTATTTAGGGAATCCAATACCGATTTTCGGTAAAACGGTTTATTACCGAAATGTTGGTAAATTTTTGGACTACGTAATAAACATTTCTGTAACTATCTTCAGACAAAATGCCTATTGATTGATTGATTGATTAATAAGAATGCACAGCCAAGCATTATAACAAGGATCCCGTAATACGCTGGGCCCACTGTACACCCGTTTACATATAATAAAACCGAAGGATAGGATAGGATTTTTAGTTGGGAGAGACTCGACCCGGTTACAGACAAATAAGCGATCGATAGTTAGTAAAATAGTTAGCACAGGACAACATAATTTCTAAACTACAGCTTATTTACTACTTGTTGATCCTGGAGTGTTGGCCCAATTTAAAATTTAATTCTGAAACTCAGGATTAATTTGAATCCCTAAAATAATGATTAATAAAGGAACTATGTTATATTCTGAAAATTAAATTATTTATTAGTAGACTAATGAAGAGTCCTGTTTTAATTTTCTTTAAACTAATTTAATTAATAGACATTAATGATCAAAATACATAAATAAATAAAACACAATATATTAATATTACAAAAAATTGCTATTTTATGAAATCGAATATGAAGACTCTCCCAATACTTAGCTAAAACTTCTAAAAGAAAGTTTAAAACTTAAAATTGCTAAGCTACGATTTAAATTCACAACGCTTGTTCTATTAGTTACAGGTATCGTGAGCCAGTTATTTAGTTATTTATACACTGCAACTAAATTTAAAATAAAAAGTTAAAAATAAATAATTAGCCCTAAAATTAAACTAATCAGCTATTTCCTGCCTATCTGGAAACAGGAAAATATTATTATTAAAATTTATTTTTTATATAATTATATGATATAATTTAAAATTATTATGATACGTTGCATCCATAATACACCGATAATTCAGTTAAGTACTGTATCTAAATAGGCTATTTACGAATTCGGCTCAAAAAAATTTCACGGGCATCTCTATTAATACCAAATCTTTACTACTTAATTAATCATATTTAACTTATGTATATAGAAATTAATTAATTATGGCTCATTGTTACATTAAAATTAAACTTAAGAATTATTTAAATTCTAATCCTGGAGAGTTGAATAAGGCTGTTACTATATTCTGAAAATCGAGATTAAATTTAATCCTTTTAAAATTATTAATTCTGGAACTAAGTTATATTCTGAAAATTAACTTATTAATTAGTAAACGAGAAAGGAACCCTTTAAATACTCTTTACATTTATATTAATAAATAATAATTGATGAATAAAATAAATAGAGTGCCGCGCCTAGTTTAGTCATCCTGGAATCCCAATGTATCCAATCTGGGAACTAAAACTACAGTTTACCTCAAAACTACTATTATAAATGAAGCATTTTCGTGAACATGCCACTTAAAGTATAATAGTTTGATCTATGATGACTGTTCTGTAATGAATTACAATTAATATTACCCGTATCCAAAATTAAATATATAAGACACCAATTAGTTTCAAAAGTATGAATTCACAACTGAAATTCTGTAATTTAGGTGGATAAAAATCAAACCAACAGATTTTTTTTTTAAAACTACCTGTTCGCTTCAAATTTCTGGAAATCTGCGTTAGCTCCCTACGAACACCTCTGAAAATCAAGATCGAAACCAGTTAATTAGCACTAAATACTATTTTTAAAATTTAAATTAACATTATTAAATGAGAGCTTAAATCCCCATTATTTAGTTAATAAACCTGTCATAGTACAAGTAACCAATTAAATGCCCCACCATGGACCAATATCTCTGAAAATTCAAATCAAATATTAATTCCTGTGGTTGGAGCTCATGAACATAATTATCATTAACTCATTGATTCCCACAATATTGTTGTGTGTATAATATTTGTGATTCATTTATTTACGTTATGTATTGTTCACTTTAGATTTTATCACAAATTACACATCGTACGATTATTATCTCAACGGTTTTATACAAAATGATTTTAGAACACATTGATTTTGTAACTTTATTAATTTATTTATATTAATTAGGGTTTTTACATAAATGTGTTATAGATTATATTCACAATATTAAGATAACAACAATTTTTATTATTTATGATATTTATAATCATTTTTATTATTTATTACAACTTCACAGTAAGAACTGAGTATAACAACTGATTTTAAAACATAATTTTATTCTATACAAATTATCTTATTTCTTTACAAATTCAGCTAATTTAAGGGTGCATTCATACCAGCAAGTTTAGCTCAACCTATTTGGTATGGGATGCACACCACAATATGAAAAAAAATTATTACAAAACTGCAAAAATAGAAATCTTTTCACCTTCGAATCCAAACCAAATTCACGATTTTAAAACGGTATCAACATATTACAGGCAATGTGAGGGTAATCCAACTTTATGCTAAGAAGTATTCACGGGTGGATCACATTCACGTGGCAGTCAATGTGTTATTAATACGTTAAAAATTTTGCAATTTCGTCTAAGCCTCCTATGCAACCTTATCAGTAGGTATACAATTTGGGGGCCCTTAGTAATGGGGATTTAGAAAATTACTCCTCCTATCCTCGCCCCTGTAAAAGGGCCTGTATGGGGACTTCGAAATCTTAGATATACTATTCTGCACTCCCAGTTCGATAACAGAATAATAGAAAATATTAAAATGTTTATCAAGGGTTCAACGTAATATTGACAGGATCAGGAGAAGCGCTATAAAATCCAAATGACGAAACAAAGATGCTGAAGTAAAATTTCAGCAGCATCACCAAATTTGGAGCTAAGAATTTAAACAAGCCCTACTGTGAGCTAAAAATTAAACAACTAATAGACGAATGGAATTAATTTAATAACAACTACGAGGAGATAATCTCAAATACAGCTAACGTAGAAGTTGAAAACGAATACTTTAAAAACAACTTGTTTGAAAAAATTGAAGTTGAATAAGAGTGTTGCATCATTGAGATTCAGCAGGAGTTGGGAAAAGAGTTCCGCGGATTTTCTAAAGGCAATATCATGAAGCGTGACAACATGAAGTTACCAACCATTGATATTCCTCTATTCTACGGGGATTACAAGCAATGGACAAATTTTTATAGCCTGTTCAATAAAATGGTACATGAGAGGTGGTCCTTTCTTTGGTTAGAGGACAAGAACCAAACCTAATCAAACATATCACACTATCGGAAATTATCTAGATGACTACATATGGGAGCTACTTGGTACACTAGATAACCGTGATGCGGAACATTATGAGCAGAAAATAGAAAAAAGTAAGGAGAATTAGAAGTATTTTCTCAAGCTCATAAAAAATCAGACCTCTATTGCCGATATCACACTTAGCCTTATTAAGAAAACTGCTTATTTTGACAGCACTATTTGTGAGCTTCAAATGTTAACCTCAGCGAAGACAAATAATTGCGCAACATCGAAACAAAGAGCAGACTGGTCACAAACTAACTGGATTAAACTTAGAAACAATAACTGGCTGCTCTCATCGCCACATTCACAACCAGCCATTATAGTTTGCGAGAAGGACGTGACTTTGTTAACTAAAATTTTGTGTTTTAATCATACTCAATAAACATAATTTTTGTTTAAACAATTATTTTATTGGTATAGGGCTCTTTAATTTATTTTTACTTATTAAAAATTGCGCTTTCAATCCCAATTCGGGATCATTTTCAAAAGTATATGCTTGATTATGCTTTAGAAAATGATCACGAATTGGGATTGAAAGCTCAAATTTTAATAAGTAAAAATAAAATAAAGAGCCCTATACCAATAAAATAATTGTTTAAATATTAAGAATTGGCTCAATATAGATAAAAGTAATTTTTGTCTAGCACTGACCAAAGATAAGCGGCAAATAACAATCCTTTAGCAAAGTTTTACCTAATTTTACTAAAATGACATCAAACATACAGCTTCTTATACAATTTGAACAATGTGATCTCTGACTCGTTACTTTATTAATTATACCTCCTCCTGCAACTAGGTCACCTACATGTATGTATATTATGACGAATAGCGTCTGAAGCTTCGGAATATTTGCAGCTGTTAATAGCTTAAGAAACTGTAAAATTGATTAATATCTGATAAAATTGGCAACTATCCCGAATTCCGTCGAACTAATTAATGGGAACACTTTTAAAATATGTTACACCCAACTCTTTTTTACACGGTCATTTTACACTGCTTCAAATTGAACACGGATTTTTTTTTACGGATTATTTGATAAAACCTCATTTCGGAATTTCGGATCATACTTGTGTAAAAAAAGAGTTGGGTGCATTTTCAAATGTTACCATTGCAGTGACATTTACTTACACTATTGACAATTATGGCGGAACTACTCTTATCAGATTATATAAACTCAAAGAATCTTATGGCCGCAGAAAAGTTCACACTTTAGCAAAATGGTTTACAAGGGGTTTTAATGTTTCAGAACTGGAAATGCAATAACGTGCTTGTCAAGCATAATTTATGCAAGTATGTATATAAAATAAAATTGTTCACAAGGTTGAACATGGTGCAGTGATACGAATGCCTTGATTGTTAACATTGGCAACGTTGATCGCGCGGGCGAATCAAGAAAATGACCAAATTATTTTTGTATATATGCAACTACAGTTAAATGCTAAACGATTGCGGAAATATCGATTATTCTCGCATAATCTTGGTAATTATGAAAATTTAAGTAAAATTTACGAATATGTTGAAAAATCTCGAAAATCTTGAATAATCTGTAAAAATCATGCAACACAATAATCTAGATAAATATGAACTAATCTCAAAAAACATCTCGAAAAATCTCAATCGTAAATTTCGAGAACCACAAAAGCTCAATATAAGCCGGAATATTATCGAACAAACCCGGAGATAAATATCGATTGAATAATCTCGAAAATATCGGAAACTGTAGAATAATCTCTACAAAACTCTCTTTATTTTACTCTTTTATCCCGAGCAATTTTCTGTAGCCTCAAAAAATCGGAAAAATTCAGAAAATTCTCAAACAATTTTAAATTAAAATTAAACGCTATGAAAAGTCAATATGAAATTACTATACCAGGAAATAATCTCGAAAAACCGCAATAATCATGAAGATAACAAAACAAAATTCGGGGAAAAATTGTTTTGAAATCAGGACATCTGGCACATTAAATTACTGCCTCGATTTTATCGAGTATGTATTCTCTCTTTATCTCTCAGTAAGTGGCAATATGAAAGAAATACTTTGCATCGTTGATAAGTATTGTTAATTGTAGAATAGTTATGAAATTTTAAAGGTTTATGAAATTTAAAGGCTCACAATGCCGGCCGAATTTTCGCCACTTAAAATAAATCAGAGCTAAATTCTACCTTTCTTTGTGTAAGGTTTAAATCGGCCGTATGTAAAATTTTAATTAAATGTTTATTTTTATTTCTAGCAAATGAAGACATTAATAAAATAATAATGTCAGTCAATTTTCTAAAAATTAAGAACCAAAGTTTGTGCGTCTAATTACTAATACAAACAATGGTAAAAATGAGGTTTCATTTATACGGGAAGGAGGATATACTTTACTGTTTTTCTAGCAAAGATAATTTTTAGGTAAAATATATCAGAATTTAATTAAAAAATTGCCGAAAAGCGGTAATTCAAAAGTTCAGCAATTTTCGGTTCCTTAGTTCTTTGGGACTGAAGCAACTATCATCTACTCTGAGGTATCATTTTTTATACTATGGCGAGTTCCGTTTTTTTTTTGTTTTTGAAAAACTCATCATAAATTAAATTTCAAATTTTCGATATAAAATTGCTAAGCGGGCTAAAACTTTCAAATTTGTCGATTACATTGAAAATTGGTAGTTGAGAAAATCTTAAAAACTTTGAATAGCTCTGAATTTTGTAAAGAAAAACTCAATTTTTTTTTAATGTTTTAAGTATTTCCAGAATTTTTATATCATATTTCGATAATTCAGTAGAATATATTAAATCCAAATTTGGTCTTAAATACCTAAGTAAAAACCATTTGACGCTAAAATAAAAGACGTAACGTCCATTGTTGACAGACCCAGAATAGTGAGCTCAAAAGCGTTTAGCTTTTACGTTAGATAGACATTTTGTTATCAGCACTGCTTATCACTCATTTGTCTAGTTAAAATATTTAGTTTCGGAGTTTTTACAAATACAACCAATTTTTAATAGTTTCTATGTCGAATTATTTTATGTTTTTCAAAATGTTTAATAATTTCTTGGAATTATAGAATTTTTGCGTTTATACATATTATAATCCTTCAAATCGGATGAAGCTGAAGGAATATTTTGGGTTGGTAGAACAGGTTTTTAAATTGCGGACCACGGATATGGATTACTAATTGATAAGCGCGCGGGACATCTGAGATCCTTGAACAGGAATGCCCAAAATGCTTAGCTGTAAATTCTTTATTATTGAACAAAATTTTTGGGAGCCTTGGGAGCCTAAACCATTTAAAGAATTTAAAGAATAAAAGAATTATAATAATCAAAGAACATGAATAAATTAATTAAATTTAAAAAAAAATACTTTTGACAAATTTAAAGAAATTAAGTAAATTAACGGATTTAAAAAAATTAGAGAATTTAAACAATTTTCATTAATACACATACTAAGTATAAAATGATGTTATGTGAAGCAGGATATCGCCTATTTAAGTTAATTGTAAATTGAATAGACGGGTTCTAATCAGCCAGCAGACTTACGCAAAAACAGTTTGGTACCGTTTTACCATTTTAAGGCAGTGACCGAATTTAATAATCACGGTAAATATACGCTAGAATGTCACAAATGTTTACCCAGAAACGAAGGTAAAATAGGATTGAAAAACCTAAATCATTTCATTTTTCATTTTATAACCATCCTTGTGATTTCAGAACGAATTTATAACTAACCCCGCAATTAGTTACTATTTCAAAATTTTAGCTTCTTCTGCAAAAAAAATATTTGAGCTTTTGTAATATTTATAAGTGTCTAGATTTAATATTGCTGTATACCGAAATAAAACAACAAATAAATTATAAACCTAAAATTTTTGTCTGCTCAACAATAATCAAGCTTATTTATAATTACAGATCCTAAATGTTAACCACAATCCAAAAAAATTAACAAACATTTCTCTTGCCTTAATAATTTTTTGTGCCACATTTTCAGAAAAATATACCGATGTTTCACAAAAAAAAATAAGAAAATAAAAATAAACATCCATTTCTATTTCGGAACCATTTTCAAATTGTTATAAATTTAGAAAACAAAAAGTAGCTTAAACATCATTTTTTCCAACAAAATTTTACAAAATCATTTCCATTCTTCCCCAATGACTAGTCAGATTTTACTCTGTTTCGTCTTTTTTTATTTTTAAATATAGATGTTGTCATTTTATCCATCTCATACCTCCCTTACGTCCTCCGTCCCTATAAAAGCTACACGAGTACTTACCTTGTGGAAAAAATAAATGCTGAAATCGAAATAAACAAGAAAACCAAGAAAGACTTAAGATATCTTCTGGTACAAAAATATCTCTTTTTTTTTTGTAATAAACAAATTGAATTATTTTTCCAAATAAAAAAAAAAAAAAAAAGGAAAAATACTCATATTTTCTTAAAAATTTAATAAGCTTAATACCAAAAAAAAAAAAAAAAAATTATACCATAAAAGTAAAAATTTACAAGCCAAAAACAACAAACCAATTTTTTAATACACAACACAAAAAATGTTGATTTAATGAAAATGGAATGAAAATTTCGTTTATAAAATATATGTGAATTTCCACTTTTTTTTTTATGTTTTTTGTAGGTTATATTTATTTAATTTTTTGTAATATATTTTTATTTACGAGGTTTTGTGTGTGTGCATGTGTGTGTATGTATGTGTGTCAGATAAAATAATTTAATATACGAATATGTGCGTAGGTTGAACTGATAGAAATTCTTAGCAAGGCTGGAAATTATTTATAACAATTTCAATGCAGTCTTACCTATAGTACATCTTGTGTGAAAAATAAAAGTTAAAAACTTAAATTATGTAAATTGTAACGCCTGGCATACACGCACGCGAAAATAAATGTTACGCGAGTATATATTTCCGTTAAGCATTTTATGCTATTCGGATATGGGAGTATACATACATATAGTGTGGTTGTTTAATTTTTCATAATTTTTCACTTTTATTCTTTATGCGAGTTTTCTTTTATACGTTTTATGTAAATCTACCGTAATCAAAGATTTTACCACGATGTGAAACACACAAACAACATATAAAATTACCACAGCAATTGTATTATTACAACGTAACACTTAATATCATTTTATTTGTATATAAAAGTTGAATTGAATATATTATTATATGGGTTTATATCGTGGTATTTATTATTTGAAAGCAATTAAAGCTGCATAGTTGGAAACATTTAATTTTCTCTAGCAAGCAATCACCACCCAAGTAACATTTGATAGAGCTACTAGTGGCGGTGTCGCTCTACTGCAGTTTTAGAATAGCAAGCGAGTAGCTGTTTTCTCTATATCAGTAGCAATAGATGCTTCAGGCTTTAGTAGAATAATTGTTTGCTCTATAAATTATGTTTTAGTCACTCTAAGCTTTAATATTTTATAGAGCTTATTGTTCTATTTTGTAGCTTTATAAGCTAATTTAGAGCTTAGAAAATTACAGTAATGGAGCATATCAAATTTTAGAGCTATTAATTTTTAATTAGCATTAAAATAGCAACATCACCTCTACTTCAGCTCATTTAAAGCCATGAGCTTTATACTAATCAGCTCGAAAGGAATATAAATTGCAGTTTATTTAAAGCACATTTAAGAAAACAATAAAATATTTTTTCATGTCATTTCATGGTTTTGATAGATCAAGACTATAGAAAATGGGTGCGACGAAGTAACAAAGCATTATTCTATTTTAATTGTTTATTTATTTGAATTGTGGAAACGTGCAAAATGTATAGCTCCCAGTCGTGGAAAAATTTTAAACGTAGTGGTGCGTACAGGTATCAAATTCAAAGGAACCGAATTATTTTCAACAAAACGAATGTTGACACCTCATCTCAAATTTACCGGCCAACAAGAAGGATATTTGACCCTTCAACATCGGTTTCTGAAACTGTAACTTCTGAAAGTGTAACTCACAACTTGGTGGAATGTCGCGAGCAGTGTGATTCAATTACTATTGATGATTTAAATGAAAACGACAAAGTATCAGTTGCGGAAATCCGAGAGACATTGGAAAATTTAAGCGATGATCACGTTTACGAGCTAGAAACAAACCAAATAAATTTAAGAGACAAAGTAAGAAATTGGGCAATAGAATATAATATCGCACATCAGGCACTGCGTAATTTATTAGGTTTCTTGAGAATAGCTAGATTGCCTGATGAAGGGCTCCCGCAAGATCCACGAACTTTATTAGAAACCCCTAATAGAGTAATATTGTATCCTCTAGGTACTGGACAATATTGGCACCAGGGATTGGAGAGGTGCCTTAGACAATATTTTAACGATACGCTCGATAGATCGATGAGCATTTCATTAAATTTCAATATTGACGGTTTACCAATTTACAAGAGTTCACTGTGGCAATTTTGGCCTATTCTTTTCAACAGATTTGAAATTCAAAATTTTAAACCGATGGTGATTGGAATTTATTGTGGAAAAGGCAAACCGTCAAATTTAACAGATTATTTGCGTCAATTTGTGGATGAATGTAAACATTTGATAGAACATGGTATTTTTGTGAACGGCCACAAATTGAATATTAGAATTAGATGTTTTATTTGTGATTCACCAGCAAGAGCTTTTATCAAAGGTAACATATATTATCCTAATTATGCTATATATAGATTTAATAAAAAAGTGTGTTTTCAAATTTAGATGTCACCTATTTCAACGGAAAACACGGATGCTTGAAATGTACAGTAGTTGGAGAATATGTTAATTATTGTACTGTCTTTTTGCATACTCACTGTGAAAGAAGAACTGATCTTGGCTTTCGCGAAAAAATATATGGATCTCACCATAAAAATATTTCTATACTTGAGGAGCTTCCAATAGATATGGTTGAAGATTTTCCAATAGGGGACTCATTACATTTAATTGACTTAGGTAAATGCATAAAAAATGGACATACATAAAGCCTAAAACTAAAAACATTTATTATTTTATTAAGGTATAGTTAAAAAATGCTTAAATGGGTGGACGAATGGAGATTTCAAAGGTTCTGATATAAAATTTTCTGCAATGGACATTAAACTTATTACCGAAAGACTTATTAAAATAAAGATGCCCAGAGAGATTCATCGAGCAATTAGAGGTTTGGATAGCCTTTCATATTGGAAAGGCACGGAATATCGCACATTTTTATATTACGTTGGTATAGTAATTCTGAAAGATTTTTTACGCTACGATGCTTATGAGCATTTCTTGTCATTTTTCTGTGCGATAAGTCGATAACCATCTGTTCAAATAAAAAATATAAACATCTTCTTCAATTAGCAAAAATTTTACTAGAGCACTACATAGAAAAGTACATTGAACTCTATAAAAAAAAAAGTATTACAAGTAATGTACATAATCTGTGTCATCTTGTGGATGAAGTTGAGCGATTCGGAATTCTTAACTCTTTCAATGCATATCCCTTTGAGAATTCTCTTTCCACGTTGAAACATTTGTTAAGGACAGGGTCAAATCCATTAGCACAAGCAGCTAATAGAATCGCAGAACTGAACAAAATAAACAAATACGACATATTAGAATCGAATAAACTCCCAATTGTTAAATATATTAACGAAGATGGATCTTATAATATGATTATTTTGGAGAATTTAATGTTGAACAATACAATGGCGAATAAATGGTTTCTATCTATAAATAATAATGTAGTTGGAGTAGATAAAATAATACAAGAAAATAAGCAAATATACATAAAAGGAACTCCTTTAACAACATTAATTGATTTTTTTACAACACCCATAAAATCATCACGTTTAAATATATATTTCTCATCATTTGACGAAGATTCTCAATTACAATACCAGTTAAGTGTCATAAAGTGTAAGTTAGTGGCTGTTCCATACCGCGATCAAGGTCGGGTTTTCATACCACTCATTCATAGTCTATAAAATTCTCCAAGAAATACATGAAAAAATGAAATGTCTACAAAATATTATCACATTTATTTCAAAAATAAAAATAGTTCCATTGCAAAATATAAATATGTAAAAATTAAATCAATAAATGTATGAATTCAGTTATACACATGTTTAATTCGATATTTTAATTTATTTTGAGAAGTGTATCCACTATTCAGAGATCTTTCACTGGATTTGCTTCATCATTTACTGGAATTGTTACACTATTCTGTTTATTGCTTTAAATAAGACACACAAAATTAAATTAAAAAACTCACAATCACGTTTAAACCAGATACTTACAGTTCCCGGTTCATTTCATTTTCATCGTCAATTAGAGTTGCCTCAATTTCTACTTGAGTTTCTAACTTCGATTTCTTATTATCGAGTTGTTTGGATCTATTTCTTCCAGTTAATTTTCTTTTTTGAGATTTCTCCTGAGTGAGAAACCTTGTGGCATTTCTCAGCAAACTTTTAAAAAATTGTTGTGTTGCAGCAATGGAGAAGTTTGGGTCCGCACATATAATAATTTTTGCAAAACACATTACAGTCAAACCTGTTTTTGTGCGGTAGATAGGGACCGTACAAAAAAAATCGCACAAAAAAAAAATATTCGCAAACTCCATAAATCGCTATAATAAATAATTTTGTACAAAAATTACAAAAAAAAATTTTTTATGCGGTGGATAGGGACCGCATAAAAAAAGTTTCCCTTAGAAAATACATATGTCAAAGTTTTACGAAATAGCGAGAAAGTGCTTTCTAAACAAAATAAATAATTAAATTACACATGGAAACATTTAAAAAAATTTAATTTCTCATTTTTAAATAAAACGGTAAATTTCCTTTTTTCTTACATATTGTATATTTTTACTTTCTTTTACGTAAGTAAAATAAAGTATAGTAATCATGAAAATTTTCGACCTTGAGATTATTGAAGATTTATCTGTTTTGAGGTCCCCTGAGTCCGAAAAAGTGGGTTTCGAAATGATGTCTGTCTGTCAGTCTGTCTGTCCGTCTGTCTGTCCGTCTGTCCGTCTGTCAGTCTGTGTCCTCTCTACAGCCCAGATGGCTTAACCAATCGAACTGAAACTTCAGATTTAAGCTTTTTGGATAAATTGGGAGGTCCCAGTGAATTTTACTTCAAATCGGTCCACCGGAAGTGGCCACTCCCTTGGGCCAGAAAATTTGTTTTGCAAATATCTTAAAAAGTATAAGGTTTACAAAAAATTACTAATACAAAATGTTTCCAAAAATCAAAAAAAAATAAAAATAAACAAATTAAAAATTAAAAAAAAATTAAAAAAAAATTTAAAAAAAATTTAAAAATTTTATAAAAAAAAAATTAAATATTGTTTTGCCAACACATAAATATATGTGTATATATAGCCTAATTATGCTAATTATAATTAATTTGCACACTACAGTGACATACTTCCGGTTTTTAATGCAAATATTACATAATTGAATGTGGATCATTTTTTCATGTTTCTTAACTTTTTTAACGACTTATTAGGGTTTGTAATACTTAAGTATATACATATATCGTTTTATAATTGCAAAAATATTTCGCAACTCCTGCCCCCCCCCCCACACTTTTTTACAGGGAGTTACAGCAGTTCTTGCATTTGTCATTTTAATTATTGTGTGTATTAGCCCAATTATGCTAATTATAATTAATTTGCACACTTCAGTGACGTACTGTATGTTATAAAAATATTTAGTATGTTAAATGTATGTTAAATTGCCAAATCGGTCAACCGGAAGTGGCCACTCTCTTCGGCCAGAAAATGTGTTTTGCACATATCCTAAACAGTATAAGGTTTACAAAAAAATAAATCACTAATACAAATTCCAAAAAATTAAAAGAAAAAATTTAAATTCATAAATATCACCTTTTATTTCTTTTACGTGTGTACTAATGAGTTCAAAAAATTGAGTTTTGAAGTGGTGTCTGTTGGTATATATGTATGTCTGTCAATTTGTAGTCCAAATGGTTTAAGCAATCAAACTGCAACTTCATGTTTAAACTTTTTACATAAATTTTGGGGTCCCAGCTCCCAGCTCCCAGATTCCGTAAAACAGACAATTTATTTTGCAAATATTTCAAAAATATACAATTTACAGAAAACATGAAATAATAAAAACAATCTTAATTAAGTTTGCGGGAAATTTGAATTATAAAAGTTTCTCAAAATTCGCTGTTCGTAAAAGAAAGTCGTGTGTTGGCCACACCTCCATTTTTTTAGTTTATGTTCAAGGTTAACAATCAGTGTGGCTATTACTACGCATTTCATTAGTTGTGAAATAAACATTTCTTTTAACTAAATTACATTCTTTGTGTGCATTATGTATGTTAATTACATATTGAAATTTGCTGGAATATGGAATATATAAGAATATTGAGCATGTCTAATGATTAATGAACTTGGCTGATGCATTAGGTATGAAAATGGCTGAACAGAATCTCGATATTCATATACCGCATAAAAAAAAATCGCACAAAAAAAATCGCATACAAAAAAAATCGCACAAAAAAACGCATAAAAAAAAATCGCATAAAAAAAGACCGCACAAAAACAGGTTTGACTGTATTATATTTTTAAAAGTAAGAAAAGCAACTTTTCCATCCTCGTTGCTCGTTGATGCGCCTTTCCATGAGCATCTTACTAAAAAGGATCTAAGGAAAATCGTATCCACGAGCTCATAACAGCACGTCCAACCTTCACCACATCTTTTGCCATTTTTCCCTACCACATAAGCCATTTGAGCAACCTGAAAGTATATTAAATCATCTTATTGTAGTTCTATTTAAAACGTTAAGTAACTATTACCATAAGGTTCATATTTTCTTCAAAGCTTAGAAGATCATCTAAAGATTTCGCATCATCGACCGTTGCAATTTTTTTAAAGTTTTTGGTGGAAAACTGATTATTTTCCTTATTATTGTTGTTTTTATTGATTGGTTCTAACACACCACCTTTAACCAAATTTTCAATTTGAGTATATAATTTCAAAAATCCATTATTTATGTTATTTTTTATATCGACTTGGTTTTCTATTATCGTTCGTTGATTTTCCAAAAGCTGGTACATAATGTCGGTTATATCGGTGGCCTGGATATCGGTTTCTGATGGTTCAGGGTTGTCCTCTATAAAATTCTCTTCCAACAACACTATGTTTGACGTTGAAAGTACTTCTTTGCTTGGCGCACTAATTTTGGAGTCTTTCTTGTGCGCTTCAACCGTAGGAACTGGAGCGGTTGTCATGCTCTCTGCGATCAAATCGAAGTTGGGTTGAGGCGAACGTGTGACGTTAGGATTCTTAAACCTATTACACGTCGTACCAGTTGGGGTGCCACAATCACTTTCGTACATATCGTCCTCGGTTGTCATATATGTTGAAAGCAATTCTTCCTCAATTTGTTCCGCCATACTGTATGATTTGATTTTGCTTCTCTTTACTACACATGGTCTAGCCATCCAATTTGTTTTATCTGGCTGTTCGTACGAATTTTTAATAATTTTATTTCTTTTAATTGTGCTGCAATTTATTGGTGGATACCAGAACACACCATTGTGTTCTAACGCTTCCGGAATAATTGTAAGCGTATATCCCTTTTTTGACGTCTCTTGAATTATTTTATATGACATTTTATACTATCATATAAATATAATTTTTGTGAACTGTGGAAATATATGAATATATACAAAATTATTATTATTATTTATTTTAATTGTAATCTAAAATACCTACGCTTGTGTGTATGGTTCGACTATAAATGAAAGATCAATACCGCTATTTAAACAAAAAACTTTTTGCTTTAATAAAACGTTTGATACCAACGCAACAGAGCTACTAGCTCTATATATAAATCACACAAGCATTTATAGAGCACCAAGTTTAAAAGAAGAGAGAAAAAGAGCTAACCTGCTCTATGGAGTCTTATTATTGTAGAAAATTAATTTTCTATAAAGTTAATAGCTCCACAAGAGCCTGACGTGAATATGACAACTTTATATCGTTATAATTGGTAATCACTTCTAATTTTTGGCAACTATATAGCAATCGCCATGATCTATAGGAAAAAATATAAATATGTATATTAATGCCGCATTAAGGAAATTGGGCGATTTCGGCGTTTAGTCATTCTGTTTTTTAGATAATTCATATCATTATGTAAATATCTATAATTTTTAAATATTTGAAATAGATTTTGTAAAATACTGTAAATTCCATAAAATCTAACCTAAAATTTTTACAGATTTTTTATTTTTATTTTTTTAATTTTATTTTTTTAAGTAATTAAAAAGTATTGTCGAGGCGCAATAAAATTATCCCCACTATCTTATAAACATTCACCATAAAAAATAAACGGCACTTAGAAATACCTTTAAAAACTATAGGTACATAATATATATTCTATAATAATATAATTATTTATGTTATCCATCATTATTTTAACAAAAAATTAAATATGAAGCATTAAAAAAATAATTTGAAAATTTTGCATTGAATTGTTATTAAGTATATATATATGTATATATTAATATTATTATCTAAAATATAGTTTTGGTATATTTTATTTTATTATAAAATCAAATGATTCTATTATCGATCTTTTCTAAAGGCATGAGCTGTAATAAATATCAATCACAAGAGCTACAAGCTCGATAGTAATAGCTTGATACGAGACCCTGATTTCTCAATTATAGAACTAATAGCTCTACGTAAGCTATTATTTAAATTCTTCAAGAGGAAAAATATTGCTCTAAAATGTGCCAAACTAGCTCGATATAACTTCTAAATAAGCTTCAAGAACGCTGCTAGAGCAATATTTAAAGTTAACTGCTCTATTATACAGCTCTATAAGCGCTTCTAGAGTATATATGGAGCCCAAATTGTTACTTGGACAATCTCCAATCTTCATTCTTCAAGATTCAATATCCAAACTACAAGCAAAGTGCTCTAAGGTCCAATCTCAGACCCCCAACTTCCATTCGATTTTATCGTGGAAACCGAAACAAAAGCGTCATTCATAATTATTTGGTTTAAGTAAATAGAAATATGTTCAATTATTTCAATATTGCTAATATGTATATAAGCTTTAAAATTCAATACTTTTAACCAACTAAAAATATACCAAATTTATTTTTATTACAATTGGTTTTGTGTGTCTTAAAATCATCTCCTTAATACTTAAATATGATTAAAAACTGTTTCGATATAACAGAGCTTTTGCCAAAGCTTTATAAATTTGTATATGTATTTTACTAAGACAAATTAAACAAAGAAATATTAAATTGACAACAACAACAATTCAAAAATATTGACGATAACAACAACAACGATATTATTGTATTAAAATAATTTAGTTTCTCTATAATTTACGTAATAATTTATCTATTTACAAACCGGCAATCAATTAAAATATTTCTAATTAAACTTTAAAGCTCAACTAACAGCACATATATAACAAAGTTGTTTTTAATACAATTTAATTTGTGTATCTTAAAATCGTCTACGTTATTTTTAAGGACAATCGATATTTTTTTTTTGTTGATAATGTAGAAGTTTATCGAAAGTTTTAGAAATTTTAGTTGCATAATTTTATGTACTGCTAATATTGATATCTTCTGAACTGATGAATTTATAAACTTATATCATTTCTCGCTCAACAGAGCACAGTTGTGAAGGCGGTCATGTTTTTTGAGGAAAAATACAATTGTTTTAGTGCTTTCTAATTAAATTTTACCGCCCCGGCAGCAGAGTTGTTAGCATGCTTGCTTTAAGCTCCGTAGGTCCATGGTTCAATTCCCGGTGGGTGATGAAAATATCACGGATTGTTGTATGTTGGATCAAAGAATTCTGTGGCAATTCATCAAAACCACTTATCTATTTTTTAGCTACTTTGCAGGAGAGCAAAATTAAATTTAAAATTAATTTGTGAAAAAAGGATGAGAAATTATTAAATTATCGTTGGGTCTACACACCAGAAAGAGACATAAGTGGTTTTGTTTTTCGCTCATAATTTGGTCAAAAATAGTCCGATTTTGATGAAAAATTGAGAGGAAAGAAATAACGGCAAATACTGCCGGTTGGAATAGAGTTCAACAGAACCACTTATCTCGACTTAAGTGGTTATGTTATATTACCACAGAATTAATCACTCATTATCCGTTAAAAAAATATTACGAAACTTCATCATGAAGCGGCCAAATCCCTCTATGGGATGTAGTACAAGCGAAAAAAAAATTAATTAATTAAGTGATGTTTCGTGTGTACCAAGATATGTATGTGTTGTCGGATTAACCAACTGAGATCGATTTAAAATCGAAATAATATTTAGTTGAGAAATTAAGTGTTTTCCGGGGAAGGCTTCTTCAATAGTTTGTACCTCGACTGATCGTAGTCATATGGAAGATTCAAAATATAATCGATATTTGTTTCAATAATTGGATCGTCTGGAAAAAGCAAATCCGAGTTTCCATAATTTGAATTATCGCGAAATTCCATATTGAATCATTTCTGGCTGTGTTTTCTAAGTGGTCCA